>CM045733.1:60842500-60932500 GCA_024760905.1 Plotosus lineatus | reverse complement strand
TCTGGTTTCTTACCATGCTCTCCTATCCACATTTTCATCTGATGGGACTGCCAAGACAGCCTTCTGCAAGGAAAAAGTTCAACACTGCTGCATAAGACTCACACAAACTCCACAATGTCTTTTCATCATTACTCAATCTATCTGCTCCACCTGCTCCATCTCTGACCGCTGAAGACTTTACTGATTTCTTTGATGGGAAGATTAAACAAATCTGTCAGACATTTACTCTCACCCCAACTCCTACACTACACAGGATAGATTCTACTTCCCCCACCCTTGCACAGTTTTCAAATCTCACAAATGAATACATCCAGCAAGTTCTCTCATCATGCAATCCTACCACCTGCTCACTGGATACAATTTCTTTGATTATACTCCAGACGAATTCGAGACCTTCTTCCCTTTACATCTCCTATCATCAATAATTCTATATATCATTTGGTCAGATACCAACAGCGTTCAAAAGAGCCAGGGTTTTACCCATCTTAAAGAAGCCCTCTCTGGATCCATCAGACATCAGCAACTACAGGCCGGTATCACTTCTTTCTTTCTTTTATAAAATTATTTAATGCACTTTATATAACCAAACATCTTTTGCAGAATACCATGCTTGACCCTAATCAATCTGGCATCAAAGTGACGCATCCCACAGTGGACTCTGGGCTGTTACAGAGAAGCTACGTGCCGTAAGATCAGACAAGATGTCATCAATCCTCATACTCCTCGAACTTTCAGCAGCAATTGACATGGTCAACCACAAGACTCTTTTGTCCATCCTCAGGAGTCTAAAAATTTGTGGTTCAGTGGTTTGCTTCCTACCAGGAAGGTCGCTGAGGTTAAATGGAGGGATCCACATCCTCTCCACACCGACTTTCCACTGGTGTTGCCAGGGGCTCAGTTCTTGGTCCACTTCTGTTCTCTCTTTTTATTAGGTCCCTTGGTGATGTCATATCCTCATATGGGTTCTCATACCACTGCTATGCAGATGACACTCAACTTGTTCTTTCTTGTCCTCTCTCAGAAACTTATGATTCTGTCTGGAGCTCTGCATGTCTGGCAAGTCTGCCCGGATCTCCACATGGATGGCAGGTCACTAGCTGAAGTTTAATCCCAGCAAGACTGAATTGCTGTTCATCCCAGCTGACTCATCCCCCACATCAAGATCTTGCAATCACTTTGGACAACACTGTGAGTTCTCCTTCAGGCACTGCATGAAGCCTTGGAGTAAATATGGACAATTTCCTGCCCTTCTCTTCCTGTTTCACTAATCTTTCTAGCTCATGTCAATTTCCTCTCTTTAACATCCAAAGGATTCATCCATTTCTTTCCACCAATGACACTCAGATACCATCTCTTGTCATCTCAAGACTAGATTAGTGCAACTCACTCCTGGCAGGTCTACCTTTGAGCGCTATTCAACCTCTGCAAATGATCCAGAATGCAGCTGCACGACTTGATTTCAACCTTCCCATTTTTTCCCACACCACTCTACTGCTACAATCACTTCACTGACTTCCTGTAGCTGTTTGCATTATACCCCCATTTTACTGGAGCACGGCAGACTTATGGAAGCAAAAATGTTGTCATCTGAAAAAGTACCGCAATCACTCCCTCATCTTCCGTGTCATTCCGTGTGATTCCGTAGTTATTCCTAAAGTCTTCCTCCACTTCCGTATGCTTCCGTCAGGCCAAAATATTAAGTGAATTAAGTGTTCAAAAGCACGTTCACGGAAAAAAATTACGTGAGTGTTCCGTGGGGGTCACTTTGGCGTACCTGTTCCGCACATGCTGTGAATGTTCCAAGAGTGTAAGAATTTCCACTTTTCCGTAGGATTTTCACCCATTTTCCATGTAAAAATGCCGAAGCTCTTCTGTAGACTGCATTCCATGCCTTTCCGCTGCCCGATCCTTGCATGCTGTCTTCCTTTCGGCTTTTTCCCTTTTCTCGGGAGTCACCACAGCGAATCATCTGATTCGCACATTTGATTTGGCATAGGTTTTTAGGTCGGATGCCCTTCCTGACACAACCCTTTAGCAAGGGACAGAAACACGCTGACGGCTTTGCAGCCTACTCATTACGAAAGTCAGCAATGGTTCTTTTACATGAACCTCTCACCATAGAGAGTGAGAGACATGGTCCGCCTTTGATAACCCAGTTAGCCGCACTGGGGGGACAGTGACAACCCTGTGGGGACTTGAACCACCAACCTTAGGATCAGCGATCCTGCACCCTATCCACTAGACCACCACTGCCCCCTACGATCCTTGCATGCTGTAGTCCAGTGAAATGGGGGTATAAGAATTTCCATTTTTCAGTAGTAGGATTTTCACCCATTTTCCATGTAAAAACGCCGAAGCTCTTCCGTAGACTGCGTTACGCGCCTTTCAGCTACGATCCTTGCATGCTGTAGTCCAGTTAAATTGGGGTATTAGGTTTAAAATACTAATGCTTGCCTACAAAACCAAAAATGGACCTGTCCCTTCCTACCTCAAAGCACTTATCACATGTCGCACTGCACCGCATTCTCTCAGATCCTCAAGCACAGCTAGACTGATCCCTCCCTCTACAAGGGAAAATGCATCTGAACTTCCTCTGGACATCCGGACAGCTGAGTCACTGGGTATCTTCACACGACGCCTGAAATGTTATCTTTTTTGGCAGTACTTAGATTCGCACTATGCTGTACACACACACACACACACACACACACACACACACACACACACACACACACACACACACACACACACACACAATCATAAAATAACACCCCCCACACACGCAAAATACCTACAGACTGAGTTTAACTGTTCTAACAAACCAGTATAAGAATATATTCACTGCTAGTGACTTTAAACCACTTCTATAAGTTGCTTTGTATAAGAGAATCTTCTAAATGCCAATAGTCGACTATGGTTAACTATAAAACCTATGTTTTCGGACTACAGGTGGAAACCCAACTAAGCATGGAAAGCATTTGCAAACCCCGCACAGTATCATCCAAGCTGGGAATTGAACCCAGGCCAGCTTGCTGTGAGGCAGACATGCTAATGGATATCAAAAAATTATTTGCACGAAACAGAGACAGGGAAGAGTAGTCATGTGACTGAGCACTTTGCTAAAATGTAAAATATGAGGTACATTTCAATGTTTTGAGGCAGTGATGGCCCAGTGGCAGATTACTGATCCCATGCCCCACAATGAACAAGTTGTCACTGCTGTCCCCCCAGTGCAGCTAACTGGGTTATCAAAGGCTGGCCATGTTTCTCACTGTCTGTGGTGAGAGGAGTAAAAGGACCATTGCTGACTTTTGTCAATGTTATCTGCATAACCGTCAGCATCTTTCTGGCCTGGCAAGCCTAGAGTCAGTCAAGATGGCACTAGCCTCCTTGCTTCCCGAATCAGGATTGCTTGTTTCATAAAATGAATGAATGAGTGTTTCAGAAATTTAAAAAAAAAAAATGTAGTTTATACTGAATTTGAGTCCCAGGCTCAGGCATTTCTGTGTGGAGTATGATTGCATGGGTTTCCTCCAGGTTTTCTTGCTTCCTCCCACAGTCCAAAGATGTGCACATTAGACTAAGTAGTTGTTCCAAATTACCCTTATGTTCGTCCATTCATTCATTTTTTGAACTGTTTAATCATAATTAGGGTCATGGGGAGACTGGTGCCCATCCCAGCCAACTCTAGGCAAACGCAGAGTAAACCCTGGATGGCTTGCCAAGCCATCACAGGTCAGAAACATGTTGACGACTATTCATACCTATGTGTGAATGTGAATCTGAGCGGTTTTGTGTGTGTGTTGCCCTGCAATGGACTGTCGAGGTGTTTAGAATGTATTCTTCTTTCGCTCAATTGTGGCTGAGATAGGCTCCAGCCTCCCAACAACCCTAATAGAATTTAGTGGATTGGCAAATCTTCTTCTTATTCTTCTTTTCTTTTCGGCTTTTCCCTTCAGGGGTCGCCACAGCGAATCATCTGCCTCCATCTCACCCTATCCTCTGCATCTTTTTCTCTTACACCAACTTCCTTCATGTCCTCCTTCACCACATCCATGAATCGTCTCTTTGGTCTTCCTCTAGGCCTTCTGCCTGGTAGTTCCAACCTCAACATCCTACTACCAATATACTCACTATCCCTCCTCTGTACATGTCCAAACCATCTCAATCTAGCCTCTCTGACTTTGTCTCCAAAACATCTTACATGTGGTGTCCCTCTGATGTGCTCATTCCTGATCCTATCCATCCTCGTTACTCCCAAAGAGAACCTCAACATTTTCATCTCTGCTACCTCCAGCTCTGCCTCCTGTCTTTTCCCCAGGGCCACTGTTTCTAAACCATACAACATCGCTGGCCTCAACACCGTCTTGTACACTTTTCCTTTCATTTTTGCCGATACCTTCCTATCACACATCACACCGGACACTTTTCTCCAACCATTCCAACCAGCCTGCACACACTTCTTCACCTCTTTTCCACACTCTCCATTGCTCTGGATTGTTGAGCCTAAGTACTTAAAATCCTCCACCTTCCTTATATCTGCTCCTTGTAACCTCACCGTTCCTGTTGGGTCCTTGGCATTCATATACATGTATTCTGTCTTACTGAGGCTAACCTTCATTCCCCTCCTTTCCAGGGCATACCTCCACCTCTCTAGGTTTTCCTGCACTTGTTCTCTGCTCTCACTGCAGATCACAATGTCATCTGCAAACATCATAGTCCATGGAGATTCTTGCCTAACCTAGTCTGTCAGCCTGTCCATCACCATAGCAAACAAGAAGGGGCTCAGAGCTGACCCTTGATGCAGTCCCACCTCCACCTTGAACTCATCTGTCACACCGACAGCACACCTCACCACTGTCTTACATCTCTCATACATGTCCTGCACCACTCTAACATACTTCTCTGCCACTCCAGACTTTCTCATGCAATACCACAGTTCCTCTCTCGGCACCCTGTCATATGCTTTCTCCAGATCCACACAGGCACAATGCAGCTCCTTCTGACCTTCTCTGTACTTCTCTATTAACATCCTCAAGGCAAACGCTGCATCTGTGGTGCTCTTTCTTGGCATGAAACCAAACTGTTGTTCACAAATGCTGACCTCTGCCCCTAGTCTAGCTTCCACTATTCTTTCCCATAACTTCATCGTATGGCTCATCAACTTTATCCCTCTGTAGTCGGCACAACTCTGCACATCTCCCTTGTTCTTAAAAATGGGCACCAGCACACTTCTCCTCCATTCCTCTGGCATCCTCTCACTCTCTAAGACCTTGTTGAATGTTCTTGTCAGGAAATCTACTGCTTCCTCTCCTAGACACTTCCATAGCTCCACCGGCATGTCATCAGAGTCAACTGCGATTCCATTCTTCATCCTCTTCAATGCCCTTCTCACTTCACCCTTACTAATCTTTGCTACTTCCTGGTCCTCAACAGTTACCTCTTCTACTCTTTTTTCTCTCTCATTTTCCTCATTCATCAGCTCTTCAAAGTACTCTTTCCATCTTCCCAGCACACTTCTGTCATCAGTCAATACATTTCCCTCTCTGTCCTTAATCACTCTAACTTGCTGCACATCCTTCCCATCTCTATTTCTCTGCTGTGTCAACCTGTATAAATCATTTTCTCCCTCTTCAATTTCCAACCGAGCATACAAGTCATCATACGCCCTCTGTTTGGCCTTTGACACCGCTACCTTCGCCTTACGCTGTGTCTCCCTGTACTCTTGTTTACTCTCTTCGGTCCTCTCTATGTCCCACTTCTTCTTAGCGAACCTCTTCTTTTGTACACACTCCTGCACTTCCTCTTTCCACCACCAAGTCTCCTTATCTCCTCTCCTTCCAGATGACACACCAAGTATTCTCCTACCTGTGTCCCTGATCACATTAGCTGTAGTTGTCCAGTCATCTGGAAGCACTTCCTGACCACCCAAAACCTGTTTCAACTCTTCCTTGAAGACAACACAACACTTCTCCTTTTTCAGCTTCCACCACTTTATCTTCTGCTCTGCCTTTTCCTTCTTCAGCTTCCTCACCATCAGCGTCATCCTGCACACCACCATCCTATGCTGTTTGGCAACACTCTCACCTGCTACTACTTTGCAGTCACTGACTTCCTTCAAATTACATCGCCTACACAAGAGGTAGTCTACCTGTGTGCTCCTACCTCCGCTTTTATAAGTCACTCTATGCTCCTCTCTCTTCTGGAAGAAAGTATTTACCACAGCCAGTTCCATCCTTTTTGCAAAATCTACCAACATCTGTCCTTCTGCGTTCCTGTCCTGGATACCAAACCTGCCCATCACTTCCTCGTCCCCTTTGTTTCCTGCACCAACATGTCCATTGAAGTCTGCCCCAATGACTACTCTTTCATCTTTGGGGGTATTCTGCATCACTTCATCTAACTCACTCCAGAATCTCTCCTTCTCTTCTAGCTCACATCCTGCCTGTGGGGCATAAGCACTAACAACCTTGAGCATCATACCTTCAATTTCTAACTTGAGACTCATCACTCTGTCTGACACTCTTTTCACTTCTAGAACATTCCTGACAAACCTCCTCCTTCAGGATGACTCCTACTCCATTTCTCTTCCCATCCACACCATGAAAAAACAGCTTAAACCCTGCTCCTAAGCTTCTAGCCTTGCTACCTTTCCACCTGGGGTCCTGAACACACAGTATGTCCACCTTCCTCCTCTGCATCATGTCAGCCAGCTCTCTACCTTTTCCTGTCATAGTTCCAACATTCAAAGTCCTTACTTTCAGTTCTAGACTCCTGCCTTTCCTCTTCTCTCTCTGCCTACAGACACGCCTCCCGCCTCTCTTTCTTCGACGTCTTCGACCAACAGTAGTCCAATTTCCACCAGCACCCTGTTGGTTAACAGCACTGATGGCGGTCGTTGTTATCCCAGGCCTCAACCGATCCGGTATGAATTTTCTTGATATGACTCGCATGTTTTATTTGGCATTTGTTTTACGCCGGATGCCCTTCCTGACGCAACCCTCTGCATTTCTCCGGGCTTGGGACCGGCGTGAGGGAGAGACACTGGCATGTGCCCCTCCCTCACGGCTGCATTTGGCAAATGAATAAGTGAATAATGATAAATAATAAAAGGACCATTGCTTTTAGTCCGTTTTTCTTGGTTAGACCTACAACCAAGAATATTATTGTTTGATTATCTGGTCTCTTCCACAGTATTCAGATTTTATTCTTCATATTTTTCACATTATGTCTGTTTACAGGAACACAAATGCATCTGTGAAGGTCTCCACATCAATTAACATTTAGTTTAGTTATGCATAACCCAGGGTTTACGTTACAATTCTGAAGCATTTAAGAGCACCTGAACAAGAACAAATGTCACCTTATCTAAAACAAAGCAGATTAATGAGGTAAAGTTCAGGAAGACAATGTAATTAGGAAAAATTCAATATATTTTTGCATCAGATAATTAATCAAGAGTGCAGCCTTGATACAGATATTGGCAGTAATGCTGACCCTGCTATCACTGCATGTATACAGTGACCTCCAAGATTATTGGCTTCCCTTTTACAGTTAGATTTGAGGTTATAGCACCAGGTCACACTAAAAATAATGATATAATCCAGCAAGTAATTAAGTAATTAATTAAATAATTCAGAGAAACAAATCCCTCTTTCAGAAATAATTAGTTTTATCAAAATAAAAATTGTAATGTGAAAAAGAAATAGGGCAGTGGTGTCCCAGGGGTAAGGTACTGGATCACTGATCCCAAGGTTGGGGCTTCAAGTCCCATCCTCAACAGGTTGTCACTGTCCCCCCAGTGCATCTAACTGGGTTCTCAAAGGCTGGCCATGTCTCTCACTGTCTGTGGTGAGAGGTTCATGTAAAAGAACCATCGCTGACTTTCGACAAGAGTAGCTGCATAGCTATCAGCATGTTTCTGCCTGGCAATGGCCTGGTGAGCTGTCCAGGGCGTACTCGACCCTCACCTGGAGTCAGCTGGGATGGGTGCCAACCCTAATAGGATTAAGCAGTTACAGAAAATGAATGAATTAATTCATTCATTCATTCAAAGAAACAAATCCCTCTTTCAGAAATAAATATTTAAAATCACACCTGTCTACTTGCCTTATACCTCTACCTATTAACTTGTCTTAAGTGAACCGAGGGATTTGTGTCTTATTCTCTTGCAAGAGAGAGATTTCAGATGTTTATTGCAAACTGTCAAACAGATTTAATCAGATTCCAACTTTGAAACTGTAAGAAAAAAACACCTGATAATGAAAATATTCACATGTTCATGTCTACCAGCAAAGTTTGGCATGCTTGTCTTTCCTTTTACTTTCACACTATTTTCATTGCTTTTGGAGGAAAAAACAGCCAGAAAATTCATGGAAAACCCCAAGAGAACTTCCACTGCTGAATATAAAGTAAACCCTAAGCACTTACATGAAAAGATTTTTGCCTTGTGAACCATTCTCTATGTATCACGGCAGTGGTTAGCATCTCCACGTCTCAGCAAAAATATCCTGGGTTTGATTCCCGGGCTGGGGTGTTTCTGTGTGGAGTTTAAAATCTTCCCACATAATTGAATGGGTTTCCTCCAGAGTACTTTGGTTTCCTCCTACAGTCGAAGGATGTGCACATTAGGCTAATTGGCTGTTCAAAATTGCCCCTAGGTGTGAGTGTGAGAATTCGGCCTCTTTCTCACCTCATATTTGTGCCACGGTTAATGGTGAATTCATGGTTAATCATGAATTATAACTGAAAATTTCTTCCACACTCCAAGCCAGTAAAATGTGCATGGTAAATAGGAGACATGCTTCAATTACATTGTGTTTACTATAATTTACGGGTTGCTAATAATCACAGCACAGCTTTGGTGAAAATAATTATTTCTTAATAAGGTTTGATTTTTTTGATTGAAATGTTTCTTTTTCCGTGTGAGATGAAGCTACTTTGTCAAAACACAGATCTTTTCTAACCTTTTTTAGTAATCTTTACTACCAGGAAAAATCATAAAGGGACAGCCTGCAATACAACGTTTGATTAGTGGGTTTTGTTCAATTAATAGCACAAATTCATAGCAATGTACTGTCCAAAATAATATGAAATCGATAAACTGTTTTCCCCGAGTGCAGCTAACTGAGTTATCAGAGGCTGGCCATGTCGCTCACTGTCTATGGAGTGAGGTTCATGTAAAAGAACCATTGCTGACTTTCAGCAAGAGTAGCTGCATAGCCATCAGGGTGTTTTTGCCCTGTGATGGCCTGGCGAGCTGTCCAGGGTGTACTCTGCTCTCGAACAGAGACAGCTCTGATGAGTAATAGCCTCCCCGCGTCCCTAATTGGGATTAAGCGGTTCAGAAAATGAATGAATGAATGGACTAAATTGTTATTTGTGTCAGAAAGTAAAGTCATCTCTTTACAAACTCATGGGAAACACGGATGAAAAGTCTAAAACCACATCCTGCTATTTAAGACTCTAAAAGGTTTGGATTTGTTTATTATGCCATCATGAGGTTTTAAATGAAGTGAATGTATGTTCACTTTTCACAGCAATGGAAGATTAGAAATGTTGTTCCAGGCGCATGGACTACTGCTGACCAATGTTCCCTCTAATTTTCTTTGTGTCTGAGCAAACACATCAACTCCTCGAGCGGTCCCTTGGACCACAGTGAGCAACATCAGACGTGTGCACTGTGGTCAGGCCAGTATCACATCCATCCAAGTAGCACAATTTATTAAAATAATCAGATTACAGCATTTATATTTCCGTTAGAATTCTTTTAATTAAGTGCTTTACCAAGCTTACAATGTAAAGGACAAAATACTTGTTAACCTGTGTACTACGATAACACTATTTGAAGTATAAATGTTTGCTTTTAACTACAGCAAAACATAAATTGCCAATCAAGCCAACTATATACTCAATTTTCATTGTAACGCTTTTTCTGGGTCAGAGGGCCCTACTGTGGTCTGGAAGAGGATTCTGCAGTCCATCCATTGGCGGAGAGGGAGACTCCTCCTACTGTGATCTGGAAGCGAATCCTGCTGTCCACTGGTAGACAGGGTCCTACTGTGGTCTGGGAGACAGTCCTGTAACTCTTTGTCTGCAAAATAAAGTATACAATGACACAATTGTTGGCTACTACCCAGAAACTACAGTATTTAATGATCAATATCCATAAATGAAAATTCTAAATAAATGACACCAGATGAACACAAATCTGATTGAAAAATTAATATTCACCTTAATATTTCCATCTGGTTTTCTCATCTCTCCAGTGTTTGTACACGTTGTTCAGGGTAATGGCCTCATCTGCTTGTAGCTATGACTTTATGCGCATCAGCTGATCCAGATGTTTATGGGTGAAAAAATATTACCCAGTTTCACGTTTGTTTCTTCTGTTTGCACAAATTCAGACAGCCATTCCATCTTAAAATAACTGCAATTCTTTCTAACTTTGGTTTTGTGAGTGGATTTGTCAATGCCCATTCATTTTGCGATTATTATAAAGGGTTAAATAAAAGCAGCGTATCACACGTGTCTTCTTCTGTTTAGATTAATCACTGTTTGGCTAGCTAAAAACACAGGTGGCGGGCGGCGCATTAGGACGTTGTCATTGTCAATCGTGTCAGTACGTATGTGAATTGCATCACTGCTGGAGCAAGCAGTCGCCCCTCACTCATTGAATCACATTCCAAAATAGCACAGACTGAATAGTTATATGTTTATTTTATTTTAACTCTAGGTGGGATTTCTTTTTTTGTGCACAGCGCAAATATCTGTGCGCGGAGACTGTAACCCCAGTGCGCAATTGCTGTTTTGGGGTTTTGTTACATCTCCAGGAGTCCCTCACTTTCCACAATTAATGAGGACCAAGACCTCCCCGCGACCACCAAATTTTGCAAAGTAGGATCAATCCCCCCTGACTGACATATACGTGCATGTATATGGTTATATAATATCAATAAATACATATTTAACGCTATAAATGCTTATGATAACAATTAAGCATTCAAAAATAATGCATAAAATGTAAATAAAATATAAATACACACACACACACACACACACACACCGACGCGTGCCTCATATAAAAATGTAAGTAGTTTTGTTGGGGGGTTTTGGGTTGTTTTTTGTTTTTGTTTGTTTGAGTTTTTTGCATAATTGGCCTTGTTTTGTGACATTTTCCTCAACTTTTTCCCTAGTTTTACTTAATTTCCTTATTTTTTTTATTTTTCAATGCATATTTTGAAAAATCCAAGATGCACTGAAGCCGCAGAAACTGAAGCAAGAAGTAGCGAGCAATCACTACAAATCTGTTTTTTTTTTCCACTTTCAGCTACATGCTATCAATCGAGACTATAGTAGCTCTGTTTTTTTTAATGGTCACTAAGGTTTTTTATGATTAAAATTTACAAAGGTCTTGTGAACTACGCCCCCAGTCGCTGGCGTAAGCTGTTCTTGATTCTAAGTCTAAAACCAGTGATTCTGACGGGGAACCAGTTCTTTCATTATCAAAATATAAAGAGCTGGTTAAAGAGAAGACACTGTCTTTGAAAAAGTCATTGAACTGCCTTTAAAGAAAAACGGGTGGAGTCCTGGTGCGAACTCATTTTCCAAGCATGGGCCTCATTCACCAGCCATTCTTTTGAAGAAATTAATTTTTAAATCTTACTTATAAAAAGTTTTCACAAAGATTCTGGGATTCACCAATAGTTCTTTCATATAAGTATTGTTCAAGCTACGAAAAAATCTACAAACATGAAAGAGCACTCTCAGGCACACATAATTTCCAAAGTGAAGCTGCATTTTTTTCAGTATGTTATAAAGCATTATGCAAATAACTATCACGTCATGATGTGAGTCATGTTAATCGGAAACCATGGCATATTTAATAATTGATCACAGGGCCCTTGTTCTCCAATTCTTTCAAGGCACAATGGCATATTTAGTAGCAGAAGTTACAGTTCATCCTCTCAGGGAGACCCACATAGATTTATTGTCTGAGACCAATGAATATCTTATAACCAGTGCTGTAGTGGTGGGTGCACGCCGGTACACGCTGTGTACCCACTTGTTTTAGTGACTGAGTTGCACGTACTGACTTAATTTGGTCTACTTTATAGTTGATCAACGTAAATTTCCACGACTGTTTAAATAAAATGCGGAGATGAAGTGCAAAATAGTTTCAAAGCCAAAGGTTATTTTAGTAAATCTAGTCATAAACATGATTCCATATTGAACATGATTCCTCCCAACTGGGGAGGGGCCGAACGACAACTCCAGCGCTTGGGATCACAGGGGATAAAGGCCGTGTAGCCGGCTGGTGTAATCGCCTTGTTGGGTGTACTCTCCTCGAGCCATGTTTCACAGAAACACAGCATGGAGCAGTCCTGTAAATCCCGCTGCGCTGCAATTCGAGCATGAAGCTCGTCCATCTTGTTTCGCAGGGACTGAACATTTTCAAGCAGTATGAAAGGAGGTGCTAACCTTCCACTTCTAACCAAACACGGAAGACTCTGAGAACTCCGCCTGGGCTTATTATTAGCCGGGGTGCGACTAGCATTGAGCTACCATAGCATATTAGATCAGGAGTTGAGTGTGATTAGTTCTACATGCCCGAAGACTCCGATCTCATAGCTGTAGTAGGGTCGACCGGTCATAGACGAGCATGGTGCAAAACATGAACAAACAAAACAACATATAAAACAAATTAAAGCGAACAAAGAAACAATTTGACTCTGAGAACTCCATGACGTCGCCCTCTAGGCAGCGCCATCTTGGAGACATCACGTTCAATGCAAAAGGACATGACGCGTAATAAAGTTTATCCTTTTGGTATCGTTTGTTAAACATGCTACAGAACATAAAATCTCACACACAAACATTCTAAACATTAACTTAGGTACTGTCCTGGAATAATAATTGAAAAAGACTTTAATGCAACAGTTCAGAGGAAACTGTTGTTTCTTCAGGAGAAAGTCTTATTTCTTCAGAAGAAACATCCAACGTTTTCTATCGCTTAGCCAAAGATGCACGGCGTTTCAGTGGCATCATAGAGCTTAACTGGTACTTAAAGAACACTAAAAAAAGAGGCTCATTGACAACTTGTGCGAGAATGAGGAAAAAGGGGCGTTACATCATCTCAACCAATCAGCAGGAAGGAGGGCAGCCATTGGCTGAATTTGAGTGAAGTGTCAGATGCTTGGCAGTCCACAAATACTCAAACCGTGAGTGCAAAACTGCGAATAGTCAAGGGCCTACTGTATCTTAATACACAAATAATTTGAACAAATACATTTGAATAAATAATTTGATGGTGAGAACTGATATTTTTCAAGTAAGGATTTTTTTAAATTTTGTTTTTAAAAGTGGATGTAATTTAACATTTATAAGCTCAATTGTTAGTTCCACAATTTGATTAATTTTTATTGAGATGTTACAAAATGTCAATGTTTCTCTGCTATACATTTGTTGGGATTGATTCAATTGCCTAATGAAGTAATGACAATTTGTAATGAAAATACTGCTGAATATTCCTTGGCATTTTATATTGATAGATTCTGTGCATAACACGTCATGTTTTGAATTCAATAATATCCAAAAAATTCAAAAGTCACAAGTTATTAACTAAACAGGTAGTGTGTTCATATTGACCTACATTAGCAATTATTCTGGGCGGCACAGTGGTCTAGTGGTTAGCACAGCCGCCTCACAGCAGGAAGGTTGGGTTTTGATTCCAGGCCTGGGCGTTTCTGTGGGGAGTTTGCATGTTCTCCCTGTGCTTGCGTGGGTTTTCTCTGGGTACTCCAGTTTCCTCCCACGGTTGAAAAACACGCACAGTAGGCTAATTGGCTGTTCTAAATTGCCTGTAGGTTTGCATTGTGCAGAAGGCAATGGCAAACTGCTGCACTATCCTTGCCAAGAAAACCTCCATGAAGATGATAATCAAGGCGTTATCCTTCATGGCAGGTCACCAAGAGTTGTCCTACGACTCGGAAGGTATCAGACCAGAGATTATTCTGATAATCTCCTTTTGAATTGAAATTATTTTATGTAAATTTTGTAATAGTAACAGTAATTTAAATATAGCAGGAATAATCTGACGGACAGAATTTTAATTGTGCCTTGATTAAGGCGGTTTCGTGTGCGATACATTATTCCCATAATTTTTGAAATTTTAGAGTTGACATGCGCAATGTGTTGTTTCCAGTTGAGATGATCATCTGCAAGTAGTCCCACAAGTCAGTGTACATGTCTACCCTCTCCTGATCCAGTCCCGTTCCTGAACATCAAGCAGTACCGCTCAGTTAATGAGTACATCAATCATTTGCAACCCTCAGGACCATCTGTTAATGTGGTCTCTCGTCTCACAGAAGGTGCACACAGGTCATATAATTTACAGAACAGTTCTGTGGATATGTGCTCGAAATAATTCAGTAAGCATCTCTAAGCAAATTTACCTCACAACAACAATACAATGATCCATCGCTACTTCGTGCTTCAGTTTCTAGTAGCTAAGTCTGTTGGGTTTTTACACCCGAGCCTAGTGGCTCATCAGGCCGGTGCTTATCCCCAGTTTTTGTATCGTGAAGCGACCAGGAGCTCAACTCCTCCTGGATGCTACACTAGTCCATCACAGGTTACCTTCCCAGTATATTTTTACTGGTACCCATTTATACTGCTGGGTGAACAGAGGCACACTTGTGGTTGAGACCTTGCCCAGGGGTCTTAGTACAGTGGGGGTCTCAGTGGGATTTGAACTCACAACCTCCCGATCATGAGCCCAGCACTCTAACCACTACACCATCTATGGCTTCAGTGCATCACGGGTTTTTCAAAAATATTCATCGAAAAATAAAAAAATTAAGGAAATCAAGGGAAAATAGGGGAAACGTTGAGGAAAATGCCACAAAACAAGGCCAATTATGCAAAAAAAAACCCCAAACAAACAAAAACAAAAAAACAACCCATAAAATTATTTACATTTGTATGTGAGGTGCGCATCTGTGTATACGTACGCACGTCTGTTTGTGTGTGTATTTATATTTTATGTATGTCTTACACATTATTTTGAATGCTTATGTATTTATTTATATTATATAGTAATATACATGTACGTATATGTCACTCGGGGTGTGGGGGGAGGTCGATCCTACTTTGCGGAAATCAGTGGGGGGGGGGTTGGTTTGTGTCTCGGTCTCAATTACCCGCGGAAAGTGAGGGATCCCTGTATATGCTTTTATTTTTCTAATGACCTGCTGCTTTAGGAGAGCGGAGATACACTTTGAAGTCTTTCAAAGGAGTCATTCTGGTTGTGGCTAAAGGCACGACAACACTGATTTACATTAGTTTGGAGTAGTGAGAATGAAGAATAAAGGCACGGCTAAGTCAAGCTCAGCAGCCTAAAGTAGAACAGTACAATTGAAAAGTAACAGAGACTGGAACAGACATTTTAGTCCCTGGACACAAGAACAGATGAGGAAATGTATTTGGGGAGACGGGAGGGGCTTCATTCAGCGGGGAATCAACCACTGAAGGAGGATGGAATTATGTGCAAAAGTGGAGGATACTGGTCTCGCATGACTCAAAGGAGATAAAAAGAAGAAACAGGTTATAAAAGGCTGTGCTAATTGAGCCCTACAGACTCCCATTTCAATCTCCCTGTTTTAATGAAGAAAGTAAATGTGTGGCTGTATTACAGCAGTCTTTTCATGGCTAAAGCAGACATAGTCTGCTGACACTGAGATTGGAATCAAGTTCATCCGTGAGGTAACTTCAACAGTGAGGTAAAACAACAACAACAAAAAATTAAACAAAAAAATTACAAAACTACAAATGATATGTTCTTAGTTTTAGCACATGTTTAACGCTAAATATGATAATTTCGCAGAGAGCTACGATGCATTATATTGCGTTGTAGTAGACAGGGCTACGCTACAAGTTTCACATTTAGCATGCTCGCTTTAGGCCTGCATGGGAAACAGGATATCAAGTAAAGGGTCCTTAAGGAAGGCTGCATTTCAAGGGCAACAAGCCACTGAACCATTCAAGGAGTGTTCCAATGTCAAGGATTCTTTAAATTCTATCAGACACTGGGTCCCTTGGTTCAGAGATCTTGCAGAGATAACTGTGTGTATCCTTGCTTTGTTTTCTGTTTTTAATTACACACAATTCTATGTGCCTTGTGACTGCTGGCACTCTGTCCCGGGTGTAGTCTGTCCTCGCACAGAGTCAGCTGAGATGGGCGCCAGTCTCCCAGCGACCCTACTTAGGATTAAGCAGTCCAGAAAATGAATTAATTAATTCTATTTGCATGCACAAGGCAGAACCTTTTTAGTGACCAACCTGAGAGTCATGCATAAGCTTTGAACAGGGTCTAAGTTTAATTTCTTTTTAATCGCAAATAACACATAAAAAAATAAATAAAGCAGGCATTTACTTTGAGTTGTATTCAATATTCCCTCTAATTTTTCAAGTGTCTGGGCATACATGCAAGCTCCTTGAGCACACTGAGGACCACCATGAGCAACATCAGATGTGCACGCTGTGGCCACACACCAGTGTAACTGAATCAGCGCTGGTATCATTGGCCGGATACCTGTCACTCACTGAGTAAGATTGCAAAATGGTACAGAAAACAATATTATTGGTCTAATTGATTAGATTAGATTAGATTAGCTTAGATTAGATTAGATTAGATTAGATTAGATTAGATTAGATTACATTTGGTCTAATATTAGATATTAATTAATACATTTATGTTATTTTGTATTTGTACAATTCTGTTATTTCATGCGCTATATAGATTTTCTTGTACGCTGAGAATGTGCAAGCAGTGCGCGAATGCGCAAGAGCGCAGCTTAAAGGGAACATTGCTCGTATTTTATTGCGGAAAGTTTGAACCCAAAGTATGTAATGGTTTTCTCAGTAAACTTCATTTAGTTTATTGAAATAAAATGAGGGCAGTGGTGGCCCAGTGGTATATGGTTCTGGATTGCTGATCCTAAGGTTGGGGGTTCGAGTCCCACTCTCCACAAGGTTGTCATTGTCCCCCCAGTGCAGCTAACTGGGTTATCAAAGGCTGGCCATGTCTCTCACTGTCTATGGTGAGAGGTTCATGTAAAAGAACCATCGCTGACTTTCGTAAAGAGTAGCTGCATAGCTGTCAGTGTGTTTCCGCCCTGTGATGGCCTGGCGAGCTGTCCAGGGTGTACCCTGCCCTCGCCTAGAGTCAGCTGGTATGGGCACCAGCCTCCCTGTGACCCTAATTAGGATTAAACGGTTGCAAAAAATAAAATGAATGAAATAAAATGGCCAGTTCTTGCATTTCAAGCCTGCTATGCCGAAATTTCCGGTTTTCCCAAGACTGAATTAACTATCTGCTCGGATCAACACAATCTATCATGCATACTCAGTTAAACAAAAAGAGTTGTAAAATGAATGAGAACCTTAATCCAGAAAAGAAAGAGAACTGTCTGCTCTGCTGGTGATTCACATCAGTGCCGGCTGAGTACTAAACAAGTATTCAACGGTGCCCTTGCTCGCTTGAAAGACCGGAAGTCCACATATCCCACGCTTTGTCTCAAGCACAAGCAAGTGAACTACTTTCGGTGGAGCGCCTCACATATTGTAAGCATTGATTGGCTGTCTTAAGCTTAATGTAAAGTGACTCGGCTCTGCTTCATGTAAAGTGACCATCCGTCGACCATCGGAACCATTTACAAACAGAAAGATTGCATCATAGAGAATGTTACAGGTTATATTTGATACTGTATTTGATATTTGATGAGTGAATTTCATTAAAATTTATCTATTTCAAATTATTTTCCTTGAATTTAATTTATTTCAAATTAATGCTGATATTATTTGATATATTTGATATTATTTTACAATGTTATGTTTATAATAATTAATTTAGGGGTGTTTTATGAGATACAGTAATGGTATTTATGGATGTATAGTACAGTATGAACGTTATACGTCACTGGAACATACAGTAACAACTTACGTTTTTTTTTTTTCACCTTAACCCTTTAAGCCCGACGGTGACGAATTCGTCACACAAGAATTAAGAGCCTAAAATTTTAATCTATATCTCTATGGGCATCTGGGGAACGATTGTGACGAATGCGGTACGTTTCCTGTTGAAGCGGAGAATGGTATTACGTCATCTTTTCCCACGCTTTTTTCAGCTAGGCTCGAGACATCATGAGTGGGTGACGTCCGTTAGTCATCGTTCAAATTGTCAGTACTAAAAGCACAATGGATCGAATACCAGGTGAGATTTATGGACATAAAACAATCGTCATTGAAGAATAATGATAGTTTTGTAATTTTATGAGGTAGAAATAGTTTATTGAGTTCATTTTACTAAAAAAAACCCCACATTTATATGAGTGACGTTTTCGTCACGTCAGGGGTATGAACAAGCTTGGCAGTCAACAGTGATACAATAGTTTACAAATAGTAGAATTCCTGCAAAAAAAAAGTGTCTTTATACTAATATGCTTATCATTTTTATGGAAACTCAAGACGAGCATCAATTATAAACATTATTGTTTTCTGTGAGGAATATCTTGGTATTATTTATCGATTCAAACTGAGTCATCATGAGGTAAAGTCTGACCCAATTTCGTTATTTAGAAAACATAATCATTGAGTCCGTTTGATTGGTGAATGTCTCTCATTATTCAATTCCACCACTGGTATATCGATCGCCCCCACAACTTTTTATGGCAGAAAAACATCAGTGTCAAAACTGCTGAGCTGGCCACTTGTGACGATAGTGACGAATCTGAGACAGAAATGGATTATGATGACGAGGTGGCTGATCCCAACTTCATCCCTGATGATGTGAATATGGAAAAGGAAATAGACGTAGATGAAGAGACTCCTCCAAATGATGTCATTGAGCTCGATGAAGATTCGGCTGTTATTATAGATGAACTCACCCTAATGCCAACCGCAGATGATTCTAGTGCAAGCGGAGCAACAAGACGAAATCTCACTCGACAGTGGTCAGTCCTTCAAAATGAAAATCCTTCAGTTATGGTGCCCTTCCTTGGTCCTGATCCACTTTGTTCTACTGAAATTATCCAGGTATAGAGTCGTGAACATCTACGTTCGCAAAAGTCGACCCCGTTATATAGGACATCGCTTCGATTCCAAAATAAAGAAGATAGTTGAAGTTGATTGTCCTGATATCGTGAAGCAGTTCAATAAATCAATGGGAGGAGTAGATTTAGCCGATCAACTAATCTTGCTTTATAGGAATCCCATCAGATCTAAGAAATATTATATGAGATAGTGTTTTATACCATTACTTTTGTAAAAGATTTTTTTTTCAAGGTTTGTGATACATTGTGATACGTTATTGATAATGCAATAAAGGATATGTGATAAAAAAAATATTTTACTTTCACTTTACAAAATTTGCACGTTTCCTATGGGTGTGAGTTGGTCACCCATTATTATTAATATTTATTCAATCTTTCCTACCGAATGTGACTAATTAGTCACATATTATTATTTTTTATAATTAATGCAAAGTTCATATTTTCAGTACATATTATCTTTAACCAGCTTACCTAAGTCCCATAAAAAGCATGAATTTTTTTTTTACAGCTCGAAAATAATTCAGGGTGTAAAGGGTTACGTTCGGCCATCCGGAACCGAACTAAAACATAAGTTGGGGATCGTCTGAACATAGCTAATGCAACCAAATCCTTTCAATATTACTTTAGAAAACCTTGACCAAGCATTAAATTACTGATTTTCATCGACAAATGCTCGTTAAATGCGAGTTATTTCGTATTTGGGGGGCTTATTGGGCTTATTTGAGCAGAGCGCTTATTACGTCAAATATGGTATGTGTCTATAAGTGCTGTCAACCTCTCTAGTTGTGAAGGCATCTGGCATGGACTATCACGCAAACATGAATTGTGGGAGAATGAATCAGTATTTCAGAAGTTTTTTGAGATAACTTGTGCTCTGGACCAATGACAAAAAAAGAACATCCAGAATGACCTGTAGAAAATATGCTTGGTAATGCATGCACAGATTTATTTATTTATATTCAAGTTATTACTAAACAAAATCCTGTGACCTTTAGTTTTTGGGAGTTTTTTTTGCCCTTTTAAAGTCACTCAGGGCCAAAGTCACCGTAATTTCCTGACTATTAAGCGTACCTGAATATAAGCTGCACCAACTAAATTTAAAAAGAAAAAAGAATTTGTACATATATAGGCCACACCTCTTTATAAGCTGCAGATGTCCACATTGTAACATGAGATATTTACACAGAATTTTTTTTTTTTTTAAGAAGCGCTTTTTCCGAACAGTGCCTGTAACACGGCAGTAACAAGCAGTCAGAACAGTAATACAGCAGTAACATGATTGGTTAAAAAAAAACAACAACTGTAGGCCATTATCCTACCAGAAAAGTCACTAATCGCTATCTTCGTCTTCCTCCTGTGCACTAAAACCACTGAAGTCATCGTCTTCCGTGTCGGAATTGAACTTTTTTGTCAGAATTAATTTTTTTATTGAAAAATCCATATATATTATTCTATTTGAGCTCCAGGGTAACATCATTGTTCTGTGTTCCATTATAACATGTTCTAGAGTAGCATATCAGCAATAAAATACCTGTTATATATAGAGTGTAAAATCTCTCTCTGGTCTGCCGCATGTAATAAAAACAAACCTTTTTTTTTCCTGGCATTTTCTATTGAGTTAGTGATTACTGCGGTGTCACGGGAGGAATTATGTCATTAACAATGATTTGTGATGGTCATGATTTAACACCGTAAAGACTTTAAAGCTTCAGGTGCGCGGGCAGCCGGTTGAGTTGAGTTGGGTCAACGTGAGGCTGATGAGACACAAACCATGAATCATATTTGGAAATGATTCACAAATAATCCACCAATCAAACAGAATTATCAAGGAAGCATTACACACACTTCAGGTAAATAAATAAATAAATAAGATTATCTTCGTGTTGAAGTTTGATTATAGGTGAGTGTGAAGTACAGGTGAGTGTGTGTGTGTGTGTGTGTGTGTGTGTGTGTGTGTGTGTGTGAGAGAGAGAGAGAGAGAGAGAGAGAGAGAGAGAGAGAGAGAATATGCTTTCAATTAAACTGAGCTCAAGAGCATCATTACACCACACGATCAGTTATGTAATAACTCAGAGAGAGAGAGAGAGAGAGAGAGAGAGAGAGAGAGAGAGAGAGAATATGCTTTCAATTAAACTGAGCTCAAGAGCATCATTACACCACATGATCAGTTATGTAATAACTCAGAGAGAGAGAGAGAGAGAGAGAGAGAGAGAGAGAGAGAGAGAGAGAGAGAGAGAGAGAGAGAGAGATTGTGTGCAGTACAAACTCGTATAGGTTACATACGTCCCCCTCTAAAGAATGCCCTGTAACAACTTACGAACAAATTCAACTAACAAACAGCCGTCTGGAACCTACTCCTTCGTAAGCTGGGGAGCGTCTGTATATATATTTAGGGTGGCACGGCGGCATAGTCATTAGCACATCTGCCTCACAGCAAGAAGTCCTAGGTTCAATTTCCAGCTTGGGCGTTTCTGTTTGGAGCCTAGGTGTTCCTAGCTGTTCTTAGGTGTGAGTGTAGTGAGTGTGAACGGTTGTGTATGTGTTCGCCCTGTGATGGCCGTGTGAGAAGTCCATGGTTTAGCACAGCCACAACCAGAGATGCCCGAGATGGGTGCCAGCCTCCCAGTGACCCTGATTAGGAATAAGTGGCTTAGAAAACAAATAAAAGGATGAAAAAAGTAGCATGACCTTTATATATTTACTTTTAATTGCCTTCGATCTTTAGACGAGCTTCAAAGACGAAAAGCGAGTCATTCATTAAAAGCAAGGCTTGTTAGTGAAGAACAAGCTCATTCTCACTATCTCATCTTGGCAGTGCCATGAAAAGAAGATGCATGGATCACACTTCACACACAGACACTGCAGAATACTGTTAGATAATTTATTTAATAATTCATTTATCAGAACCAAAATAAAAATCTGTGTTCATCTAGCAGTTACCACCAAATTGTGGCATCAAAAGAAAAGCAATAGGTTTCTTTGTTAGAAGCTACTAATTTCTGCAGCAATATCACATGCAGCACTGGTGATGTATTAATATCACACACATTTATGAAGTGCCAGTATTCATTTCAGCAGATAAGTACTGACCAGACAAATAACCAACAACTACAAAGGCAGATATCAGTGTGAGTGTCGGTTGTCCTGTATTTAAACTACCTTTGTTTGCATAAGTGCTCCTGGGACTCATGAGATAAGTGCTATCAAAGCTGATAATCACTGAGAAATGTTTAATTAATCCTCATCAGCCTGATCAGTTAGACAGGTTTTATCACTGCCTTTTCACTGTTGGTGGTGGTGGTGGTGGTGGTGTTATTGTTGTTGTTGTTGTTCTTCTTCTTCTGTACAGACTCCCTCACTACATTTAATCCTGAAATAAACAGTTCTATTTATAAACAGAAAAAAAACCTCATATCGTCCCCACGCCTGAACAAAAGAGAGTCCCACCCCACCCCCACCCCACCCTTGGGTGCCCCAAGGCCATGATCCACCAGCCCACTGTGCAGCTAACTGGGTTATCAAAGGCCGGCCATGTCTTTCACATCAGCCTTTGAAATGAATTGCTACAGTTGAGTTCTAAACAGTCACTGGTCTTCACACACAACAAACATTCGGGTGCGAGAAGTTGTGCAACAGCTCATAGGTCCACATGACAGATTTATCACCTTAACAAAACACGGAAAACTGGCTTGGTTTGGCCATGTCATGAGAGCCAATGGTACACTGGCCAGCACAATCATCCAAGGAACAGTGTCTGGTCAGTGAAAGAGGGGAAGACCTAAGCGATGGTGGCTACACGATATCAAGGAATGGTCTGGTCTCAGCCTCCCCGAACTGTTACATCTAACCAGGGACAGGTTGACGTAGTCTACGTGCATCTGAACCATGTTGCGAAAATGGCCGCAGTGCTAATACAATGATGATTCAAGTTTATTTCCCCCCACTGCTTAAAAATGCAGTTAAATACATATAGTTTACAAGCTGATTTTCCTTTTGCCCAATTTAACCAAATTTTAATATTTGTTTGTTTGCTCGCTTGCTTGTTGTGGTGCAGCAGTTAGCATGTTCGCCTTACAGCAAGAAGGCCCCAGGTCTGATTCCCAGGCCTGGGTGTTTGTGTGGAATTTTCATGCTCTTGTGTGGTGTTCTCTGGGTACTAAAGTTATTTGTCACCATCCAAAAGTGTGCACATATGCAATTTGCCCCTACACCTCAGAGGGAGTGTAAATGGTTGCATGACTGTTGACAATGCAGTGACCTGGCGAGCTGTTCAGCGTATACCCCACTTTTGCCCAGAGTGGGCTGAGAATGTGGCCTGCGGTCCTAATTTGGATTAAGATACTAATAAAATTAATCAATTTTGTTTATGATTCAAATTATACAACACTTAGAGCTGATCTACTAATTTGATCGGATAAATGGTGGTCCAGAATGGCATGGTGGAGAAAAAGAAGTGTTTGAGTCCCAGGGCCAGAGAGACATGTGGAGTTTGCAGGCTCACCATATATTTGTGTGGGATTCTTCCAGACGCCTGGTTTCCTCTCACAATCTAGATACATAGGATAATTGGATATTATTGATTGCCTCGAGGTATGAATGTGAGTGTGAATGGTTGTATCTGTTCTGGCATGTCAACATTCTGGCATGCTGTTTAGGGTGTTCCCCACCTTCAGCATAGCATGCAACCGGGATGGCAGCCTCTATGTTAAAGGAAAAACTACTTTGTTCATAAAATAAAATGAAAATAAAGAACTGGCTCAAGAGAGTTTATAGTTACGATAGAACTATAAATAAATATTTTGTTCTTTTTTATTTTCCTTATATAATAATACCACAAATTATTATTATTATTATTATTATTATTATTATACAATATCAAACATGGCAGCACAATGACTTAGTGGTGAGCGCATCCACCTCACAGCAAGAACATCCTGGGTTCACAGTCCTGAGTGGACTCTGCATGTTCTCTCCATTCTTGTGTGTTTCCTCCAGGTTCTCCAGTTTCCTCCGACTGTCCAAAGACATGCACAGCAGGCAAACTAGCTGTTCCAAGGTGCTTCTAGGTGCGAGTGTGAATGATCACGTCTGTGTCGGCCTTGTGTCAGACTTGTGATCTGCTCAGGGTGAACCCGGTCTTCGCCCAATGTCGGCTGAAATAGACTTCAGCCTCCCCTCAACCGTAAAGGGATTAAACTGTTCAGCAGATGTATAAGATAAATATCAAACACCCACATTTGTAAATTTAGGAGTATAGGGCTACCTAAGCAAGCACGTACTGTACTGCAGTTTTTAAAAGTTTATACTGACCCCTATTGGATGCTAGTGGTAATTTAATGTGACCCCACAGTGTAGGTTACATAAACTGCTGTTTATGCATTTCACAACATTTCTTTGCACTGTATTCAGTAAGACCGTACAGTACTGTGTACAGGTCGAATTTCCCATTAGTGCAAAGTCTTTAAAAATACATATATTTTTGCAAATGTTCTAATTACACCCACATTGTGTGAACTCTGTCCGTGGTGTTATTAACTGTATGTATTCGTCATTCCCCGCACCTAAATACATTACTTAGATTTCATGTCAAGACTGACATTCAGGTAGTTTTATTAATGTTAACAATAGTCTGAGCAAATAAATATGAAAACAAGAGGATAACAGGAGAAATAAATAGCCGTCCACGATGTAACCGAGAGAATTTCCTTGTTTATTGTTAGAAGAAACCATCGCGTTGCAGTTTGTCGGGGGGGGTGAAAAGACCATTGGATATCTAAAAGTAGTGTAATCATAATTTAACAGAAAATATAACGTATAATAGGTAATAAATTATTTAATTTAAATATTACAGAATGAGAAATTTCACACAATATACATGTTTGTTAAATAAGTCAAGTATTTAGGTTGATTTCCCCCCCCCTGAATAATGGTACATTCCAATTCGGCGTGGTCTCTGAGCAAATGCTGAATGCTACATCATGAAAACTGGAAGTTGGAGGCAGAAGTGAAGATGAGCATGAAGACACCAGATGCTTGTATTTTGTTGGTATTCCTAAGTTTTTTCTCACTTTTTGCCATTTTGGTAAGTTTTTTTTTTTGTTTTTTTTTTAATTTGGCATTTATAGATATATGATGGGCACTAAAGAGCACATGGGAGACTGTTAATCCAATGTGAAGTATACAGTGCTCTCTTGTTTGCAGCCTGGTGAGAAATGTAGGACAGGGATGTATCCTCCCAAGGGACCAACGTAGGCTCAATAAGTTTTACAGTATTTTTAATATTAATATTTTAATTATTTGAACTATTGCATGCAAATGACTAACAGTGTACTGCTGCATTGTGATCTTTCTTGCATAGATATTTACCCCAGGATATTTTTTCATGATTTGTTGTGAACTCTTATATCCTCCTGCACAGGTTTAAAGGTAATGTTACCTGGTACACACTGAACCTTGACTTACCCCCTAAGCAGAGGTGGAGTCATGTGATAACTGCAAAAAAAGCTGAAGTAAGCTTTGAGAGACATGTTGGGATTCTTTGTGACTTTCCAATTTATATATTGCTGTAATCAAAGTAAATAATCTACACTATGTAGAGTGTAGGTAGTTATGTGTTGCACATATAAAACCCTGGGCTGTGTTTCTATCAGTGGATTTTCTTGTAGCAATCAACTTTATTTCTGTTTGTGTGAAGTGCCATAGGCATGGGGCATGACGTGGATGGTTGTTTTGAGTCTGTGCCACCCAATGAAACCAATAATCCTGCCGTGTGTTATTAATTACATTATTAAACTGAAACCCCAAAAATATAGGCACCCCCGCTTAGATATGCACAGAATAAAAAACACACAATTCATCCCAGTTAGTCAGACAAACTAATGCTGTGCAGAACACCACAAATGGGAGCACGGAACATGAACATAATAAACGAACAATCAAACTATAAAGACAGGTGACTCCTGCCCATAGTTGGGAAACACAGGTGAGACTTATTTAGATATTTATCTATTTAGATACTGATTTTTGTTTTCCAGGGCTTAAAGGAACTGTGCTATGTGCTACTCATATAACGCACCCTTTTGACATCTATCAGTAGAGATATCCATTGGGCGCTCAACCTTTAGGCAGTTTCTAAATCTATATTGGTATTGTTGTCAAGATTAAAATTATATCTGGTGTACTGTAATAAAAAAAAGTATAATAAGAGTGTATACTTAAACAAATTATCTCTACAGTTTCCAGTGATCTATGTGTTTGCTACCTGTACTGTAATTACTATATGAAAGAACTTACTGAAATTCTCAGATCCATATTCGACTGAATTACAGAACAAGCTCTTTTTTGGTATTTCAAATAAAGGAAATGAAAGTCAACGGTATTAAATGGAATTTGCAGTAGCACGCAGATGTGCTTTGTTTTTCAGTTGGTGGCAATGATACAGGCAATAAAGGATCTAGCCGATGGATTTTTCCATGGAAAATTAATTAAATTTGTGGATATGGAGTTGGTGAGTATTCTCTTTAAGTATTTATAGTATCATGTAATGCCACTGTTTAGTATCTAAAGCAAAAACGCATGATTCATATACTTGTTGCAATCCCCCACCCACCCACCCACACCCCCTTCCTGTTCAGCCTTTGATTGTGGAAATGCTCCCATATCCTTTTAATGAGGAAATCAGAGGAATTGCTTCTGTCTCGGATGTCCCTTTAGGTCAGGTTTGTTCTTTTAAATAGTCTGTTTTGTCTCTATTACAGTTATATTTCATAGGCTTATAAAAAAGAACAGTAGCGGTAGTATAAAAATATAATTATTTTATAATCAATTTTACTAATGCTGGGCTTTTCTTTTTAATCTTTTTAGGAGAAATTGTGCTTTATAATATCTTCTATGAAATTTTCACAGTTTGCACATCAGTGGTAACTGAGGATTTACATGGTAATTTTAACGCAAGCCGTTCTGTGACCATTTACAGCAGGGGTGTCAAACTCATGCCACAAAGGGCCATGTGGCTGCAGGTTTTTGTTTCAACCAAGCAGCAGCACACCTGACTTGGCTCATGCAAACAACTGGTAAGAGTCTTCAGGCATTTGATTGGTCAGTCCATGGACAGAGCACACAGATTGACCAATCAACTGCGTGAAAACTCATCAGTTGTTTGAATGAGCCAAGTCAGGTGTGCTGCTGCTTGGTTGAAACAAAAACCTGCAGCCACATGGCCCTTTGTGGCACGAGTTTGACACCTCTGATTTACAGTAAACAGGGATTCCTCGCTATTTCGCGCTTCAATTCATGCAGCTTCACTGCATTGCATTTTTTTAAAACTATTCATTGAATTAAAAATTAAGGAAGAATAGGGGAAAAGTTAGGGAAAATGCAGCAAAACAATGCCAATTTTGCAAAAAAAAAACAAAAAACCTCCCCCCGAACAAACAAAAATAAAAAACAATCCAAAACCCCCATTGAGACTACTTAGATTTTTATGTGAGGTGCACATCTGAGTGTGTGTGCACGCATCTGTGCGCGCGCACGCGTCTGTATGTATGTGTACTTATATTTTATTTGTTATAATAAGCATTGAATATGTATTTATTGATATTATATACATGTACGTATACATCAGGTTGATCCTACTTGGCTGAATTTGGTGTTCGCGGGGGTATCCTAGTCCCAATTAACCACGGAAAGTGAGGGATCCCTGTATTTACTTATTTTTTGTGATTCATCTGTTTGTTAAACTTTACAAGATCTTATTTATTATTTTGCTAGGAAATATATACCATGCTCGAAATTTGGACTTCGGATTGTTCATGGGGTACAGTTTTTTGTTTGTTTGTTTGTTTGTTTGTTTGTTTGTTTTGGCACTTGGAATAAAGGTTTGGGTGGGGGTGGAATTATATTTGAAAATACTCTCTCTGTGTTTTAATTCTGTTAGTTGGGACCATAAAAACAAAACTTGGACCCTAACTGAGAAGCTGAAGCCACTTGTGGTGAATGTTGATTTGAAACGAAACAACAAAACAGTCTTCAAATCGACCAGCTTTGTGGGATATGTAGGAATGCTTACTGGAGTTAGACCTGTAAGTGTTATAAGCCTTCCAAAGGAACTGATCTGTTTTTATTTAAAATAAATAAATAAATAAAGTTTTAAAGAGGTTATTTGTGTTCCTTTGTAGGGAGAATTCACTCTAACGATGAATGAACGTTTCAATGTTGATGGAGGATACATAGGTAAGTGTTCTGAATTCTGATTATATATTTAGTGGCGCATTCTTGGTATTCTTCTGAAAACTGACTTACACTGGGTTTACACTGAGGTCACAATGTCCACAATCTCCATGATTCAAAAAAGTGTGAAGCTCCATGATTTTTGACCATGCATGGAGCATGATTGGAGTTTAAAAAAGAGGCAGGGTGCGTCTAAGAGATGAAACTTGAAGGAATCGTGGTTTTCAGGTTTAACAAGTTCCCCTCCGATGGCACATAGAGGTCTGTTAAGCTCCACTAAAATCCCCACTTTGTATCCGATTGGTGCCAAATCATAATAAATTGTATTTATTATGTGATAATTTTTGACAATCAAAAGTGTTGTCACAATCCTGACGATTCCACCGGATTCCTACAAGGTCATCACAATTCCATCAAGTTTCCTCAAGATCATCACACTTCCACTAAGTTTTCTTAACAACACCTCAGTTTCATCAAAGTCCCTCAAGATCATCACAATTCCACCAAATTCTCTTAACAACAGCTCAATTTCATCAAATTCCGTCAAGATCATCATAGTTCCATCCTCTCAAGATCATCACGATTCCACTATGTTACCTCAAGATCATCTCAATTGCACCAAGTTCCCTCAAGGTCATTCGATTCGATTCCTCAAACCCATGCTTATCACAATTTTTTCACTGGTCTCAGTGTAAACCAAGGGTTATCCACAATAGACATTGGAGAAGATGAACTATTTTTGCATGATAGACATGTTCCTCCTCATCTGTATCACACATAATGAATCTGGCTTTTTCCTGGCAGTTCAGACAGCCTCGTCTGCCCGCCATCTTGGTTAGACAGTTTGCAGTGAAGCCCTGTGACTCTCCACTGTCAAGACTGTAATTTTCCCCCCCAACTATTTATGCTATTGTAAGCCCAGTCTGAGAATGAGTAACAATGGCCAAGATCGCATCACAAAGTTGCAAAAACTGCATCGTTAATTACCGTAATTTCCTGACTATTGAGCGCACCAACTGAATTTAAAAAGAAAAAAGAATTTGTACACCTCCATAAGCGGCAGGTGTCCGCTTCCTACTAGAGCACCCCCTGGAGGCCATTAGCCCATAAAAAAATATATAGATTAGCCGTTGTTTAAGCCGCAGGGTTCAAAGCATGTTAAAAAAAGTAACAGCTTATAGTCTGGAAATTACGGTAAATATTTTGTTTCATATTTTAGTGGAATTTTCCTAAAATTAGCATTTGTGGGGGATAGCTGTGTGTTGTCATTCAATATTTTGAATGAGTAATAAAACAAATGTAGAATGCAGCTTTTGAAGGCGATGGAGAATTATATAAAAGTCAGAGAGTGTCATGAAGCCCTCTTGATCTGAGTAGTACTTCACTATTTTCAAGAAGCGTTTACTGTACTATTTTTAGTGGTGCACAATTACCAGATAATTTCATGGTAGTAATGTGCTGGTATGTGTTACACATGTACCTGTACAACCAGTTCTGCCAGAGGTTTTAAACACCTCGAAGTCAACCATTAACCAACATGTAGTCACAAGTGACGGTTAGAAAAGCTAGCGTATGTTTTATAAGTACAGTACTTTGCATGGAAAAATCCTAATGTACGTTCTATGCCGACACATAACAGGTGAAGCAGACAGGGTAAATAGGGTACATAGAATCTACTCACCTCCCAGTAATAATTACAGGTTTCTGTGATGTGGTGATAAAAAATTATAAAAATACAAACATGGGTGCAAGTTGTCCGGCACATGCCGGAAATTCCGGTTTTCCCAAGACTGAATTAACTATTTTTTTAATTCATATAAATCCATTTCAATTTTTCAAGGAGGGGTGTTCGAGGTATTCGTCTGCTCGGATCGGCGCAATCTACCATGCATACTCAGTTACTGAGATTAGAGAAAGCAAAGAGAGTTGTAAAATGAATGAAAACCCAAATCCAGAAAAGAAAGAGAACTCTCCGCTCTGATGGTGATTCACATCAGTGCAAAAGAATCAAGACAAAGTGACAGCTGTAACCATTCTGTGACAGATATTTTGTCGGACTATAACTGTCATCACAAACATTTTGGATATTTTGACTCGAATATTCCATGGAAGTATTCAGATATCTGATATAAGTGCTATGAAATAATAGGTGAAATTGTCTTGATGTTTATTGTTGTGTGTTGATATAAATGAATATATATTCTTTGCAGAATTCACTGAGTCATCACAAGTGTTGCAGTTTCTTCTTTTTTTCCTTTCTGCTTTTCCCCTTATCAGGGGTCGCCACAGCGAATAATTCGCATGTTTGATTTGGCATAGGTTTTTATGTCGGATTCCCTTCCCGACACAACCCTTGAGCAAAGGACAAACACGCTGATGGCTATGCAGCTACTCTTGTCAAAAGTCAGCAATGGTTCTTTTACATGAACCTCTTATCATACACAGTGAGAGACATGGCCAGCCTTGGATAACCAAGTTAGCTGCACTGGGGGGACAGTGACAACCTGTTGAGAGTGGGGCTTGAACCCCCATCCTTGGGCTCAGTAATCCAGCACCTTTACCAGCAGGCCACCACTGCCCAATATATACTGCAAAGTGTGTGTTATTGCTTAAAGGATAAGCCATCATTCGCCTAGCATTTAGTTTTGGTGGTCCATTTTATTGTTTGTCTTGGACACTGTCTTTGATGCTGATGTATAATTTCATCCAGGGATCCTGGAGTGGATTCTTGGCAAGAGAGATGGAATGTGGATGAGCTTCCTTACGCGAAAGATCCTGGAAAATGCAACCAGGTTGAGTAAATCTCCTGCTCCTTTTATTTCATAATACCCCAAATACTTTTTTTCTTGATGCTTCTTCAATGTTAGTTTGTTTGTTTTGTTTTTTTCAGTATTTCACTGTGTCTAATCTGACCTGCTTATCCTATCTGTCAGGAGATTATCATGTGATATTAAATATCATCCAAAAAATGACATCCTTGTATTTTTAACAGTTATGACGATGCCAAACTGCAGCTTGCTCTGACAAAGTTACTTGCACCAGCCTACTTTATCCTGGGTGGAAACCAGACGGGCCAGGGCTGTGTGATAACCAGAACCAGAATCAACACACTGGATGTCTGGGAGTAAGCTCACATTACTACATTGTAACAGTGAGTTGCAAATGCAAAGGGTCTGTTTACTTTTGATGCTAATATAATATTCATTCTGTAGGATTAATTTAAAACTTAGGAGATGGTATGTACTGGAAACCAATTATGACCACTGGGAAAAGCCTTTCTTTTTGGATGATCGACGGACACCTGCAATGAAATGCATTAACAAAATAACACAAGCAGTAAGTACACTGATCCCTCGTTACTTCGTGCTTCAGTACATCGTGGGTTTTTCAAAAATATTCATCGAAAAATAAGGAAATTGCTGCAAAACGAGGCCGATTTCATGCAACCCCTACCCAAACAAACAAAAACATAAACAACCCAAAACCTCCCAACAAAACTACTTACATTTATATGTGAGGTGTACATCTGAGTGTGTGCGTGCGTGCATCTCTGTGTATGTACTTATGTTTTATTTACATCCTATGCATTATTTTTGAATGTTTAATTGTTATTATAAGGATTTGTAGTTTTGAATATGTATTTATTGATATTGTATACATATATGCATATAAGGGGGGACATATGTGCATCATTCAGGGTTGTTCGATCCTACTTCGCGGAAATCGGCGGTTGCCGGGGGGGGGCGGATCCCTGTATTTAAAATAAACAAGTAACATACTGTATTAAAAATAGTATAAACAACACAGAAATTAAGTGATCTGATGTGCTTTTTGTATTCTATAGAAATATTACCATAATCCATAGTGGATAATGCATGAAGCACTTTTAAAATGGGCTATAAATGCAATAATACATAAAATCTCATTTTATTTATTTATTTCCGCATAATAAGACTTCTAATTATTGTGAAAATAGACCTTGACGGGGCTGTCTTTACTTGACTACATCGTTGTTTATACAGCACTATTATGTCAGAGCATGCAGAGCTCACCTGATCTGCCCCATTTCATAATAAAAATATGTAAATATAAAGTGTAAAAATGTTGTTTAAGTTTGCTTTTTTTCTTTGTTTCTGCTTCATATATACTCAAGTTCTGGATGTACCCGAAAGAGACACTGGTCCACAGGTCTTTAGATTAGATTTGATTACATTCAACTTTATTATGATTACACATGTATACTGTAATAGGCCTATGCATATGCTTGGGTATGTGCTAACAGTTCAGTTATGTCTGCCATGATTAAAAGTCGTAAAATAAAATAAAAATGTAAAAATTAACCAAAAAATGCTTTTTTTTTTTTTTTGTTCATGTTCCTGTGTAGTATAAAGAAAAACTATTGTACACCTCGGACTCAATGTGCTGTCATGGAGACTGTCCAGCACTAGATAGACCCATGACCGCACATTGACAGCTCATCTGAGGTACAGTGGTACCTAACTTTACGAAATTAATCCGTTCCAGCACCTTTTTTGTAACCTGCATTTTTCATAAGCTGAACCGCATTTTACATGTAAAGCGCGTGATTCGTTCAGAGGCCCCCAATACTACCCCCTAAACCCTTTAAAAATGATAAAAGTACACCAATTTTGTATGAAATGTGTTAAAAGTAAAAGAAAATTATTTACCTTTTTTAAATCTCTTGAACCACCCATGCGACGCTTTGAAGTCCGGGGGTTGCTGGTCTGAAGAACCCTCAACCTCCTTCACAAGGTCCTTAAATATGGCGGTTGATTTTTCTGAAATAATTGCCTCCATCACTGTATCTCCGCTTTTAATGTCTCCTTCTGCTTCAATATTGTCCCGATTATAGAGGGGTTTCGGCCATACTCCTTTGCGATTGCAACTCAACCGAATCCCACTTTCATAATTTTTTTATCAGCTCCTGTTTAACTTTTATTGATAATGGAGCCCGCTTCTTCTTTTCAGTCTCACCGGGAATCACTTTCATGAAGCTCATGATTAATAACGAAAAATAACACTGCAATAAGCACACTCAAAAAACTCACGAAACTCTCAAACCAACAGTACAACTGTCCTTCATGAGTGTGTCGAACAATGGGTCGAAGGCACACAAAAAGCATTATGGGTGCAGTACTGTATTATGGAGATTCAGCTCCCTCCTAGCCAATGGGTGGCCAGCGGGGCGGGGTGTTGGGAGAGAACCAATGGGAAAGCAACTCTCGCATTGTTTGAATGTTTGACTGGCGAGTTTGAATTTTTAAAATGACGCTTTCGTAACGTGAACTTGTTACATATCCAGAAACAAAAATTTTAGGAAAATGCGTTTCGTAACCCGAATTTTTCTTTTGGTGAGATTTTCATAAAGTGAGGTACCACTGTACATAATTGTTAATGACATGAAATCATATTACCAGTCTCAGCTGATTGTCTAAAATATGTCTTTTCAGAACATTTCCTTGTCGTCTATATATGATGTACTTTCAACAAAACCAGTACTAAATAAGGTAAGATGTCTAGCACTAGTTTACCCTGAACAAACCTAGAATCATTCCATCTTTTCTTTCTTTCTTCCTTTCGGCTTTTTCGGGAGTCGCCACAGCGAATCATCTGATTCGCACGTTTGATTTGGCAGAGGTTTTTACGTCGGATGCCCTTTTTGTCACAACCCTTTTAGCAACGGACAGAAACACGCTGATGGCTTTTTGTAGCCTACTCTTTATGAAAGTCGGCAATCGTTCTTTTACATGCTTCTCACCATAGACAGTGGGAGACATGGCCCGCCTTTGATAACCCAGTTAGCTGCAGTGGGGGGGGGGGGCATTGACAAGCTTGTGGGGACTCGAACCCCCAACATTAGGATCAGCGATCCTGTGCCCTATCCACTAGACCACCACTGCCCGCAGAGAATCATTCCATCTTTATTTCAGTTTATTATAATTTAATTGTGTGTGTTTCATTGCTCTAGCTAACCACCTATACTGCGTTAATGGAAGTATCAACTGGTAGACTTGAATCTTACACCAGAGATTGTCCAAGTCCATGTGCCCCTTGGTGATTCAGGACTGAACATACTGATGGAACTTGCAGTTTGTTTATGTAAGTTGTTTTTAAAAAATTTTCAGATTCTGAAATATTGCATTAAATGACATTTTTATGAGGACTTTTAATACCTTGGAAATAACCACTTTAATGTCTTAACAAAAGTAGAAATCTTGTATGTTGTGGCCATATTGTGAGGAAAATACCTGTTGTTTTTTTTGCGAGTAATTTATTGTTCGTTCATTTTCTGATTCACGTAATCCTGATTAGGGTTCCAGGGAGGCCGGTGCCTATCTCAGCTGACACTAGGTGATGGCAGAGTACACCCTGGAAGGCTTGGAAAGGCCATCACAGGATAGAAACACACTGATTCCTACTCTTGATGAAAGTCAGCAATGGTTCTTTACCAGCCTCTCACCACAGACAGTGAGAGATATGGCTGGCCTTTGATGACCCTTTGATAAGCTGCACTGGGGGGGGGGGGGGGGGTTTACGAGCATGTGAATGTAAATATAAAAATAAGAAGAGAGTCAGCTGTTTGAGTTTGTAATTTTCCATAGAGGACTGGAGTTGTGCAATCCAACAGAGGGGAGGAGAAACACAGACATGTCTGGGCTTGCCTGGGCTTGTTCAGGCTGGTACCAGGGAGAAAACAACTTGTTGGGGGGACCAGGACCACTTGGGTGTGAAATAGCTCTCAAGGACTGAGGAGAAGAAGCAGCATTTTGAATCTGTAAGATTTAATCTATTGGTGAATTCCAGGGCTGAATTGTCCTTCACTCAGGCGAGGACTTTTTGCTTTGCTATCCTGAATATTTGTTAGGACGACTCAAGAGTGGATCCACGAGGGATTTTGTTTGGCTGCATCTCCTCAGGAGTGGGTTTTGTCACCAGAAGTGACTTCCTCAAGGATACATGTCAAGAACTTGGTGTGTTCTGAGGTGGGATGGCAAGCCTTTCCCCGCCAGCACATGCACCATCTCTAAAGTTACCCTGCTGCAGGTGCTTGGTGACTATGGGACCCTTGGTTAATTTGTATATGGTTTTGGTCCAAGTTGTAAATAATGTGAATTTTGTCTTATTTTGTTCATATTATTAAAGTGTATATAGGTTATGTCGTGGTCTGCCGTGCTTTGCTGGTTTCATGGGGCAATTTCAATCCTCTGAATTTTCCTATCCGTAACGGCAGTTACAACCTGTTAACAGTGGGACTCGACCCCCCCCCCCCAACCCTAGAATCAGTAATCCAGCACTTTACTGCCCCTGAGTAAATTATAATTTTGCTAATGTTCTATTCATGTTTTCCAATTAAAAGTTTTCTTTTTGTTGATTGTTCTCCTCACTCCTTACTGAAATAAAGTGTATATGAAATTGTTACATCACCAACATGTTCAGCCAAAATCTGCTCCATTGAAGTATTATGTTAGGCGTGACAAACATGACAACAATGGGATCCAAGTGCAGATAAGATTTCTTGACTGGAGGTTGAATACAAAAAGACAAAAACAAATCAACAGACAATAGCTACTGTATAGCATTGCCAACCATAAAGAAATTCAATGATGCACGGCTTAACCCTTTTAGGGTTGCAGGGAAGCTGAAGCTCATCTCAACCTAACACAGATGGGGTACAACCTGAACAGCTGAACAGATCATCACAACACCAACACCCATGCACACACAACCATAACACACAAAGAAATACAGTACAGTAAATGATATAAAATTATACAATTAATAAAAGAGGCATGTAATGGGTCAATGAAAATGCAATTCATTTTATTGTAACTTTTTTGGAGGGAAATCGGTGAAATTTAAATCAAGCAATTTCTAAACTTGACCTCAGATTTCTGACATCACTCAGATTTCAGATGCAAGAGCTTCCTGAACACCAGTCAGTTTTGATGTGCAATGTTTTATTTACCCACTAAAGACAAACTTTATTTTTTTTTATTAACACCTTATCCAGCAAAGTAATGGTGCAGGGTTTTTATCAGTTGCTATATTGTAGCCAGTATTGTTTTTGTCAGATTGTGCTTTTCTTTGTTGTCAAATTTTCAGAGTTGCAACTTGGAAAAGCAGCCCGAAAAGGAGACATGGGTCCGCCCTCCCATGGACCCACCACCCGTGGGAGGAGTTTTAGGGGTCGGGTGCAATGTGAGTTGGGTGGCAGCCAAAGGCATGGGTTCTGTCGGACTGATCCTCGGCTACTTACTCTGACCCCCGGGACATGGAATGACACCTCTCTGGCGGGAAAGGAGCTTGATTTGGTGCGTGAGGTGGAGAGATACCGACTAGATATAGTCGGGCTCACCTCAGCGCATAGCTTGGGCTCTGGAACCATCCATCTCGAAAGAGGCTGGACCTTCTTCTATTCTGGAGTTGCTCATGGGGAGAGGCGGCGAGCCAGTGTGGGTATTCTTGTTGCCCCCCGTCTCGGTGCCCAAATGTTGGGGTTCTCCCCGGTTGACGAAAGGGTAGCTTCCCTCCGTCTTCGGGTGGGGGGACGGGTCCTGACTGTTATTTGTGCTTATGCACCAAATGACAGTTCAGAGTACCCACCCTTTTTGGAGTCTTTGGGGGGGTTGGAGAACGCTCCCTTGGGAGACTCGCTCGTTGTCTTGGGAGACTTCAACGCCCATGTGGGCAACGATAGTGTGACCTGGAAGGGTGTGATCGGTAGGTACGGCCTCTCCAGTCTGAATCCGAATGGTGTTTCGTTGTTGGACTTCTGTGCTCGTCATAGTTTGTCTATCACAAACACCATGTTCGAACATAAGGGTGTCCATAAGTGCACTTGGCACCAGGACACCCTAGGTCGCAGTTCGATGATTGACTTTGTAGTCGTGTCATCGGACTTGCGACCATATGTTCTGGACACTCGGGTGAAGAGAGGAGCTGAGCTGTCTACCGATCACTACCTGGTGGTGAGTTGGCTTCGGTGGTGTGGGAGGTTGCCTTCCAGACCTGGCAGGCCCAAGCGTGTAATCAGGGTCTGCTGGGACATTTGGCGGAGCCCCCTGTCCGAGAGGCCTTTAACTCCCCCCTCCGGCAGAGCTACAACCACGTTCCGGAGGAGGCGGGGGACATGGAATCCGAATGGGCCATGTTTCGTGCCTCCATTGCTGAGGCGGCAGCCCATAGCTGTGGCCGTAAGGTTGTCGGTGCTTGTCGTGGCGGTAATCCCCGAACCCGGTGGTGGACACCTGCGGTGAAGGGGGCCGTCCAGCTGAAGAAGGAGGCCTATCGGGTTTTATTAGCCTGTGGGACTCCTGAGGCAGCAAACGGGTACCGGCAGGCCAAACATGCTGCAGCCGAGGCTGTCACAGATGCAAAATCTCAGGCGTGGGAGGAGTTCGGTGAAGGCCTGGAGAGTGATTATCGGTTGGCCTCAAAAAGGTTCTGGGCCACCATCCGACGCCTCAGGAGGGGGAAGCAGTTCTTCACAAACACTGTTTACGGTGGAGGTGGGAAGCTGCTTACCTTGACTGGGGATGTTGTTGAGAGGTGGAGGGAATACTTTGAGGACCTTCTCAATCCCACCAACACGCCCTCTGTGGAAGAGGAAGACCCTGGGGGTTCGGGTTCGGCTCCGCCCATCACTGGAGTGGAGATCACTGAGGTTGTCAAAAAGCTCCTCGGTGGTCGAGCTCCGGGGTTGGACGAGATCCGCCCGGAATATCTCGGGGCTCTGGATGTTGTAGGACTGTCTTGGTTGACACGTCTCTGCAACATCGCGTGGTCATCAGGGGCTGTACCTCTGGCTTGGCAAACTGGGGTGGTGGTCCCAATTTTTAAGAAGGGGGACCGGAGGGTGTGTTCCAATTATCGGGGAATTACACTCCTCAGCCTACCTGGGAAAGTCTATGCAGGGGTACTAGAGAGGAGGATCCGACCGATAGTCGAACCTCGGATTCAGGAGGAACAATGTGGTTTTCGTCCTGGCCGCAGCACTCTTGACCAACTCTATACGCTCCACAGGATTCTGGAGGGGGCATGGGAGTTTGCCCAATCTGTCCACATGTGCTTTGTGGATTTGGAGAAGGCTTTCGACCGTGTCCCTCGAAAGATCTTGTGGGGCGTGCTCCGAGAATACGGCGTTCCGGATCCGCTGCTACGAGCTATTCGGTCGCTGTATCACCGGAGCCAGAGTTTGGTCCGTATTGGTAACAGCAGGTCGGATTCGTTTCCAGTGGGAGTTGGAGTCCGCCAAGGCTGTCCTTTGTCACCGATTCTGTTTATAATTTTTATGGACAGAATTTCTAGGCGCAGTCGAGGCGATGAGGGGTTCTGGTTTGATGGCCATCGGATATCGTCTCTGCTTTTTGCAGATGATGTTGTCCTTTTGGTTTCATCAAGTCGGGCCCTCCAGCTCTCATTGGAACGATTTGCAGCTGAGTGCGAAGCAGCCGGGATGAAGATCAGTACCTCCAAGTCCGAGGCCATGGTTCTCAGTCGGACAATGGTGGAATGCACCCTCCGGGTCGGGAATGAGGTCCTGCCCCAAGTGGAGGAGTTTAAGTATCTTGGGGTCTTGTTTACGAGTGAGGGAAGGATGGAGCGAGAGATCGACAGACGGATCGCTGCAGCCTCTGCTGTTAAGCGGTGCCTGTACCGGTCCGTTGTGGTGAAAAAGGAGCTGAGCCGCAAGGCGAAGCACTCAATTTACCAGTCGATCTACGTTCCAACCCTCACCTATGGTCACGAGCTTTGGGTAATGACCGAAAGAACAAGATCACGGATACAAGCGGCTGAAATGAGCTTCCTTCGCCGGGTGGCGGGGTTCTCCCTTAGAGATAGGGTGAGAAGCTCCGCCATCCGGGGAGGGCTTGGAGTAGATCCACTGCTCCTCCGCATTGAGAGGGGCCAGTTGAGGTGGCTCGGGCATCTGGTCAGAATGTCCCCTGGACGCCTCCCTGGTGTGGTGTTTCGGGCATGTCCAACCGGGAAGAGACCCCGGGGTCGACCTAGAACACGCTGGAGGGACCTCTCTCGGCTTGTCTGGGACCGCCTCGGTGTCCCCCCCGGGAGAGTTGGAGGAAGTGGCTCGGGAGAGGGACGTCTGGACCTCTTTGCTAAGGTTGCTGCCCCCGCGACCCGACCCTGGACTAAGCGGAAGAAGATGATGATGATGATGATGATGATACTAAAACAAGAATAAACAATAAGTCAACTAAACCCTACGATCGATTGCAGTGAAAATGTCATGTGGGCAGGCATGAGGTGGTGCATAATAGAGGAGGAGGAGGAGAATTTTGTGTATGTGCACGCTACAAATGCAAGCAAGGCAAGGCTCATGGTGAGCTCCCAAAAGGCCAGTGCTTCTCAAATAGAGGGGACGCCCAAGGGGGCGTGAAATGTTTTTTTTTTCTTCCTAGAGGGGGCATCACAGAACATAAGTCGTTTTCAGAGTGCAGAGGAATACACTTGGAAAAATACCAGGATAATCCGCCCGGAAAAACCATTTCCCTAGCAGAGCTCGTAAATCAAAATTTTGCTCATTGGATGGGGGCAGATTTTTGGTGGGATTGAAGCTTGTATCGTGGAAAATTCATTATAAAGGACACTCGTAAGTCAAGGTACCACTGTATATGTGTGTGTACAGATTATCCATATATCTGGAGCCTATTACCTGAAGTGTGGGGCCGGTACTGTAGTGGTTAGGGTGCTGGGCTCATGCTCGGGAGGTTGGGTGTTCGAAATCTCAGTTAGACCCCCACTGTGCTCAGACCTCTGGGCAAGGTCTTAACCACAAGTGTGCCTCTGTTCACCCAGCAGTATAAATGGGTACCAGTAAAATATACTGGGAAGGTAACCTACAATGGACTAGTGTCCCATCCAAGAGGAGTTGAACTCCTGGTCGCTTCATGCTATGGAAACCGGAAATAAGCACCGGCCTGATGAGCCGCTACTATGGCTCGGGTGTAAAAAGCCCAACAGACTTTAATCTTTATCACCTGAAGTGCAATACATGTCAAAATTGGTGTGTGATTATATTTGAAGATCTCGGAGTGTCACATACCTGTGTGTCCCCTTGACCTTTTGACCTGAAAATGTTTCTCTGAAGTCCCCTGTGTACAACAACTATGTATGAATACCAACTTTTCAATAATGAAGTGAGAACAGTCATCCTGTGCATTTAGAGGGATTTGAATGGAAAATAACTTTGGAAAAATAATTGTTTCTGATTAGTATTTTTTAAGGAAATGTTGGAATTTTATTATAATAGAATGGGATTACATAATTCTATATATTTTAAAATGATAATAGCTCTAATCGTACTTAGCAAGGTATGGCAAGGACATCTGTGTACCAGGGACCACATTCTATTATTATTATTATTATTATTATTATTATTATTATTCCCTAGACAAGAGCCGTGGTGGCCTAGTGATATAGGGGGCTGGATCCAAAGGTTGGGGGTTCGAGTCCCACTCTCCAGAAAGTTGTCACTGTCCCCCCAGTACAACTAACTGGGTTATCAAAGGCCGGCCATGTCGCTCACTGTCTATGGTGTGAGGTTCATGTAAAAGACCCATTGCTGACTTTCTACAAGAGTAGCTTCAAAGCTGTCAGCATGTTTCCACCCTGTGATGGCCTGGCGAGCCATCCAGAGTGTACTCTGCCCTGACCCGGAGTCGGCTGAGATGGGCGCCAGCCTCCCCACGACCCTAATTAGGATTAAGCGGTTACAGAAAATGAACTGAACTGAACTGAATTCCCAAGACAAGTGTTTGGCAGTCGGCTTCCATTGCTGTACCCTGTGAGGCATCACACAATATTTTTCTACATACACACGTGTGTATCAAATCAGGAATTCTCAGAAAGTCAGAGAGACTATTTTTTTTTTTTTTTTTTTTTTTTTTTTTTGAAATTCTTTGCCATTTTCAGAGAGTCTCATCACAATTTTACATTAATTTGTTGAATGTTGTAGTGTTTTATTTTACAAGATTGAAGCCATGAAGTATAAATTAACAAATATTTTACATAAAGTTTGGTTTTGGAACTCATGCCCTTGTTGTTATGAAGCTGTTCATCTGCATTGTTTCAGAGTGACTCACCCAAAAAAGCCCGTTGGCAGTTCCTGCAGATGTGAACGGCATGCAGGATAGTTCAGACAGGTGAAACATCTCCGTTGCATGAACTCAAAAAAAGGATTAATGCAGTGCAGTCATTTGTAAGAGATTAGATTTCTTTCTCAATTCCTGTTTCCTTTTGGGATTTATTTCATTTTTATGATGGCAAGAAAATACTATGTTGTGTTCTGGATTGTTTTCTATTTGGACCTCGTTGATTCTGTAAGTATTCCTCACTTTTCTGGGGTGTTTATTTTATTCATCCATTTGGTGAACATCTGATTAATTTCTCGATTGTGTGTGGTAATTTCTGTTGCGTGTTCAAACATATCTGTGCAGTCTTCTGATGCGTGTCACGTTGAGAGAGACAGACTACAGTCACAGTTAAGGAGTATGGAGGCTCGTGCTGTTAAGCAGCGGGAGAAGATCCAGAGGTTGATGGAGCTCACTCAGCAGCCTCCTCGACCTTTAAACGAGAGCACCTTTTTTGAGCTAGATAAGCAATATGCAGGTGACTTAATGTGCATATCTGTTCATACACTGATAGTCCATAACAATAAAAACATTATGGGCAATGAAAGTTGACATGAATAGCATTGTCTGTCCTATTACACTGCCACATGCCAAGAAGTGGGATGTATTAGGCAGAAGTAAATAATGTAAGGTACTGTAGTCTGCTGGGATTTTTACACCCAAACCTAGCGGCTCATCAGGCCGGTGCTTATCCCCGGTTTCCATAGCATGAAGCGACCAGGAGTTCAACTCCTCCTGGATGGGACACTAGTCCATCACAAAGATTTAAAGTGCATCAATTTGCCTGAAATTAAAAAAAAATATCCTTATTTAATTTGTAAACATTTTTGACCAACAATTTGAGCCATTGAATATTGAAAACTAAAATTAAATAAAATCAATAAATAATAATAAATTCAAATTGATCAGCAACATTAACTTGGGAGCACAATATATAAAACACTTTAACCTCCAAAACAAAAATGAATAAAACAATTTGTATATTTATTTTTTTTGTCGAAATGATTAAGTCCAGATTAATGGCTATAATGAGCACGATACCGAACTCTCCGCTCCTGCTCAATGCTGAACTGGGACCTGGACTTATTTTCACAGCGCTGACATCATCCAGCATGACAGAGACCATGTGTGCTGCAGGTAGGATCAGTTCCTCTGCTGTGCCGTGGGGTTTTCTACACTGACCAGTTTGGTACTCCACCTTATCTGATGCTAACAGAGCTCGCTGGTTTGCTGGTGTAGCATTCACAAAGCGGGATGGTTGTTAGAAATATTCAGTACATTTTCGCTGAAAAAACTCACGCGGCTCATCACTGTGACCGGGTGCGACGTCTTTAAGTGACTCCTGAATTTATTTGGGTTCTTGCTGTCCGTTGCCAATGTCTTCAGACACAGTAAACACAGCGGCCTTTCCTTGTTTCTCACCGCAGCACAGTGAAGCTGAGCGCTACATCCACTTCATCATACCTCCTCAACTTAGCTTTCGGGAGAGTATCCCGTTTCTCTCACTGTCTCCATCTCTCTCCGCCTCTCTTTCCATCTCCGTTAAAAATTTCCATGGTGGGTTTATTAACTTCATTTCTTATTTTACCTCTGGGCACACTCTGACAGTGAAAAAGCCACTGCCACCTGCTGTAGTGGATGTACAATTACACTTTATTCTGATACAGTATGACAAAAAAAAAAGCATGTTCCTTGGGGTCACCCCTCCCCCCCCCCGGCATCGCACGCCCCACTATTTGAGAACCACTTCCTTAACAGCAGGCGTGGGGTGTTTCTGGTATACAGTGGTATGTACCCACATTTGGCCATATGTGCCATATGTGCCTAATGCTCACTGATGCAAGTTTGAAGGTTAGTAGGTCTGGTCTGATCCCACAGAAGAGCTACTATAATACTAATTGCTGGAAGTGTTAATCCTGCCTGTGAAATAAAGGTATTTGTATTGTAACATGGTGTGTATGTCGCTGCCTAGATACAGACCATTCAGGTAATGGTAATGTTATGGCTGGTCAGCATATGTATTTGCTTACAAACATTTAACATTTTTTCCCACCCAATTTCAGACTGCGCTCAGATTTTCAGTAATGGCTACAATCATAGTGGATTTTATATGATTAAGCCTGAAGCAAGCTCTGCTCTGATCAGAGTGTACTGTGATATGAAGGATGGAGGGGGATGGACAGTTTTCCAAAGACGTTCTAATGGTAGCGAGTCTTTTGACAGGTGAGAAAGATTCTGTTTGTGTTTTCATTGTACAAAAGTCACACTGGAGTGTGGAGCCAATGGACTGGAAGTAATTTCTCATTCCATTTTTGTTTGCATGTTTGCATTCTTGGTCTTTCCTGTTGACTCAAACTGTTTTTTTTTAATCTTTTTATTTATTTGTTTATTTAGGGGTTGGAATGATTACAAAACTGGTTTTGGTGATATTAAATCTGCAGATGGAGAATTCTGGCTAGGGAATGACAACCTACATTATCTGACATCCCAAGGTGGGAAATTGCATTATATGTGAAGAATAAATCCTTAATAATAATGAAAAATTAGTAATATCCTCCAAATATAACACCAAGATCTTTAAACAGTTTTTTCTTCTAATTTCATATTTCATATGCATTTTTTCTGTTGTGTGACAGGGAATTACAGCTTGAGAATTGACTTGGAAGACTTTGAGGGCAGCCACCGATTTGCCCTGTACAAAACATTCCAAGTTGACAATGAACAGGTAGCTTTACTTTTTCTTCATTCATTCATTTTCTGAACCACTTAATCCTAATTAGGGTCACGGGGAGGCTGGAGCCTATCTCAGCTGACTATGGGCAAGGGCAGAGTACACCCTGGACAGCTCATCAGGCCATCGCAGAGCAGAAACAGCTATGCAGCTACTCTTTACGAAAGTCAGCAATGGTTCTTTTAGATGAACGTCTCAGCATAGACAGTGAGAGACATGGCCGGCCTTTGATAACCCAGTTAGCTGCACTGATGGCTTGCCTTTTTTTTTTTTTTTAAATAATTAAATAAGATTATTCTTTATGACTGCATGGTGGCATAATGGTTAGCACTTCCATCTCATAGAAAGCCGGTCCTGCATTTGAGCTCTGAGCCCGAAGAGGGCGTTTTCTTGTGTGGAGTTTGTGCATTGTCAATGTATTTGTGTGGGTTTCATCTGTTTGCTCTGGTTTCCTCCCACAATCCAAAGATATGGACTTGAAAATAATTGGATATCCTTGATTGTCTCTATTTGTGAATGCGAGTGTTAATGGTTTTATGTGTGTGTAGCCCTGAGACGGTCTTGAAAGCTGTTCACGGTGTACCGCACCTACAGTGGAGCTGACTGGGATGAGCTTCAGCCTTCCCAGATCTCTAATATAAAGCAGATCTTAAAATGACATGACATCACGCTTTATGTTATCAACTACATAAGCAAAGGTTGAAATAAATTATAATTATGATATTTATTTGTATGGTTTTAGAATCATTATCAGCTCCAGTTTAATGGATATAGAGGCACTGCAGGGGACTCACTCTCAGGGGGCTATAACCCTGATATGCAGAGATGGGCAAGTCACCAAGGCATGAAATTCAGTACAAAAGATAAGGACAATGATCGCTATGGGCGCAGTTGTGCTCAGGAAGATATGAGTGGCTGGTGGTTTAACAGGTCTGTTAAATGCATTTCTGTCCAAAAAGAGTAAATACTGTAATTTTAAAAAATCTGTTAAACTAACCTAAAACCTCTGAAGCATCAAAAATACTTATGGATTGTAAATTTCAGCACCAGATCAGCAGCCTAGTGGTGATTGGTAATGTGAATTATTATTATAATTTTTAATCCACCGTAATATCATTAATGTAATCAGTAATCTGCATACAGCGCTATAAGCATGTAAAGTTCTAGCTAAAGAAAAAAACAAAACAAAACATTATTTAGTGGTAGGAAAACTCAGTCTTGATAAAACCTTCCATGTTGGTTGCCTAAAGTACTTTTATTTTTCCTCTAGATGTCACTGTGCTAATCTGAATGGACTGTACTATAAGGGACCATACAGTGATGTGACTGACAGTGGGATAGTGTGGTACACCTGGCATGGCTGGTGGTATTCTCTCAAAACAGTGGAAATGAAGATCAGACCAAGTGCCTTTGAGCCTAATGAAGTCTAATAACATGATTTACTGCTGACCAGTTATTCTTGGAAATGATATTGATGCTGTATGTATATATTTTATGTTTACATGCAGTTTTCAACAATAGAGAACACATACAATGTAGTTTGTAGTTTATACAGTTTGATGTATACATATAGTGTATATGGGTCTGGTCACGAAACTATTACATTTTCCAAATACCCAACTTCAAACTTGAATAAATATTTCCATGTCCAAGTTTATTTATGAATCAATGCATCAAAATCTTTAGTGCGTGCCTGGGAGACAATATCATGTCAAAGTATTATGTACAGATACTGACTGAAGTTTTTGAAATGATTCAAATACTTCCTAATTTACACCTTTTTCACACTCAATTTTGTGAAAGGAGAAAGGCCTCATTATTTTCACATCCCACTGAGCCTCTGCTAAGGTCTCCACATGTACAAAAACAAATGAACTCACGGAATTTACATGTTCCAGGTACTTCCTTCTAATAATTTGATGATGTTTCTTCTCCAAGGAATATAATTCTGCATCTATACCAGGCTTCAATGCATATTAGCCTAATACATTAAAAATGGGAAAAACTATGTTGTGTAAATCTACAGAAAATGTAAAAGGTCAGTGTCACATATATCAGTACCAGTTTCGTAATTAGACCCAAATATAAACTTTATTCTTTATATATATATATATATATATATATATATATATATATATATATATATATATATATATATATATATATATATATATACACACACACACACACACACACACACACACACACACGATCACAGAATGCCAATGTATACTTTTATTATGTAGTTGCCTTCTTCATTATGGTTTGTGAAATATATAATCAAATAAAAATGATGACTTTTCAAAGGTGTCATGGGAATGTAGATTAAATATAAATTAAGAACATTTTCAATATTTACGTGGAGTCAATCAGAATAAATTATTAAATAAATATTTTATTATATATATATATATATATATATATATATATATATATATATATATAAATAAAACAAATTATTAAAAACGCGATGTAAAACCAAAGACTGAGATTGCCAAACCGGAAGTGACGTCACCTGTAGGCAGGTGAAAAGCGTGCTGAGCGCGGGCGTACCGGTTGGGAGCACTGTTTGCCCACAGGTGAGATGCACGAGCACGTTAAACGATGAATTGTAGAAAATACGTTGCTTTCCGTTCGCCGTCGATTAAGTTTTATATAGTTGACAAAAACTTATGAATATTTATGTAAATAAACTCCGCCTCTCGTGTTTGTCTAATGTCGCAATGCTGCTGGTTTACTAACGCGTTTCATGTTTATTTATTAACAATTATCCGCAATTATTATATTATTTTCTTTCTATAAATGACTCCAACAGTTGCAGCTGAACACCAAAACGGGTCTTGTTTACACCTTTGTTTTGGCAGTTTAACTCTTTTAAATGATAAACCAGTGGCTGTCATGACTGTATATTTAGCCTATACAGTACAGTATTCTTCTTGATGTGTTTATTTTTGAAGATGCAGGCAGAAGGTAGGGCCATGATCCACTCATTATATTTAATTATGTGTACACCCACTTTCTAAAGTTCAGGAAAGGGTTCACGTCATACCACAGTTTATTAGCCTACTGCTTCCATCCGTGCACGATTTCTGGAAATATAAACAATCCAAGTATTTGAGGATGGCCTTCGGATGTGTGTCAATCAGGTGCAGAAAGAATTTGACAGATTTCAGGAGATAGACTCTCTCAAGGAGTCAAGGAGAGGTGACCTCATGGATGGCAGAATGGAGAGGCAATTGTTTGAACTCGAACTAACTTTTTTTTTTTTTTTTTTTTTCCTTCCTCCATGCTGTCAATCTCAATATAAACAACCATTCCCAATCCTGCAAGCATGTTATTCTAAAAACACAGTTACTTGTTGCTTGCTGGTGCGATTATTAAAAAGCATGAAAGATGTTTGTTCGTATGGTTTCCTGATTTCAAAAACTGTTGCATTGAATTTTGTTCTCCAGGAGAAGAAAGGGCTCGGTCTTGGCATGCTGTGTCTTGACTTGAAAGTTTGCTGTTCTGTCCTTTAGGGCTTTACATGGCATTCAGAAGGAATTTAAAAGTTGTATTTGTAAGGTGCCATAGCAAGTGTTGGAGCAAACTTTCTTAAAGAAGCCCATTTACTTACTAGATATTAAATAAACATCAGATGCAGTGTTGTTTCTCGTAAATAAACTAAAATCAGCCATGATGTCTTTCTAAAAGCATTTGCTTTATCCCTTGTCTGTGAGCCTGTACCAGGCACAGTGATAGAAGTACATAAGCTCCCCGACTTATATTTTAGTTCGGTTCCAGACGGGCGAACGTAAGGTGGGAAATTAAAAAAAAAAAAAAAGTTGCTACTGTATATTCCAGTAACATATGACGTTCATACTGTACTATACAACCATAAATACCATTACCGCATCTCATAAAACACTCCTAAATCAATTATTATAAACATAACATTGTAAAATAGTATCAAATAATATCAACATTAATTTCAAATAAATTAAATTCAAGCAAAATAATTTTAAATAGTTAAATTTTAATCAAATTCACTCATCAAATACAATATCAAATATAACCTTTAACATTCTCTGTGACGCCATCTTTCTGCTTGTAAATGGTTCCGATGGTCGACGGAGCCATTTGGAAGAAACGCGCAACGTTCACATGTTTTTCACCAGCATCAATTTTCTTGATAATAGCCATCTTCGTTTCTAATGGGATGGCTTGCCGCTTTTTCTGATTACCGCTATCACTAGTAGGCTTACGCTTCTGACCAACCATATTTGCTTAGGGCTACAAAAGTCACAAAACAGTGTAAACACAAAGATCACAGAGACGACGTCTTAACACAAGGGTAATACGCAGTGAACTGGGAAGAAGGAGGGGCACGTTCAGTCTGTTGTTTGTAAACAATGTACACCGCGCATTGTAGAAGTAGCGTATTATGTCAGCGTACTATGTAGGTACGTCTCGTACTACGGAGAGCACCCTAAACTTAAAATTTTGCTTAATTTTTTTTTTTTTTTTTTAAAAACATAAAATCGCAAAATACGTAAAACGAATGAACGTAAGTGGGGAGTGTCTAAGTCAGCATCACCTTTTTTTTTTTTTTTTTCCCCTTTTCTCTTGAAATTGTTTGCGTTCTTCTGTTTCTTCACACTTGACCTCGGATTTTTCCACTTTATACACATGGTGTTTCACTGCCATATTATCGTGCATGTGTGATATCATTCCTTGGATCGAACTGTCTTGTTATTGTAAACAGACATGGAACCAAAACAAGATCAAAAGCAGATGGATGAGAAGTATTAAGCCCATAAAGTGGGGTGGTTCTTTCTGGAAATTATTCAGAACATATTAAACCAAGATAAACAGATAACGAAAGGTAAAGAACATTGGGGTACAGTGATCCCTTACTACTTTGTGCTTCGGTTTCTGCGGCTTCAATGCATCGCGTTTTTTTCAAAAAATGAATTGAAAAAAAAATTAAGGAAAAATAGGGGGAAAAGTTAAGGAAAACGCCACGAAACAAGGCCAATTATGCAAAAAAAGAAAAGAAAAGAAGAAAAAAAAAACAAGCAAAAAACAACCCTACAAAACTACTTGCATTTTTATGTGTGCGTGTGCACACGCGTGTGTATTTATATTTTATTTACATCTTATGCATTATTTTTGAATGTTTGTTATTGTAAGCATGTATAGTGTTGAATATGTATTTATTGATATACATACATGTATCTGTGTGTATATAATATGTCAGTTGGGGGGGGGTCGATCCTGCTTTGCGGAAATCGGTGGTCGCAGAGAGGGTCTCGGTCCCCATTAACCGCAGTAAGTGAGGGATCCCTGTATGCGCTTGTTAATGGGCACCTTTAGTCAGAAAATGTAGTTACCACTGCACATGTATACAAACTGACTTGCTTGTAGAATGAAAGGAAGTTTTCATAGCTGTGGTCTCAGAATGTAGACTGTTGCTCTACATAGGTGGCGTGGATGGAAAGGATTAATGAGTCCGAGAACAGTTGGACAACGTTGCTCTTTATACAATAGATCTGATGTTGACCTTGATTCCATGACTTAAATATTTGGAAGATGAATAAAAGAAGTGAAATCTTCTCTGTAATCAATCACACTTAACTTTACTTTTACAAGCAATAAAACAATCTTGGTGATTTTCTACCTAACATTATCTTACCAAATATTTGGCTTTGGTTCATGATAAGCTGTAATCAGTGGACATGTGTGAAGTCTTGTGCTGGTGTTTATCTTGTGGTTCATGTGTGCATGGCTGCAAATCATTTCTTCCAGTTCTAGCTGGCAGTCTCCTGCCTGTACTTAAACCGAGTTTCAGTGTTTATTCACTGAATTGTGTGCAGATTGACTGAAGCTATTTCTCCTATTTAACCCGTTACACATTTATTGAAGGTTAATATTGCTGGTTATTCATTATAACTTTTCCTTTTTTATTTTTTATTTGCACATGTGAACCGTAATAAATATGGTGATATCAAAAAATGTGTGTATATGGCATGATATGCAAAGCAGATTTTAAAATTGTGCCTTTTAAGTTTATCTGTTGCATATCGAATAGAAATGATTTGTGCTTGTATGCAAGCATGCTTTTGAATGCTCTCTGTTTCAGCCTTGGACAAAAAAGCTGGCTGCCGTGAACTCTCTCATAATAGGCCTTTGGTTGCATAGCGACAGCAAATGCCGTTCTGTCCTGCCATGTCCAAGTCCCTCCCTTGCTAGGGATAAGGTAACCAAATGCTCTCTCCTGTAAACTTAGACTTGTAACATTACCACAGACCTGAGTTGGACCTTGAACCGTGGAGTAGCGTATGCCGCAGCGTGCTGGAATGAGTGCAGTGTGATTGCCTGAAGGTGATGGAAGCCACTGTGAAGAATATTTGTTTGTGGGGGGAATTGTTTTTGTAACTTTAGATCACTCTCTGTACAGAACTTTGTTTCATACTTCAGCATTGCGGTCATGATGCTCTGGCAAGTTCAACTCTGAGTTGGGGGCTGGTAGATGAATATGTGAGGAATTGTGTTTGGGAATGTGCCATTCCACCGAATGAATCGATTCTATGAGAAGAGCTCAGGACTCGGGGAAGAAAACTGTGGAGCAGGCTGGTAGGTCTGTTTTCCCTTCCACCTGAATATGTTGGCTTAATTACCTGAATTAGAAAATGAACTTGTGCTTTATGTGAGCAGATTAAATGATTTCCTCGATTATCAAAATTTACCTTTTTTTTTTTTTTTTTTTTTTTTTTTTTTTTCCCCCCCTCAAGGGAATCATTCTAGAGATGTTTATAGCAAGGATCAAATTGTATTTAAGAAATAAATGTTTCTAAACATGTTTTAGACTGTCATAGGATTCACTATGGCTCATAATCTTGTGTAAAATCACTCGCATATAATTTTAATTTCTTTAGGGTTTTTTTGAATTGTTGAAATATTGAAACATCACGCTTCTCAAATTCCATACAGCCTGTCTAAGGTCTTCCGTAAACAAGAGTGCCACTGTGTACCCAGTACAGGTTCAGAGTAAATAAAATCCAAACTGACCCGAGCAGCCTCTGCCTAACTGTTTTTATGAGCCGCATTAACTAAAGAGCGCCGTGTACCTAAGGACTTGGCTCTTGTTTTTATTGCTTTTAAATGGACTAATGTCCCAGGAGAGGTATGCTGGTATATGACTTTGGAGATTCTCATTCATAGTACTGTGCTTACAGAGAGGGGAAATTTCCTATTTGAGTAAGAACATTTAAGACTCGTAGTCTGTTCATTATGTAAAGTATTATAAAACTAAATGTGAAATTCCTCAGTGATAAATACTGAGTGGAAGATTTGTTGTATGCACTGCTACTGTATACTGAAGAATAACATGTCCCCCACAAACAGGACATTAAATTTATATAGACCAAGGGTGCTCGATGGTGCTCCTGGAGATCTACCTTCCAGAAGGCATTCGCTCCAACCCTAATCATGCCCACCTAACCATCCAATCATCTAATCAAGGGACTTTGAAATGTCTTAAGACCTGACTGGATCTTACATGTCACATGGACCACATTAAGGTTGGAGATAATCTGGAAGGTAAATCTCCAGGAGCAGGATTGAGGACCCCTGATACAGATGTTCATATGGTAAAATGTCTTCCTTTCGGCTTTTTTCCTTTTTATTCAGGAGTCGCCACAGCAAATCATCTGATTCGAACGTTTGATTTGGCAGAGGTTTTTACGTCGGATGCCCTTCCTGTCACAACCCTTTTTAGCAAGGGACAGAAACACGCTGATAACTTTGCAGCCTACTCTTTACGAAAGTCAGCAATAGTTCTTCTACATGCCTCTCACCATACAGTGAGAGACATGGCCCGCCTTTGATAACCCAGTTAGCCGCACTGGGGATGTTCATATGGTAAATTAATTGCAAAATAAAAATTACATTAGATTAGGCAAGTTTCTCAGATTTTTTTTTTTTTCCTTTGCTCCTCCCATCACAAATGGAAAAGGGATTCATTCATCTATTTGACTTTCATTCATCCAATTGACGCAAGACTTTTGGAAGGCTAACATAGGGTCACCAAATTTGGTGTAATGGGTCCCCTCTGGGTTGAAGCAGATGGCACTGTGTATGGATCAGCATGACCTTATTTCAAGGATGCAAGTCCATGTTTTCTGTTTGGCCTGTGAAGGTTTCTTATTGTGAGAACTTTGAAATTATACTCACCATCTTTAAAATCTTACAGAAATTTCTGTATATCTGGACTTGTGTGTGTGTGTGTGTGGGGGGGGGGGTTTACCCTGTGGCTTTATTAATGATGGTTCTGGGGCACTTGAAAATGATGAGTAGCAATTTTCTCACACTTCATTGCACGTGTGTAGCTCACTTTGCAAAAATGGACCAAATGCAGTTTGAGCACAACGCACTGTGTATCTGCTCAATTTGAGTAGCGGTTTGGAGCCTATATAATGCCACGTCTATCACATCCAGGCAATGGGTATGGGTAAGGTCATGCTGAGCTACCGGGAGGTAGCAAGGTGTATGGGCCATACACAACCCACCTTACAAAACCTAACTGACTGTGACATGAGGAGGGTCAGCTGACTACAGGTCACAGCCAAGGCAAGAGTTACAACTCCCGAGCCGGATCGTTATAGCAGATTGCATCACCTGCATGACCGGTTTCATCATGTCACTGCAAATCTCGACATGTATCAGTGGTGGCTTAGTGGTGAAGGCAGTGGGTTACTGATCCAAAGGTCAACAGTTCAGTCACCACTGTTGGGTCCGAGAGCAAGGCCCTTTAAGCCTCAATTGCTCAGTTGAATAAAAATGATAATTGTAAGTCGCTCGGGATAAGGGCGTCTGCCAAATGCTCTAAAGGTATCAATGCAATTAGAGGCCATACCTGATACTGACTGACTTTCCTTTTGACAAGTGCCATGTTGTTTTAAATTTATTCTTGACACTTTTTTTTTTTTTTTTTTTTTTTAAAAAGTCAACATGCTAAACAAAATATCCATATTATAGAAATCAAGGTTTGGATTGTTTCTGTTCAGTTTTTTTTTTTTTTTTTTTTTTTTAATTTCATCAGTATACATAAGTCAGCGTGTTTCTGTCCCTTGCTAAAAGGGTTGTGACAGGAAGGGCATCCGACGTAAAAACCTCTGCCAAAATCAAATGTGCGAATCAGGTGATTCGCTGGGGCGACTCCCGAGTGAAAGGGAAAAAGCCGAAAGGAAGACCGAGACAGTATACATAAGATCTCCATATTTGGTGCGCGAGTCGCTCTCAGGAAGGTCTTAGAAGAAATTATACCTGTTTGTTCACATCAGTTAATGAATGTTTATTTATTTGAATACAGTGGTACCTTGACTTACAAGTGTCTTTTACAACACATTTTCCATGATACAAGTTTCGATCCCATCAAAAAACTGCCCCATCCAACAAGCAAAATTTTGATTTACTAGCTTTGCTGAGGAAATGGCTTTTCTGGGCCGATTAGCATTGTATTCTTCTGCGTGTATTCCTCCGCGCTCTGAGAAAGCCTTGTGCAGTGCTTCTCAATTATTTTCTGTGACGCCCACAATGGGAGGAAAAAAAACATTTCACACACACACACACACACACACACACACACACACAGTGCCCTGCATGAGACTAGTGTTTACTGAACTTCATATTGTTTTCTCTGTGCTTTTTCCCTACACTATAACACAACAATGAGAGCATCACTGCCAGCTACTGCAGAGGATGTGCAATTGCACTTAGTTCTAGTACAGTATGGCAAAAAATCATGTTCCCCAGGGTCAAATGCCCTCCCCTGGGAACACACTGTAGCCCCCCAAAGGGGGCCACCTCACCATTTGAGGAACACTGCCTGGTGGGAGCTCGTTGCGAACAAAATTCTCCTTCTGTCATGCACCACCTCATGCCTTCCCACGTGACATCTTTGCTGCAGTGAATGATCAAAAGGTTTAGTTGACATTGTTTATCCTTGTTTTATTATTAATTATGAAATATTTATTGTCTTTACATATTTATCTTTAATATAGGTTAGGCGCTTGTTGCAAGTGACGTATAGTGCTTGTGAGAAAATACTTGTTTAGCACTCAACCATCACTTGCTCACTTGATAGATCGGAAGTCCGGATAAGCCACGCCTTGTCTCATAAGCACCATATGTCACTTGCGAAAAGTGCCTACATTCGGTGGAGCGCCTCACATGTTATGTCATGTTTGTGGCAGGTTATACGAGTTTGGGAGGAAGTTGGAATGGATTAATTGGTTCTGTTATTTCCTATGGGAATTTGTTTTATCTCACGAACATTTTGACTTACGAGCTTGCCCTCAGAACAGATTAATTTCGTAAGACAAGGCACCACTGTATTTCTATGTATTTAGACTTGTGAAGCGGGTCATTTTGAGTGCGAGTTTTTTTTTTTTTTTTTTTAAACTACATTTACATTGACAACCATTTAATGAACAAGCATTTTGTGTGTTTGCATAAAATTTATGTCCATCTCGGCCAACTATGGGCAAGGGCAGGGTACACTGTGGACGGCTCACCAGGTTATCACAGACCAACACTCGCACAACCATTCACAATCGCACCCACGAGTGATTTTTGGATCAGCCAGTTGCCTACTGTGCATGTTTTTGGACTGTGGGAAGAAACCCACGCAAGCACGTAGAGAACATGCAAACTTCACACAAACACCTGAGCTTTGAATTGAACCTAGCACCTTTGTGCTGTGAGGGAGAAGCGCTAGCCACTATATCTCAATGCTCTGCATGTGTGTGTAGATAGACAGACAGACAGACACAAATGGGGGGAAAAAACATTGTTTTGATTTTGCTGTGAATATCTCACAGAGCATAAATTCTTGTCCCGTGAGCTATACTGGATAACTCTGTACAAATGCAACTAATGTGTTTAGGCTCCTAGAGAGGCAGACCCAGCCCTATAGCTGGTGCTAATATATAATTTAATGCAACTGTCTCAGGTCCTTGAGACAAATATTAACTTTTGCCATGTGGATATTCATTGTTTCTTCCTGCCTGTACCTGTGTCTTACAGACACCTCCCGCTTTGCTAACGGACTAAAATGGAGTTGTACTGCTTTTTGTTCACACAGTGCTGCTATTGCAATGAGTCAGAGAACATGCAGTATGTCCCTTTCAGGTTGAGTGAAAGGCCTTGCACAAAATTAAAAAGGATTTTTACTCCTTGTCTTCACCCTCTTCCTTTGTATGATTTGAAGGGTGAGTGGAGTGTGCAGGGTCTTTCTTCCAGCAGTTTAAAAGTATACAAAGAAGTTTGTAACCCTGTGGATTGTAGTTAATGCATAAACAGGCAGACCATAAAATCTGACAAAGCCATTAGGTTAAAGTACAAATGTTCCTCCCATTTTTGTTGTGTGAAATGCCCGAGTAATGTTGTTCTAAATAATGCTGAATAATCCCACAAGGGGTTGGTGTTGAGCTGCACCAATCATGTGAGCGGACAAGCCTACTGTTGTTTCCAGGTGTAATTATGGCACAGTGAGTGTTTTGTGACTGCTTTGACACACGGTACCGCTGACTGAGTAAATCTGTTTTGTAAACCATTGGAGTTGTACATGTAGAAAGCTTCTTCCAAGATGTATTTTTTCTGTTCGCTTGACTGCAGGCACTCATGATGATAAATTACTTATTGTCATGTCTTTTTCTGTCCTTGATCTCTCTCTTTCTTTTCTTTCGTCTTTTTCCAGTTTTTGAGAGTCGCCACAGCGAATCATCTGATTCGCACATTTGATTTGGCATAGGTTTTTTTTTTTTTAACGTCGGATGCCCTTCCTGTCACAACCCTTTTAGCAAGGGACAGAAACACGCTGACGGCTTTGCAGCCTACCCTTTACGAAAGTCAGCAATGGTTCTTTTACATGCCTCTCACCATAGACTGTGAGAGACATGACCCGCCTTTGATAACCCAGTTAGCTGCACTGGGGGGACAATGAGAACCCTGTAGGGACTCGAACCCCCAACCTTAGGATCAGCGATCCTGCGCCCTATCCAATAGACCACCACTGCCCCTTTTTCTTTTTTTTCTGTCCTTGATAGTCCTATAAATTAATTAGACTTCTCCCCATTTTCTTCCTAATTGTCGTATCCAATTCCCACCCATCAAATATCCCTATGACACGATCAGCACCAACCAGGGAAGGACGAAAGCATGTACACGCCCCCCTCTGTGACATGCAATACAAGCCACCCGCCTCTTTTCAAACAGCAGCATGTATGTATTTGGGGGCGGTCTATCACACTCTGAGGGGAAAGTGCTACCCACCCCCTCGTACAAATAATCTCACGGACGCGGATGATTGGCTGGCGATCACTGTGAGTGACAGGGAAGTGAGTGTATTTGCATCCTTCCCTCCTGTGAGAACTCGATCAATTGGCTCATCTGGACTCCTAGTTGAGGACAGCTGTGGCATTAACCTGGACATCTGAGTGAATGGTCATTTACCTTATTGATGCTCCACTCGGGAGCCCAGTCCTATAAATTCTTATTTATTTTTTTTTTTGTTCCTTTTCTTGCACAATACGATTGTAAATCAAATCATAACTTTGGTTAATTCTTATGTGATATACAGTGATCCCTCGCTACTTCGTGCTTCAGTTGCGGCAACTTCGGTGCATTGCAGGTTTTTCAAAAATAGTCATCGAAAAATAAGGTAATTAATGAAAATTAAGAGAAACATTAAGGAAAATGTGGCAAAGCAAGGGCAGTTATGCAAATAAACCCCAAACAAATAACCCGAAACCCCCCAACAAAACTACTTACATTTTGGTTAGATGCGCATCTGAGTGTGTGCGCACATCTGCATGTGTGTACTTGTATTTTATTTGCATCCCATGCATTATTTTTGAATCTTTCTTATAGGCATTTAGACGCTCCCTAGCTTATGAACGAGTTAGGTTTCGGATGGCCGTTCGTTGGATGAATTTGTAAGTTGTTACAGGACATTCTTTAGAGGGGAACGTGTGTTTAAACCTTGAAAAGTAACCTATACGTTTTGTACTGTATACCATCTCTCTCTCTCGCTACAGAATCATCTGTACATTATCAATATCATTATGTCCCGTGTTTGAACTCCTGCTTCCTCTCAAGCACAGTGGATCTGATCAGATTTCACTCTTGTCCACATCATTATAATACTGGAGTTAATTTGTTTCTTCTTTGAAAGTTTTGGCGCGAGTTCAGAAATGTATCAGCTTCTCTTCCCAGACCGCCTCAGGATAATGTTTAATCATATTTCACACTTATATTTGATATATTTCTATAGATTTTATTCAATTTCTATTTGTTCAATTTAATTTCACTTTCAACCTTGGATAGCCCTGTTCGTATATCTGGAGGTTTGCAAAATAAATGTTCATAAGTTGGGGAGCGTCTGTATAGCATTGAATGTTTTTTGATATTATATACACATACATTTACGTATACGTCAGTCGAGGGGGGGTCGATCCTACTTCGCGGAAATCGGTGGTCACGGGGTGGTCTCTGTCCCCATTAACCATGGAAAGTGAGGGATTCCTGTAAATAATTGGGCACTTGTTTACAGAAAAATGCATACAAAAAGTTAGAAAATAACCTGTGAGGGGCAAGTGCACTTGGCATCCGTAAGCACATAAGCATGGACGTGACAAATAAAATCGACTTTATCTTTATGAAATTTGCATAAGTATGGAGCTTCGTCATTCAGGGCTGATGTGTACTAAAATTTAATTCCCAGGTCTTTATTACCTTTTCCCCCAAATGAGTGATCGTACAAAAAGTGTTCGATTGGGCATTTAAGAATTTAACAGTACAAATAGTGTACACCAGGGGTGTCAGACTCGTGCCACAAAGGGCCATGTGGCTGCAGAGATTTTTTTCTTTTCCCAACCAAGCAGCAGCACACCTGACTTTGCTCATATGAACAAATGATTTGAGTCTTCAGGCAGTTGATTGGCCAATCTGTGTATGGCCTTAAAGATATTTATAATTAATAAGGTGTCTCATTCTTGCTACAAGATTGTTCAGTGAATTGATTCTAAAACATTAAGACCGAACAGATTGTGCCACTTGTCAGGCAGAGGGAGTTTGTAATTTACTATGAACATTGCTATTTATGGTACTGTAAATTAAACGCCACTGCCTGGGGGAGAAATAGTTACGCATTCTCATAGCAAAGGGCCATGTAATCGGAGCACCATTGGTGGGGAAGGGGTGTCTAACCTTTGAGTTGCTTTTGGAAAGTCAAGAAAACTGTATAGGGTACACTATCCGTTCCTCCGGTGTACGTGTACACATGGGACCCCTGTGATATTCTTTGAAAATTTTAACAGGGAGTAATGATGCTAAATAAGTAAAATTATTTAGTGGTTTGTGTCATTACTGTAATGCTTTTTTTTTTTTTTTTAATTCTGATTTGGGTTGCAAGGAGGCAAGTGCCCATCTCAGCTGACTCTGGGCTAGGGCAGGGTACACCCTGGACAGATCAGCAGGCTATTTCATTGCCAACACACATTACCATTCAAACTCGCACCTAGCGGTGATTTGGAACAACCATGTTTTTGGACTGTGTGTGGGGGTGGGGTGGGGCTGGAGTACCCGGAGGAAACCCACGCACACATGGGGAGAACAGGGAAACTCCACACACAAATGCCTGAGATGGGAATCGAACCAAGGACATTCTTGCTGTGAGCCACTACTTCACTGTGCTGCCTATGTTTGAAACATCGGAATGAGAAATATTTGTTTAAAAACTGAGACAAGGGTGCTAAATACAAATACTGTTTGCAAACATAATGTGAATACCGTATTCGACGTGATAAGCGCCCAGGGCGCTTTAAAAATTGAAGTAGGTGGGCACTTATTAAAATGCTACCATCGGAGTGGAACGGTAATTGCTTATTACCATCGAGGTGGAAAACATGAATAATAACAGAACAATAAAAGAGTTTTACTGGTATTTGTGTTATTCATTTTGTTGTATCAACCAAATTACTTACACGAAAGCTGAAAATAAACAGAAAAGAGCATAAATAAATTAAACAAAAAAAAAGGCTTTTCCTTCCCTTACTTTTCCCTCCAGGTGCTGTTCCTTTAAATATTTCCTTTAAACATTTTCCAGAAGTAAAATCAAGCCAATCAACACCAATGTCAACTTTAGCACATGGAACATTGAACCAATCAACACGAACATAAACAAAAGCACATGGCCAGGAACTTCTTTAAAGTTATTAAGTTAGTGAGCAGGAGAATTGTGAAAAATACTCATCATTTTCTGATAGGTCCATATCTGGCTCATTGCTCCATTCATTCAGAGCATTCCATAGTTTTGCTGTAGCAGTTTCTAATGGTTGTTGGACATTTACCAAGAGAACACAAAAAAAACAAAACAGGAAAATATTTTACCAAGTACGGCGGAACGATCAAATGTGTTGTCTATAATGCTCATCAGTAACATTCCCCAGTGGCAGGGGGTCTTGAAATACCATGTAAACTCGCTTTTACAAGCACTGAACGCCTCATATTACTGATACGGAGACTAAGCAAATACAATTGCTAAGTTTGATCTACAATTTTTCTCCCAGTACAAATGCATGGTTATTAGAAGCAAGATAAAAAAAAAAAAAAAAAAAAACACTTGCGGGGGAGGGGGTCTTATTACATCGAATACGGTAATTTAAATTATTCAACCCTCTCATCAGATTTTTATTTTGTCGAAAAACAACTTTTTCTGAGAGAGTAACATTGAGAACATGTTTTCTAAATGGTGTGAACGTTTCCTGTTGAGACTAAGATTGTGTTTCTGGTTACCTGATTTTCATTCCCATCTATAAACATGTATGTAGGCTACATGCATAGGGTTTGAGTTCCCACCAATATCATAAGTTAGAGAATTATGAGAGTTTCAATTTCAGACTATGCTTTTTTTTTTTTTTTTTTGGTTCATTTAGACTCATTTAAGATAAGTAATCACTGTAGTGTTGTTTCAACATTTATTTCCATCCAGAATTGGATTAATTTAACAAGGACATCTTGATTTGATGAAAATCTAACCACGAATCAAGGAACAATTACAGGGCTAACAAGAAATTAACACCACTACTGAGACTGAGCTGTTTCATGTCTGGTTCATTTGTCTAAATAAAGACTTTCTAATGCTAACATACTGGTGTATTTGATGTTTTATTAAAATGTCTGTTTCATTTACTTTTCATACCAAAAACATATTTCTTTAACAGGAACATTCATTTAAAATGCCTTTTCTCCATCATAGGTGTTTTTCTTGGCTGATATGTAAAACGACTGACCAAAAGAGGAAGTATGCAATCAAACCACAGAAATTTGGACCCTGAGGTTGGCTCCTCTGCGCTCAAAGTCAGCTCGATGTCGAAAAGCTTGCCGGTTCCTCTTAACACAGTGCACCGCTCACAATTGCCAGAGGACCAGAATGGAAATATTACTTTGCTGAAGGATTCATCTGCTTTACCAAGAGACAGTGGTAGTCCTATAAAAAAAAACAGCCCTGCTGATGCCGTGATGGCTGAGGATTGTCTCAATGAATTGACTTCAAATGCAGGTGTAATTAAAGGAATGGATGTACAGTCAAACCTGGCCATTATCAACTGTGTAAAAACTGCAGAAGCCAACTGTAACCAGAATGTAACTTTTATCATCTCCGATTCTGAAAGCACTGTGGCAGATGTCCATGGGCTTCCTCTAAAGAAATGTAATGACGTTTCAAAGCTTTGCCCCAACCCTGGTGGCCAACAGGCTTTCGTCTTTGGATCTGGTGTGCCGCCATGCTCTAGTTCCAGTGAGAATTACAACTTTGTGCGCTCTGGTGAAGTGATAATTCGAAGTAACAATTTTAACATTCATGAGTCCAATCAACTACTCAGTGCTTCAATTTTAGAGGAGTCTTCACATACACCTTCTGATGTTAGCCTGACACCTGGCTTGCTGCCTGATGTCTGTGAGGGTCTTGTTAATAACCTGGTCAGTACTGTAGCAGAAAATGGCAAAAATCCAGACTTTGGTATCACCTTCATCCAGCCAAGCAATCAAACATTCATAATAGAGGAGGAGGTTTTTCAAACAGTTACTCATAGTGGACCTGGGGAGGCCAGAGCTGTATGTTTGGTTGAAGGGTTTAACCTTTCTGAATGTGTCACACCAATTCATCTAAAAAAAGATGCTGAGGCTGAAGGATCGACTCGAATCTTCCGTATTCCTACCACTGAGGAACTAGACATCAGCGGTAATACCCAGACCTCTACTCCTGTCCAGTCCATCAGCTTGAAAACGTTTTTCTGTTTAGAGTCTCCTCTTAACAAAACTGAAAATGATCCTAACAGCCCAATGGTTATGAAGCAGCCACAAAATTCTGCCTCTCAGAAACCTAAAACTTCAACTACATCTACTAAAAGTTATAAGGTAGAAACTAAAAAGTATTCTAAGCCTGACTTCAGTAATGTGAAATCTAAAATAATGTCTAGACCCACCGGTGCCTTGAATCCATCAAGTGCAACTGTTGTCAGCACTTCAAATGTAACACAACACACAAACCAGACTAGAACTTCCCATTCCATGCAATGCACAGCACATCCTAGAAAATCTTTCTCAACGTCCGCGGTTTCTTCCAGCTGTAGCGGTAAGAAGGATCAGATCAATGTGATTAAAAGAAGTCTTTCATCCACTTGTCAAGATACTGCACCCACTCCAAAGTCTCGACCTCGCCTTTTGTCTGAGACTTTCAGTTCATCAGAAATAAATGGAGAAGTCAAGGAATCACAGGCCAGTAGGATCAAAAACACTTTTACAAATGCAAAAGGATCATCTGTGGGAGGTTTACCGAGTCAAAATAGCCTGACCAAACTTGGTGGCAAACCTAGATCTTCTAAAGAGGAAAAATGTCTGAAGACACCCCAAAAAAATAGTGCAAAAGTGAGTTACTCTGTTTTTGTAAAATTTTATTTTATTTTTTTGGTTTGTTTGTTTATTTAAAATTAATGTTGGTGTAATGTTCTACTTTAAATTTATAATATACTATATGAGGGTGAGCTGAAAAATTCATAAGCTGACTCAGGAGTAGTAATAACAAAGTAATGAAATTTGGAGGCTCGGTACCAAGGGAATCTACACACGACAGCACCGATGGAAGAAGTATGAAGTTGAACCACAAAGGAAGACTGTGTTGAAAAATAAACCACATTTGGTCCAAATTAGCTATTGCATCATGAACAGCTTCTGAACTGTTTAGCCAACCCTCATCTGCTTTCAATAAAAAGCACTTGGACTTTGCTCACATGTGTCATAATGACACACATTCAAATTTGGTTGACCATCTTGAGCAGAAATCATATTCAGACCACCATGTTATTCTTTGAATGGGTTTAATTGTTGCATTAAATATGATCCTGCTACTCTGGTAAATGTCTTCCATGTGTACACACGGTGTTTATAGAGCTTGGGGGTGGGGAGGTGAGGGGGTGTTACTTGGCAAGGATGGCAAGGAAAAGTTTCTTTTTCCCAGGAGGGCTGTAGTAGAATAGCAGTTTGCAAGTTCTCCTCCACAATATAGATTCTTCAAGTCTGTTATGGCCAACACTGTAGTAAGTGTGGGGTACGCAGAATTCTGTCACTTCTCATGGGACCATGTGAGTGAAAGAAAGCTCCTCTTGCAGGCAGAATCTTCTCACAAGGTCGGAGCAGCGCTGTGTAATTGGCGCAAGGGCAGTCTTGGCTCCACGCCATCATCCAGGGGCAAAGGGACGTCATCTCCGTATCCTCCAGCTGCAAACCTACGGCCACCAACCCTGTCAGCAACACAGCTCAAGCCTGACACGGCACGGAAAAATGGCTGTGCCACTGTTGACATGCGTTCTCCAAGGAGCAAATTGGGAACATCTGAAGGTATGGAAAACATCCATTTTTCTTTTGTGTGTTTTGGCTTATTATTTTTTTTTTTAAGTAATCATGCTACAATATATTGTTTTAAAAAATGCTAATTGCTTTGTGTTTGTCGGTTTTTGGGTTCATATTGCATTTTGTTTGTCAAGTTCTATTCTATGTTGAGTAATGCATGGTTGTAATATGGTATTGAAATTAAGTTGTATAAGAAAATGTATTCAGAACGTTAAGTCTGTACTTTTCCACACTTTTGGTTTGACTGTATTATGTTATATCCTTCATTATGGCTTTTGAATGAGAAGTGATATTATTAATTACTACCACTTATATCATGTTGTAATAGATACGTGGTGCTTTAAGTTTGTGAACCCATTAGGACTTGGTATATTTCTGCATAACTATGACCTAAAACAAAGGTAGATGGTGTGCATTCATTTAAGAAAATCTGAGCTGTATATAATATTTATTTATTTCTTCATTTTTTTTAAATTGGATAAATGATCCAATATTGTATATCTATCATTTTGATAATGATGGATATTGTATCATTATCAAAATATTCAATATCATTGTATCATTATCAAAATATTTATATCTCTAGAAATGAAAGTTAATTGTAAGGTGCAAATAGTCAGGTATTTTCAATCAACTGGATGAAACCCAGGTGTGAGTGGCGGCCGTGATTTATTTAAAGAACAGAGATCTATTAAAGTGTGATTCTTACATGGCACGAGAGAAGGAGATTTCGTAGAGTCTCCGGGGGGGGGGGGGGGGGACACTTATTACAGTTTATCAATCTGGGAAAGTTTACAAAACTGTCTTCCAAGTGTTTGGATTCTTCCAGTCAGATTGTGTTTAAATGGAAGCAATTCAAAAACACTTACCTATAGTTTGAAAAATCTATTGTATTTATAAATTATTTGTTTTGAGGAAGAACTGTAAAAAGAAAAGTATCATTCACTTTAAAAATAACTAATAGCCCATGAAGATCCCAGAATGTTTTTAGTATGGATATTTTTATATTTTCCAATACTTCAGAAGACTGAACAACAGTGGTATACATGGCGGAGTTGTAAAGGGTAATTTATTGCTCTCCAGGTGCCTGCCTGCACTTAAACATTACAATGACAAATGAAAGATGTTTATATTATTGAAACCAAAACAGAACATTTTTGGTTTAAATGAGTGGCGATCTATTTGGAGAAAGGAGAACACTCGCTGAGATGCAGTATCAGAACCTTATCCCATCTGGGAAGCATGGTGGTGGTAGCATCATGCATTGTGCCTGTTTTTTCTGCATCTGAGCCAGGGCGGCTTGCCATCACTGGACCATTATTGATTTTTCTGAAGGAAAATGTCAGGACCTCTGTCTCCGCACTGAGACTCAAGACGAGCTTAAGCACACAAGGAATTCAACTTCAAACTTTTTTTGTTTGTTTGTTTTCAAGGACTTGACCCGAATCCAAACAAAATATTGTAGAAAACTTTAAGTTGAGGACATCTAATCCATAATTGCAGTGTGTTTTTCATGTGGTTGTTTTGGGTTTAATGTTTCATCAGGTAATTATTTGTGAGTTTGATCAGGTGAAAGAACTTTGTATGCATACATAGCACCCAGAGCTTTCAGACAGGCAAAGGTTCATAAATTTAGTTTGCCTGAAGTGCTTATTTTCATTACACTGAGGTGAATGCCTGACAAACTACTTGGGGCAGGTTTTCCTGTTTCTGATGGACAAATCTTGTTCCCAGAGGACTAGCAGAGGATACAGATGTGCTTCCATCCCTTTGACGGTCTTTTTATATATTTTTATATCCCCTTCCTGTCCTCTCATATTCTTGTACGTGTCTTGTTGCAGCAGAAAATTAAAGGCCCACTGAGGTCAACCTAGACCTTGGAGCTAATGGAAATAACGTCGGAACGAAGGGTGTGCTGTGTTGAATCATGTCCTGATGTGGATTACTTGTTCAATATGGTGCCTGTCCTTTGTTTTTCCAACAGTGTAGGGAAATTAGTAGATATAAAGTGCATGCTTTAGACACACAAGCATTTCTTATTTAAAGGATTACTATATAAATTCTAAATGCTGGTCCTTTTAATATTCCTATAGTTGATGGTAAGAAAATGTATGTAGATAAATTTACTATTTTGGCGGTAAAAGTATTTTCCGAAGATACTGTATGTAGAGATCAGTTTTTCTTTGTTGGAAATGTGTAGTTAAGATTTGTGTTTTCAGAAAACAGTTGCATTTGTTTGAACATGCTTAATTGCTTTACACAGCATTAATAACATGCTTTCTGCATATGAGTGCAGGAGCTGTGGCTTCAGGGGGAACGGTTTCCAGACAAGCACCAAATCCAGGCCACATGCGTTCATCAGCCTCAAAATTGCCGATAAGGACAAAGATCCAGTTCAAAAGCTTGAGTGGCTCAGGTGGAGCCACAAAGCCTGGTAACTAGAATCCAAGTCTACTTGTACTATACTCAATTTCGCCATATTCTAGTGGACCAGTGTGATCTATTTAATAATGTACTTATTGTTGTTATTAAAGAAAGTTTTAATGTCAGGTATTGCCGAACATGCATGTCACAACATAGTTTTGATTTCAGACAAGGCAGGGGGTCTTGAAATACCGTGTAAACTCACTTTTACAGGCAGTGAACGCCTCAGGTTAGGGTTACAGAGACTGATGGAATAAAATTGGTAAGTTTGAGCTAGGATTTTGCTGCCAGTACACATGGGCGGTTATTAGACATAAGATCAAAAACATGGGGGGGGTCTTATTACATCGAATACGGTGTGTGCGCGCGCGCGTGTGCGTGCAAACCAGATTCCAAAGAAGTTGGGACACTACATATTGCAAGTAAAAACTGAATGCAATGATGTGCAAGCACCATATTTCAATATTTTTTTAAACTGAGAAAATGCATCATTTTAAGGGGAAAATGTTAATTTTAAATTGTATGATGTCAACAAATCTCAAAGTTGTGACAAGGCCATTTTCACCACTGTGAGGCATCCTCTCTTCTTTCTCAAGTTTAGAAATAGAAATGTTGTCCCATTCTTGTGTAATACAGGCCTCGAACTGTTCACCTGACTTGAGCCTTCTTTGTTGCGCCTTCCTATTTATGATGCGCCAAATGTTCTCTATATGCGAAAGATCTGCACTGCAGGTTGGATATTTCAATACCCAGATCCTTTTCCTACGCGGTCATGATGTTGTAATTAATGCTGCATGTGGTCATGCATTATCATGTTGAAAAATGCAAGGTGTTCTCTGAAAGAGACGACGTCTGGATGGGAGCATATGATGTTCTAGAACCTGAATATACCTTTCCGCATTGAATATTGATAACTTGGGTTGTGCTTGTACTCTTTAGTCCGGATGACAGTGTCCCAGTTTTCCATAAAAATCGTGATTCGTCTGACCATAGAACAGTTTTCCACTTTGCTACACTCCATTTTAAATCACTCCTGGCTTCGAGAAAATGCCCGCTCCCGGGTCCTGTTTAGAAATGGCTTCTTTGTACTGTATAATTTCAGTTAGCAGTGGCAGATGGCACGGTGGACTGTGTTCACCGCCAATGGTTTCTGGAAGCATTGTTGAGCCCATTCTGTGATTTTCCCTTCTCCTTACAGTAGCATTCCTGTTTGTGGTGCAGTGCCGTTTAAGGGCCTAGAGATCGGGCATCCAGTATGGCTTTACGGCTTTGACCATTATGCACAGAGATTGTTCCAGATTCTCTGCACCAGTGACCACTCTTTCACCTGTGGGGGTACTCTGCATCACTTCATCTAACTCACTCCAGAATCTCTCCTTCTCTTCTAGCTCACATGCTGCCTGTGGGGCATAAGCACTAACACTGAACATCACACCTCCAGTTTCTAACTTGAGACTCATCACTCTGTCTGACACTCTTTTCACTTCTAGAACATTCCTGACCAACTCCTCCTTCAAGATGACTCCTACTCATTGCTACTCCGACGCATTGCTACCTTTCCACCTGGTCTCCTGAACACACAGTATGTCCACCTTCCTCCTCTGCATCATGTCAGCCAGCTCTCTACCTTTTCCTGCCATAGTTCCAACATTCAAAGTCCCTACTCTCAGTCCTAGACTCGTGCTTTTCCTCTTCTTTCTCTGCCTACGGACATGCCTCCCGCCTCTCCTTCGACCAACAGTAGTCCAATTTCCACCAGCACCCTGTTGGTTAACAGCACTGATGGCGGTCGTTGTTACTCCGGGCCTCGACCGATCCGGTATGAGGTTTGTTTTTACACTTTGCATTTTGTATTCTGACAAGTTTTACCCTTGTTGCCCTTCCTGTTGCAACCCTCTGGATTTATCCGGGACCGGCATCAGGGCGGACACTTGCTTGTGCCCCCACCCCTCACCCCCCACGGCTGCATTATTTGAAAAGTCGAGGTAATTCTGATGAATCCTATTATTGGGGAAAACTAAGTTCAGTTTCATTCCACACCTGGGCCTGATTGCTGCCAAACCTTTCCAATCAGGAGATCCCGAACATAAAACCTGTTTGACAAGGTGAGGTAGGCCATACTGAACACGCATGATACCGCAACCCAGTGAGCTTCAAGAGCAAACAAGAAAGAGTCTAGACATGTCTCAGTCTGGGAAAGGATATAAAGTCTTCGGTAAATCTTTGGGACTCCAGGGAATCACTGTCGGAGCCATTATCCATAATTGGAGAAGGCATAGCACAGTGGTGATCGTTCCCAGGAGTGGCTGACCTACCAAATTACCCCAAGAGCACGGCATAGACTAACCGGAGAAATCACACAGGATCCAAAAACCATTTCTAAACAACTCGAAGCCTCACTGGCCTTGGTTAAAGTCAATGTTCATGACTCCACCATCAGAAAGACACGAGGCAAAAATGGCATCCATGGAAGCGTTCCGAGGTGAAAGCCACTCTTGACAAAAAAGAATATCAAGGCATGACTCACTTTTGCCAAGAATCATCTTGATCATCCTCAAAGCTTTTGGGAAAATGTCCTCTGGACTGATGAAGCTAAAGTTGAACTTTTTGGGAGAAATGCATTCTGTTACATCTGGTGAAAAAAGGAACAGTGCATTTGATTAAAAAAAAGAACATTGTTCCAGCAGTGAAACATGGTGGTGGAAGTGTGAAGATCTGAGCCAACTTTGCTGCTTCAAGACCTGGGCAACTTGTCATGATTGATTGGAACCATGAATTCTGCTCGCTACCAAGCAATCCAGGCGATGAATGTTCATCCATCAGTTCGAGACCTCAGCTAAAGTGCACCTGGGTTCTGCAGCAAGACAATGATCCGAAGCACACAAAGTTCACTTCTGAATGGCAAAAAAAAATCAACAAAATGAGGGTTTTGGAGTGGCCTAGTCCAAGTCCCAACCGGAACCCTATTGAGATGCTGTGGCATGACCTGAAAAAGGCTCTTTGTGCCCGAAAACCAATCTGGTTTATCTTAAACATTTCAGCAGAGAAGAGTGGACCAAAATCCCATCAGAGCGATGTGAAGGACTTATCGCAAATGCTTGACTGCAGTTATTTCTGCAAAAGTTGGTTCAACCAGCTATTAGGTTTATGGGGAAATTACTTATTCACAAGGGCCCTTGTAGGTTCAGAACCCCCCCCCCCCCCCCCCCTGTAACTGCAACTGTCACTGAAAACTGTTTTATTTACGTGTTTTATCGTTGTATAATATTTAATTTGCTTGATCTGATATGAATGACAGTGACAAACATTCCAAAAATGTAAAATTGGTCAGGGTGCAAAAATTTTTGCGCAGTTTTGTGTGTACACAAATAGTACATCTTGTTTTGGTTGTTTCTCAGTTCACAATGACTTTGTGGCTGAAGGCATGGTCATTGCAAGTGTGGTAATTTGGCAGTGTATCACTGACGTGTAGAACACTGGAAAAGACTGTGGTCAAGCTTTCTGCACTTGTCTCACAATTAGTGATTACTAATATCATTGTGCAGGCGGCATGCAGTAGTTACCAAATGGTTTGAGAAAGACATGGTGGATTTCGTTGTACGTTTAATATGTATGGAAGGTGAATGGGGTTCTTTTTAAAATAGGATTTATACAGTTTTTTCCTTTTGAAAGTGCTGACTGGTGGGAGTGGTGTTGTAGACATGATTCTAGAATCAAAAACTGGGTCATCAACTGAGCCGTAAGGATGATCATGAAGCTCTTTTAAACTCTTAACTGTATTCTTTCATTGACTTAAGCCCCTTGGGCTTTTCTCAGCGGATTTGTCATAGGGCATGATATTTTCTAACACATGATGACATTGATTACAGTATTCATTCATGCAGTTCAGATTTCTAATGGACATGGTCATAAAAAAGCCACCAACTACACTTTTTTTTTTTTTTTTTTTTTTTTCTCTTCTTCCCTCTCCCAGTTTGAGTCATTGCAGTGATGTGTCTCGAAGGCCAGTTGAAAAGTAGGCCACTGTTGCCAGTACAGACAGAAAGGCAGCCCTCGTGAGACAAAGAGGCTTTCCTCCCTTACCGTCCTCACTACCCTGCTCCTTCCTCATTGGTTGATTGGTCTGCTTTTCTATGACTAGAGACCCTGAGTTTGATATATCTAACAGGCTGGGTTAGTTCCACTTCAGTTCATTCGGAGGAGTGAGAAAACCACACACAGCTCTTTGTTACTGGAATTTCCATGTTTACAAGACTGCCTTTAAAAAAAAACCAAAAAAAAAAAAACCCCTTTGTTTAAATTAACAGATGCATACTACTGATTTTGGCTTACGAGTCTGCGGCTGCACCTTGAGTGAATTTTCCTTGTACATTTTTGACAACTCAACCCCAACCCCCATTTCAGTGGAGACTTTGTGTAATCTTACGCTCTTTACATCCCTCCTCAGTGGATTCTATCCAAGACCTTGTGTCTAATTATAAACATCAGTGTTTGTTCTTTTTAGATGCACCCAAAGCTTTTAATCATAAACCATGGTTAGTTGTTTATGAAGCAACAGAAAAGTAAAGTTTCATGATGTTTAATACGAATCTTGCACTGCTGGTACCATCAAACCATGCAAGTCAGTTGGTATAGGACAGTATCAACCAGCTTTCCTGTTACTACTGCGGTTGGAATGGAGGGAAGATTATCTGTTCTATGTAATTTGTATATTAATTGGCTGTGAATTAAATTACAGGAGTAAGACTGTATGTATGTATGTATGTATGGTGAGACTTGATTTGGTCACCTTTTAGTACTGGACTACAGCATGTACTTAATATGTGCTAAGGAGTGCAGTATGATATTAGATTCAATCCCAAGAAGAAAGTGTAGCAATGGTATCGAGAAATAAAGAGGATCAGAAGCAAATTTTCTCACGGGGGCAGTGGTGGTCTAGTGGATAGGGCGCGCAGGATCGCCGATCCTAAGGCTGGGGGTTCGAGTCCCCACAGGGTTGTCCCTCCCCCCCCCCCCCCCCCCCCAGTGTGGCTAACTGGGCCATGTCTCTCACTGTCTATGGTGAGAGGCATGTAAAAGAACCATTGCTGACTTTTGTAAAGAGTAGCTGCAAAGCCATCAGCGTGTTTCTGTCCCTTGCTAAAAAGGTTGTGACAGGAAGGGCATCCGACATAAAAACCTATGCCAAATCAAATGTGCGAATCAGATGATCCGCTGTGCTGGCTCCCGAGAAAAGGGGAAAGAAGCAAATTTTCTCACATTTTTATTTAGCAGAGCAAAAATTAAAGTGGTACCTCACCTTATGCAATTAATCTGTTCTAGAAGTGGGTTCGTAACCTGATACCCCCCCCCCCCCCAAGTTGAGGCGCATTTTACATGTGAAAGGCCCGATTCGTTCCAAGGCCTCCAATACTACTTCTAAACCTTTTTAAAAATGATAAAAGTATACCTTTTTAAGGCCTCCTTTTGCTTAAATATCGTCCCAATGGTGGACGGATTTGGCCGTATTCCTTTGCGATATCGCTCAACCGCATGCCACAAGCCCGCTTCTTCTTTTCACTCGCACTGGGAATCACTTTCACCGGGAATCACACACACGTGCGTGCGCGTGTATTGACCATGTCTTAGCAGAGTTGTAATCTTACAAATGTTTACGCAAGGTTAAAGCCTGAGCCAAAAAATAAAGTTGCAATGAACACACTCGAAAAACTCACGAAACAGTAACTCTGTCCTTTACGCGTGTTAGAACTCCGTGCCGAACAATGGGTCGAAGGTACACGAAAAGCATCATGGTATTATGGAGCTGCAGCTGCATAATAGCCAATGGGAGGGAACTGTGTCATGGGTATTATGGAGATGCAACTCCCTCCTAGCCAATGGGAGGCCAGCGCGGCGGGATGTTGGGAGAAAGCATATGGGAGAGCAACTCGTGCATTGTTTGAATTTTTGAGATGGCGTGCTTCGTAACGTTAATTTTTTTCGTATCCAGAGACGGAAATTTTAGGTAATTGCATTTCGTAACCAGTATTTTTCGTTTGTTTGGTCTGTCGTAAGGTACCACTGTATTGGAACAGAATTGAAAGACTTGTGGAATATTATTAAAAATGATCTCTGTGAATCTTGTGTGCAAAGTCAATGCTGTAAGTTATATGGCTGAAACAGATGTGAGGCGCTCCACCGAAAGTAGGCACTTGTCGCACAGACCACTTTTGAGATAAAAGGCCACAAAAGTAAAAATGGTCCTTTTTTTTTTTTTTTTTTTTTTTTTTTTTTTTTAATCGAAATTCGTATTTTTGCATAAACGATTAAAACAAGTATTCAACTATCACTTGTTCAGGTGAAATCGACTAAAACTCACTAAAAATGTCTTTTTTTTTTTTTTTTTTTTTTTTTCCCATTTTTCTGATGAGTACCCTCATAAAACTAGATAAGAACAGTAGCAAACTTAGTAGTTTTCATTGCAATTATTCACCGAGTTCGCTACAAGACACTATAATCCATACACCAGCAGAACGGCTGTGAAGTAATCTCTCCATTTTCGATACCGTTTTGATATTAAAATGCCATTTCCGTGAATAAAATAAAGGTTATGAATACGATATGCTTGTAAACAATACAGACTAGTTGCTAAGGAAGATCTGAAACGAGCACACTGATTGGTCAGCTTGGGCTTGCACATGTGCAGTGCCCGTCACACGTTAACTTCCGGTTCACTTCCTGACTCTAGTCATGCAGAACTTATCTCCGACTTTCTCTTCAATAACAGTCATTAAGTTTATTTATAAGATTGTGAATACACAATTTCTGGAAAAGGAGAGTGAAATGTCATCTGTGATGTCAGTATAGATGTTAAATTTGACGTGAGAATTAGGCTTTGAAGATGCCAGAATGCTTGGTGTTCTTGAAGATTTTCACCGGTGAGTATTTTTCTCTGCATGCAAAATTTGATTATAGGATTTTTTTTATTTGATTTGTGTAATCTTGTCTGGACTGGGCATGCTGGATCATGGGTTGTTTTAGTTTTGTACGAAAATTGGTCAAGACCTGAAATACTTAAATGTTTCATTCCTTTTACATATGAACAAACTAATGATGCCAGCTGTGATGATGATTTTGATATTGATAAAGAAGAGGCATTTGTTAAGTGTGCATGAGTTGTGTTGGTGATGAGGATATAGATTAAGATGATAAATATTAAGGGCAGAGTTGATGAAGCCAGCTGTTGAGCAGAGCTGTTGATGCCAGCTGTGTTGAAGATTTTGATGTTGATGAAGAGGCATCTGTTAATAAAAGCAGTGGTCATTACAGGCTGCACCAATCGCACATTAATTGTGCCTGTGTCCCCATTTGAACTACATGTCTGTGTGTCAGCTGGGCGCATAGAAAATGTCCGGGAAAATCTAGTTTATTATATTTAATTTTAAATGTTATTGTTCAAAGAAATGCTAAATAAATCATGCCGGTGAGGACATTTGCACTTAGCGATGATAATATGAAAGAGAGCACGTGATTGGCCAGTGGCTCCCGAGCTGACAAAATCACAACTGCTATTCCTTCGCAAACATAATTCAATGCACTTCATTCGTTTTGGGCACACGAGTGTAGAATCCACTTTTACAGCATTTGCTTTGCTCCAAATTAACACACATGTATATAATGTGCATGCCCCGGTGCTTACCCACACTACCCTTGCTCGCGATCCGATCCGTGAAAACGAACCCAGCCCCTGATGTTTACTATAGAAATATAAAATGGCGTCCAAAGCGAAAAAACGTTGCTCAAAACAGAGAAAGTTATTAACAATGTGGGGTGCTAGTAACCAAGTGTCAAATTTATCTATTTCCGGTGAGATCACTAATACTAGTTGCATTGCTACCGCTAGTGACAGTGGGGTGGCCGCTTGTAGTGCTAGTACTGCTAGTCATATTGAGACTGCAATCGCTAACGTTAGCACAAAAGGTTTGGAAGCAAATAAGGTGAAAATACTGTCAACAGCCTGAAAGCATAGCAGAAACTTTTATTATACTGGAAGTCTGTTACTGTCGGTTAAAAACAGTTTGTGTTGTATTTTGTCAACTTCCAAGTACTTTTAAATGTTTGCTTTTGTTTAATTCTGTTATGTGCCTGATGTAAATTAAAATACAGACAGTATTAAAAACAGCTTGTTCCACTTTTTAACTTGAAGTGGTGTTACCTTTAATCTGCTAAAATGAAAACTTCAAAGCAATAAACTTGCTTTACCACTAAATTTATAGAGTAGTATGTGATGCATCGTGTGAAATATTATTATACATTACATTGGCGTATTTACTAACTCGGGTCCAGTTTTTATCAGTGAGCTGTCAGAAAATAGCTGAATTAGTTTCTTGGAATGATATATAATAATTTGACCCGTTATTATGACCCCTAGTTTTTGCCAATGTCCCCAGATTTTTTTTTTCTCTAGGGGACAATTTGTCCCCATAAAATTTTGATCTGTAATGAACACTGTAAAAGTGTGCATGAGTTAGTTTTGTTGTGTTTGGGATGAGATGTGATCCTTTCTGCTGAGCAGGATATAGATGATGATAATGATGAGGACAGAGTTGATGACGCTTACTTGTATAAAGAGATCAGAGAGTTTTGTTGTATGGTTTTCTTAATTTCAGTGTGATTGTTGGAGCCTGACAGTGGTTTTTGTTTTCTTTTTCTTTTTCAATCACTATCATTTAAAGGCATTTGAACCTTTTATATAATGGTCGAAAAGATACATACTGATCTCAATGGAATAAACAGGAATGAAGAAAAAATAGTCCGGTTTTTTTTGTTCCTTTTTTGGGGGGTTACCATGGTGACTGGTGGGTTTTAAAAAGGCCTGTCAGATTAAAATGAGGATTTTCTCTTCTCTTCATTAAACTTTTCCTAGACATGTTTTCTAAAAGTTTATATGGCTGAAGTGCATAAAAATATTTGATTGCTAAGGACTAATGTTTGAAGAAGTGCAATCTTTGTGCTCATTTTTCTCTAAAATGTCATTTGAAATTTTTAGTTGAATGTGACAGGAAATAGCATAGCTCGGTCAGTTTTCAAGGTATTGACCAAACTTTTTGCAGCTTTGGGCCTCCACTATCTGACTGTGGAAAATTTCATTTTTGGACCCAAGAGCCTACTTTCAGTGGAGTGGCTCACAAATATGCTTGCATGCAGATTTCACATGTGCTCTGTTATCAAAATATAAATATTAGGGCTTAATATCCACCCCTTTATACAGCTCATCGGGGGTGTAGCTATAGTAAAGCAAAGATGAATAAGATTAAATTTGCATGTAATGATGCTCTTAGAATTTTATTGAAGGTGGTAAGGTCAAATTTCTACACTTGTGTGTAATGTTAACACTTTTCATTCTTTGCAAAGGAATTTTATATATAATTTAATGTGCAGAGTCGAAGTGTTTAGCAATGAAATTATGTCTTTGACCCTAGTTTGAGTGACTTAAGATACACCTCCACTTTTGGAAATACCAGTATATGCAACTATGTATTTTAATTGCTGACCAAGGGCAGACATTGTATGTCTGGGATTTTCTGTCTCTACTCTCAGACTCAAAGTCCAGACAGACAAAGATATACTATCACTTCAGTGTTGTTCCTTTACTGTATCTGTTTATCATATGGGAAACCGAAGACTCTACTATGTAAAAGCTGTTATACCACCAGAGAGCAACTGAAGTTTGAAGTTTTGGCAGAGAAAAGTTTGTCGAGTTTTCTGTTGGTGCATGCATGCAACTTTTTTTTTTTTTTTTTTTTTTTAAATAATATAAAAGTGTTTATTGGTGTACAGTATTGTCAGTTATATTTACTGTTGATGGCCACACCAACAATGAGAAAACAAAGTTCTTTTGCCTCCCTTAAATACACCCCAAGTTCAAAAATATTGTTTACATATCTGAAAATCCCCCCCAAAAAAGTGTGATGTAATCCATTCCACTATGCAAATATCAGCAATAGAAAAACTAATGTTTCCATACATTTTGTAGTCTGGTTTCAGCTAGATATCAAAAATCACGGTGTACACTGAATTTCTGTATCTGATAAATGTTTCCTCTCCAGAAATTTCAGGAGAATTAAGATTGTTCGTCTGTGTGTGTTTTCTCAGATTTGGAGTCACCTTCAGGAGCATTAGGAAAGCCTCTTAACAACAGGACTGCTTTGTTAAGAACCAGGCTTCGAAGTCTGTCTCCCAAAGCCTTGTCTCTTGGTGGTAAAAAAAAACCCCAAAAACCCTTTTATAGTGATTATCTATTTTACAGAAGGGTTTTATAAATTGAACAATTCCTGTTGAGCGGCAGATTCCTGATTTATCAATTTTCTCCCCTGATCACCTTTGACTTAGAAATACAGTGGTACCTTGACTTACAGATTTAATCTATTCTGAGGGCGAGCTCGTAAGCTGAAGGGTTTGTTGGATAAAACAATTATTCTCATAAGAAATAACACAAAACCAATTAAACCATTCCAATCCCACCCAAACTCATATAACCTGCCACAAATGTACAGTAGGCCTTTGACTATTTGCAGTTTTGCACTCGCGGTTTGCATATTTGTGGACTGCCGGGCAACTGTCAAATGATTCAAATTCAGCCAATGGCTGTCTTCCTTCCTGCTGATTGGTTGAGATGATGTAATGCCCTTTTTACCTCATACGCATACAAGTTGTCAATGAGACTTTTTATAGTGTGTTTTAATTCCCAGTTAAGTTCTATGATGCCACTCAAATGCTGTGCACCTTCTCTAGCTAAGCGCTAGAAAAGGTAATGGCGTTGGATGTCTCTTCTGAAGAAATAAGACTTTCTCCTGAAGAAATGACAGTTTCCTCTGAAGTGGAATAATGATCTGAACTGTTGTAAAGCACGAGTATTAAACTCTTTCAATTATTATTCCAGTACAGTAGCTAAGTTAATGTTGTGTGTGAGATTTTATGTTCTGTAGCATAACAAACGATACCAAAAGGATAAACTTCAATACGTAATTACGCTTCATGTCCTTTTACATTGAACATGACGTCTCGAAGATGGTGCTACCTAGAGGGCAACGTCACGGAGTTCTCAAAGTCAAATTGTTTCTTTTTTCCTTTTTATTTTGTTTTGTATGTTGTTTTTGTTTTTTTGCACCATGCTTGTCTATGACCGAGCGACCCTACTACAGCTATGAGAGCGGAGTCTTTTCAGACGTTTAGAACTGAGCATGCTCAACTCCTATTCTGAGCTAATATGCTATGGTAGCTCAATGCTAGCCGCACCCCGGTTAACAATAAGCCCAGGCGGAGTTCTCAGAGTCATGTTTTTGTTTGTTTTGATTTGTTTTATTTGTTGTATTGTTTGTTCATGTTTTGCACTATGCTCATCTAGGACCAGTTGACCCTACTACAGTTATGAGAGCGCAATGTTTTCGGACATTTATAATGTTTACAATGTCTGTGTTTGTGTTTAAGACATTGGATTACTATGCAGACCTGCTACCCACTATGTCACCATGCAGCTATATTTAGCATGCATGCTAAGAAATGCACTTCCTGAGCCCAGGATTGGAACTCCGGGCCTTGGTGCTGTGAGGCAGACATGCTAAAGTGTTTGAAGCAACAATTTCGTGGATTCAAGTATTGGGCTTGGAAAGGATGTTTCTGTGTGGAGTTTGCATGTCCCCATATGCTTGTTTGGGTCTCTTCTGGATGCTCTTGTTTTGTCCAGGTGCTTTTGTTCGTTCAACAGACCAAATACTGTCATTAGGCAAGTGAATGTAATTTTGACCATTTCCGTAGAATATGAATGATAATTAAAAAAAGGATGTGGATGTTGATCGATAAGTAAAGAGAAGGCTAGAGGGAGCTGCATTGTGCCTTTGTGGATCTGGAGAAAGCATATGACAGGGTGCCGATAGAGGAACTGTGGTATTGCATGAGGAAGTCTGGAGTGGCAGAGAAGTATGTTAGAGTGGTGCAGGACATGTATGAGAAATGTAAGACAGTGGTGAGGTGTGCTGTCGGTGTGACGGAAGAGTTCAAGATGAAGGTGGGACTGCATCGAGGGTCCGGTGATGGACAGGCTGACAGATGAGGTTAGACAAGAATCTTCATGGACTATGATGTTTGCAGATGACATTGTGATCTGTAGTGAGAGCAGAGAACAAGTGCAGGAAAATCTAGAGGTGGCGGTATGCCCTGGAAATGAGTGGAATGAAGGTTAGTCTCAGTAAGACAGAATTCATGTGTGTGAACGACTAGGACCCAAGAGGAACGGTGAGGTTACAGGGAGCAGAGATAAAGAAGGTGGAGGATTTTAAGTACTTGGGCTCAATGATCCAGAGCAATGGAGAGTGTGGAAAAGAGGTGAAGAAGCGTGTGCAGGCAGGTTGGAATGGTTGAAGAAAAGTATCCGGTGTGATAGGAGAGTATCAGCAAGAATGAAAGGAAAGGTGTACAAGATGATGTTGAGGCCAGTGCTGTTGTATGGTTTAGAAACAGTGGCACTGGGGAAAAGACAGGAGGCAGAGCTGGGAACTACAGCAGCGATGAAAATGTTGAGGTTCTCTTTGGTAGTAACGAGGATGGATGAGTATATCAGAGGGACAGCACATGTAAAAGGTTTTGGAGACGGTCAGAGAGGCTAGATTGAGATGGTTTGGACATGTACAGAGGAGGGATAGTGAGTCTATTGGTAGTAGGATGCTGAGGTTGGAACTACCAGGCAGAAGGCCTAGAGGAAGACCAAAGAGACGGTTCATGGATGTGGGGAAGGAGGCCATGGAGGTAGTTGGAGTAAGAGTAGAAGATGCAGAGGACAGGGTGAGAGAGAGGCAGATGATTCGCTGTGGCGACCCCTGAAGGGAAAAGCTGAAAGGAAAAGATGATGATTGATAATACAAAACCTTTTTCTTTTACTCTTGGTTGGCTGATTTAACTAATGGCAATGATTTAACCAAATGTTTTCATTCCCTGGAAGTGTTGGTTCATTATCATGCATCCAAGGGATACTCGGTTTTGAATAGCCAATAAAGGTGATCATCCTCAGCTGGGACCTGTTGTCTAGTAATCAGGGTGTGCATATAAAAAGTCAATAGGTTTATAGGCTCCTAACAGACCCCTGATTATTTCAGCCAGTGTTTCCCTGATGTGATTGGATTCCAAGTCATGTGAAAGGCAAACTAATTATGAAAGGATCTATGGGTAATGGTACCTGAACTTGGTGGGGGAAACAAAACCAAGTTTTCGAATGTAAAAGGCTGTCCTAGGAATTGAGTACCTCACTGTTCAGCTCCTGCTTGTAATCATGAGGTGAAATGACTGGTTTTGTGCTTTTTATTCACATTTTATGTTAATCTGCATCACTTAAACCTATTACATACTCATAAATTATCCTGCAAGAATGACCAATAATAGTTTTTAACATGACATAGATTTGCTAACACAATGTCGCCATTGGAATGCAAGTCTGGTAGTTTCTGAAGATGGACCTCTGTACAGCTGTGTAGGAATTCCATTAAAATTCCAGCAGTTTCCATCAATAATAAGGATGTACAATACAGGTGTCGACTGCATCTATCCACATTTACTATAAGGTTTTGTTTTATTTACAGTATTATAGGAAATGATCTATTAGATTATAGGATTCTATTATTTATATAGGAAATATTAAATTTGCTGAGTTTAACGTTCTTGCTGTGGTTGATTCCTCAGGAAACAAGAGCACATCTTCACTGTCACACACACCTGTGAGGTCTGCAGTGAGCGTTTCGAAACCCCCTGTTTCATCGCGACCTGCTCGACTTGCTGCACCAATTTCAGGTAGGTTGTCACAAAGTCCGTCAAGCACGTTGACTCTGAAGTTGATTCACTGTTGTTGACATGTACATGTAAAAGATTCATGTCAATTCAATAAATAAAATTTAGGATGATTGAATTCCTTTCCGGTTAAATGCTTTACTGGTATTAACTTATCGTTTCCTAATCCCACATTAGTTTAATAGTTTTGACCAAGTTTGAATCAGTTAAGTGGGAGACTAAATTCCTTTTAATCAGTTTCTCACCTAGTGCTGTTATTAATCTGGTATCCTGACACAGTGTGGGGACAGGGTGTGTTTTAGTGATGTACAGTGTATGCAGTAAATCACCTCCGTAGTCGGGGTTTGTTTTTTGTTTTGTTTTTGTTTTTGTTTTTTTAAATATGAATAACAGTGACAGCTGGTTTTCACTGTGGGCTCCACGGAGTTGTCGTGTCAGCAGCATGAAGGCTGTGTTCTGCAGCCCAGTCCACATGACCCAACTCGGATGGGGTCCAAAACCACAGCCAAGTCAGGGCTCTTTTTATGAGCCCATATAAACATGGTGCATAAACACCTCATCTGTTTTGAACAGGTCCTGATGTAATGCTTATCTGTTAATGGTTTTCTTTATTTAAGTGGATGAGTGGTTGGGTTAGATTGCTTCTAGAAATTATCTGACTAATAAACACAATTAAATTTTTGCACATTTTAGAAGCTGAGTCAATTACAGGATTTTTAATCGCCATTTGTGCTTTTACACAGAAATTCTTATGTGGTTGTTCAGAGTCAAAGTATTTTTGATGTTGACTTGCAGTAGCATGACTTTGAATTCAATTCAAACCCAGACCCAGCCATGTTTCATCTTTAATGCTCTGACCGAGGGAAGGAGGTTTTTACCCAAAATGTCACAATACATGGCCCCATTCATGTTGCCATTGATACGGTGCAGTCTTTCTGTCCCTTTTGCAGAAAAACATCCCCAAAGCATGATGTGTCCACCACATGTTTCACAGTAGGTATGGTGTTCTTGGGATGCAACTCGGCATTCTTTTTCCTCCAAACACGGCGAGTGCTGTTTAAACCAAAAATTTCAATTTTGGTCTCGTCTGACCACATCACATTCTCCCAATCCTCCTCTGGATCATCCAGATGGTCTTTAGCATATTTCAGACGGGCCTTTTACATGTTTTTTGTTTAGTTGGAGAACCTTTTGGGCAATGCAGGATTTCATCTCATGACGACGTAGTGTGCTAGTTATTGTCATCTTTGTGACTGTGGTTCCTGCCGTCTTCAAATCATTGACCAGTTGCCAATCATTGCCGTGTAGTTCTGGGCTGATTACTCGCTGTTCTCAGGATCCTTTGAACCCCACGAGGTGAGATCTTGCATGGAGCGCCACTCCTAGGGAGGTTGTCAGTGATGTTATACTACTTCCATTTTGTAATGTTTCCAACTGTTGATCTTTTCTCACAAAGCTGTTTACCAATTGCAGTTTGACTCTTCCCAGCTTTGTGCAGTTGTTGTACAATTTTATCTCTGGTGTCTTTGGGAAGCTCTCTGGTCTTGGTCATGGTCAAGACTGCAGTCTGACAGTTTGAAGGTGTGTGCAGGTTTGAATGTGTCTCTTATGCATCTAATCAGTTCAAATAGGTGTCATTCACATTCAAAAAGGTGAACTTGCACATTTTTACGTTGCCCAATACTTATTGGCCCCACTGTGTGTGTATGTATGTATATATATATATATACACACACATTATATATATATATATATATATATATATATATATATTGTGTGTGTGTGTGTGTATATATATATATATTGTGTGTGTGTGTGTATATATATATATATATATATATATATATATATATATATATATATATATATATATATATATACACACACACACACAATATATATATATATACACACACACACACAATATATATATATATATACACACACATTTTATATACACACACATATATATATATATAATATATTGTGTATATATATATATATATATATATACACAATATATTATATATATATATATGTGTGTGTATATAAAATGTGTGTGTATATATATATATATATATATATATATATATATATATATATATATATACACACATTTTATATACACACACACACACATATATATATAATATATAAATATATTGTGTGTGTGTATATATATATTGTGTGTGTATATGTACTCTGAATTTTCCAAAATGATTATTGTATTTTCCAAACTATACGTTGCTCCAGAGTACAAGTTGCATTGGCCAAAAATGTATAATAAAGAAGAAAAATATATGTATGTTGCACTGGATTATAAGTCTCAAACTCATGGAAACTGTCTATTGGCTTGGAAATCTGCTGGCAGTTTTTGTGATGTTGTGGTTCTCGCTCTGGTAGAGAGGTGGTTGCGTTGCATGAAGCGGTAACACCAAGAAAGTCCTCACGCAAAGTCATTTATATTCATCTCCTTGACAACTATCTGACGTTGGAGTCTTAACTGCACCACGTTGCTCAAGCACCCATGTGCAAACTTGTTCCTCTAGCTATGACCATCTAGCTTTTAGCCCACAATTAGCTTTATTTTTTTTCTTCATTGTAGTAATATCCAATTTTTTGCCCTCTTATTACCTCCTTGAAATTGAGAGTGTAAAAATAAACATGTGAAATCACGGTCGTTATTATTATGATTAACAGAATTATATGTAATGTCACGACCTGGACGTGGAGACGCAGCTGCATGTTGACAAGCCTCTCCATGCAGCATGTTGCTCAAGCACTCATGTGCGACCTCGTTCCTTTAGCTGTGGCTATCTAGCTTTTAGCCCGTGATTAGCCTTTTTTCTTCATTGCAGTAATAGTCATCTCCAGTCCTTCAAGTTTCTCGTTCACTCAAAATTTTCTTTCTGCTGCACGATTACCATTTTCTGCTGCATATTTCACTACTTGTAATCCGCAGAAAAGCATTTTCTTTTTGGGGACATTTCTTCAGTGGTGGATGAGCAGGTACTGGTACCCAAGCTTATAATGCCCTCTTGTGGTTGTGAATGTAAAAATAATAAACGTGAAATTGTTTATTATCTTTTCCTTTCGGCTTTTCCCTTCAGGGGTCGCCACAGCGAATCATCTGCCTCCATCTCACCCTATCCTCTGCATCTTTTTCTCTTACACCAACTGCCTTCATGTCCTCCTTCACCACGTCCATGAATGGTCTCTTTGGTCTTCCTCTAGGCCTTCTGCCTGGTAGTTCCACGCATTTATCCGGGCTTGGGACCGGCGTGAGGGAGAGACACTGGCTTGTGCCTGTTCAATATGACGAACAGAATTGTATGTAATTTCACATACAAGTCGCTCTGGAGTACAAGTCACACCTTCAGCTAAAATATGAAAAAAGTGCGACTTGTAGTCCAGAAAATACGGTATGTATTAGACTTTTCCAACATTCTGCCATTTAACATGTTTGACCTCTTTCACGGCCAAAACCATAGTAGATAGCCTACAACTGAGCTTCCAGTGTATTAAGCAGGTCATTATACCTTAGAAACAAAAGTTTCAGGATGTTGGTTGAAGTTCAATGGATTTTCAAAATTTGACAGTGGGGTTTTTTTTGTTGTTTTTTGGCATTTTACTTGTCTGATCCTCCTTTAAACCCCAAACCATGGTAGATAGCCTAAAACGTATGGTACCAATGGATTAAAGAGGTATTTTCCCCTTGGAAACAAAGCATCAAGGTATTGACTTGGTTTGTTTAAATTTGAATGAATTTTCAAATACAGTATTGGTCATTCTCAGGCATTTTTTGTCCACAGTGTAAATTGCAGTTTTGAGGCATTTTTGAAGAACAATAACTTAAAGTGAGAAGAACTCGCCTCCATAAAAATTGTGATTTAGTCTATCCCATTATCTTGGAAAATAGCAGCATAGGGCTTTGTCGCTGTCAAATATTGAAAATAGGGCATCAAAAATGCAATCCTTGCTAATTTGGTGCTACCATAATTTGAAAAAAAAAAATGCGTTTTGAAATGGCTTTTACTACAAAACCTATGACCTGAGAGGCCTGAAACTCCATGATACAGAACTAGGTTCTTGTTCATTCTTGTTTCATAGTCTCCCAAAAGTGTTCCAAATGTTATTCGAGCCAGGGGCTTAAAGTGGGGGTGACTGAACAGGCTGTATCCCTGAAACTGTTCAAGAGAATTGCATGAAATTTGGACTGGTGATTTGTAATGGTTAACCCAAAAAATAGAATTTAAAACCATCCATTTATGATGACATTATTTTTTTCGGTGCCAGTATCTACTTTAATGGTATAACTGGAGAAATATCCTTACATGTATGCCCTTATGGCCTGTTTAATTTCCTTTCGTTGCCATTTTTTCTAATATGCATTGCCTCTTGCAAAAGACTTTTTATGGTGTTTAATAAATCTCAAACATGTGCGAACACTTTTTTTTTTTTTTTTTATTACACACAAGCATTTTTTTATTTTACACAAACATCTTTTTTGCTCCACACAAAACCAAACACTATTGTTTATGCTTGCTTGACGGGGCACACTTGCCATAGTACTAGATCCCCCTATGTCATGGCATTGTAAGTAAGGTTCAATTCAAAGATGGTATATATCTTTTTCTTTTATAATCAAATATCTATGCGCAGTCACGGCGGTGAAAGGGTTCTGGTCAGGTGGTCATACGTTTTTTTGCTTTTTATGGATGACATTGTCCTTTTGGCTTCATCAAGCCAGGACCTCCAGCTTGTGTGTGTGTGTGTGTGTGTGTGCGTGCACATGTAGGTGTGAATGAATAACTTGCCAACCTTGTTTTTTATGGCAGCAGGTGCTGTAAAATGACAAGCATTTTACCCTGCTTGCATGTACTCTGTTCTCATTAATCTTCGAGGAATATCACCTCACTGACATAGTAGTATTTTATGGCTTTTTTTTTTTTTTTTTTTTTTTTTTAAGAAATTTGGACATACTTTGTAGTTACTTTAACATATTGTGTCTTCCCCCCCCCCCTTCCCCATACCAGTGGACCTTTTCATTCCTTGTCAAGAGATTCATAAGCCTTTATGTAACTTTACACAGTATTCTATATGCTAATTAAAATTTTCCTTGTAAGGAGGGAACATATCACACAAACTTAGTTTTGTTCTTATTTTGCATCTTCATTATATGTCATTAGTAAACATTTAATTGCTTGAGTCTAATGACTTCTGATTTCTAGGATAGAACCCAATTATATTGATCTGGAGGTTGGCTAGAAACCAGTATGGTAGTGCTGTGAAGTGGGTGCATTATCCCCCGCCATTTTTCTCTCCTCACCATCCCTTTAGTGGGAGGAGAGAGCATGTGAGGAAAGGCAACATGGGGAGGCCTGCGTCACAGCTTGGAGCTATGCTGTTTGCTCCTCCTACTTCTCTCTTCTCCTAGCATCCTCCACAGTGGCAGTACCATGGAGAGATGCAGATAGAGCTTTGTCTGAGAATGAATGGATAAGCCTGTTTTTTGATCTGCGCGGATTACGCTTCCCTGCTTGCACCGCATTTGTCACAGGAGCTGTATTGCTTGAATACCCTTCGATGTTTTTTTTTAAATTTCCTCCCACCTGGGATACATCAAGCAAGAACTATAGAAATATTGGGATTCCCTTTTATTTAAATGTTTTTTGTTTTTTTTTCTTCTCCTCTTTCACTCTCGTCCTATAGCTTCTGTGAACTTTTTTTTTTTTTTTTTTGCCTTGACCCATGTGCGTGTGGATTTACACTAAAACCACTTCATAGTGGTTTGCTTCAAAGGTGTTGTTAGCCTTATTATATTATATTATATACATTTTCCGGCTGGCACGATGTTCTCTCTCAAATTTTCCCTGTCCAACATCCATGTGAAGCTGACTGCTAAAGGTTTACTCCGGCGCCTTCAGCTGCTATCTGACTTCAAGAAGAACACGGTGGTGTTTCGATCAGGTGCGTACAAGTTCCACCAAAAAGCTGATGTGTGGATTTGTACTTCATTCTGTATATAGACAATTTGAATCTTTTGTAATGTCGTTTGTTTTTAATGTTTTTAATTTGGCACTCATCTGACACTTCCTTCCTCAGTATGTTTTTAATGGTCATGTACATGCTTGTTTATCTACTTCATCTCTGGAGCAACGACGAGTGTTTTCTTGCCTTACATGCCTTTAATTAGCTTTGACAGCATAAATCACATCCATCTCAATGATTTATGTTCTCCTAACTTGATTGTTTTGTTTGTTTGTTTGATTCGTTTAGCAGTATATTCATGCTGATACAAGTCTGAGATGCCCCATTCTCTGGTTCCTAGTCTTTGGAAACGTGTGGGGGTTTTATTTTGGTGGGGGGCTTTTTTTTTTTTTTTTTTAAATGTTGCTTCTCATGTGAAAAAGCTTGTAATAAATTTGGGATATTTTCTGTGCCTTTTTATAGCAAATATTCAAAAATGAATTGTGCACAGAGTAGACTGTATTTATTCCTGTTTTTCTGAGTTCGAAGTCACTGAACATAAATCACTGGGTGAATTTGAGAGTTTGAGCCCCAAGTTAATGAGATTTAAAGTAGAGCTAGCTTTATATCGAACATTAAAAATGGCATAAGCACTGAAAGGGGAGGTGAACTTATGATCTTGTTACAAGTGATGCTTTGCAATGTCTGCAAAATGGGCGGTCAGTTATGGAAGCTAATGTGCTAGAAGCGGGTAAAATGTGGTACGTGAAAGAATCTGAGGGCCTTAACCAAGGGCCACATTGTGATGGTCGATTCATCTCCAAAATGGCGGGTCTCTTGAAGTGTACCTGGTATTCAATGAGAAGTACCCATCAAAGTCCAACGAACCAGTGGACTGGCAAGAATGTTATGGGTGCCCAAGGCTCATTGATGTGTGTGAGGAGTGAAGGTTAGTACATCCGGTCTGATCCCACAGGAGAGGTCTGGCACCTTGCTTTCATAGAGAGCATGGACCACACAGTACCTTGCAGCTTGCTGTGCGTAGGGGCTGCCTAGCTCAGACAAGTCTGGTGAATTGAGAATCTTACATGTAAATTTCCACAGAATTAACTAGTCCTATTTCTTATTCACTTTGATTGGGATTTAAATTGACGAACTAATCCAGGGGTCGGAAACCTTTTTGACTAAGAGAGCAAAAAAAAAAAGACACATTTTAAAATCTCATCCTTTTGAGAGCCATATATATACTAAATTGAAAAAGACCAACAATTTTAGAGTATAATAAGACTCTGAATTTATTTTAAACAACATTGTTTTAACAGTTATTTATTAATAAGAAAAGAATTTCTTATTATTAATGTGACTTCTGGTGCTGCGTGGTTTTGCCGATGGCTTTGTAGTCTGGTTGATACGTGCTGAGGTTCGGCTTCATGCAGGTGTTTAGGCTTCCATCTGTTAAACGCGACCACAGGTTGGTCTTGATGTTTTTCAGGTGAGAAGGACTGCTCGCGTGTGCATGTGGATCCAAACATGGTCAATATGACAGGACTCGCACACTGTAGTGTTTGGTGTGTGACAGGAAGCGCGTCCCAAGGTTTGGCAATCGGCTGGTCTGCGGGTTGAAGTGTTTCCATGTCTGTCCATTTGTGTTTGCTTGGCTTCGTGCAAATGAGCTGATCAAAAACGAGGGAAATTTACCTCTTTACTCAAAAACAACACGCACAGTCTGTGGCTGTTATAATCCAATAAAATTAGAGTTTTAATGTATCGGACCCGCCCACATACTGGAGTACAGAAAAGATTGGCTCTCCGCTGTGTGCCACAGTCACATGTGGCATTGAAAATAGATGTATAGATTTAAATGCGTGATATTTATTCATCTGTTTTTGTTTTATTTGATGGCACTTTTTTGTATTTTTATTTAAGTGACAGTGAAATTATGTACAGTGATACCTCAGCTCACGAACATAATTGGTTCCCAGAAAGTGTGTGTAAGGCGAAAAGTTCGTCTTCCGAACATTTATTTCCCATAAGAAACCATTAAAATGAGAATAATCCGTTCCCAGGTCCCCATAAAACATAATTTTCTACTAAATAAGCCTTAAAACTACACAAAAATATACCTTATTTTATGTATAATAAATGTGCTATTGTATTGTAATTAAAGAAATAAACTGTACTGTATAATAAAGTCGTTTTATTTACCTTTGTGATGGTAGTTGATGGCTTGATGGAATGGAGTGGGAGGAGGAGGAGAGAGGGAGGGACTTACTGTTTGGAAGGAGTGTTTGGAAACGCCTACTGTTTGGAAACACCCTTAGCCACACACGCACCCTTAATAGCTTCCTTGTTCTTAAGGATGGGAGCAATGGTAGACTTAGCGTACTGGTACTGGGACGCTGAGTCACACAAACGCACACCTCGTTCGTGTTTTTCAATGATCTCCGCCTGTGGTGGGGTCTTTTTCGGTCCCATAATAGCAAAAGTACACTCAATATGGTCCAAAATGTCTAGCAAACACAAACCACTTCCGCACTCAAAGAAAAAGGGGGTGCTGAACTGTGACGCCGTGAGCGTGCGTCAGCTTCTCGTGGCCGCCACCGTGGCGCTGTTCGACCGCGTGGTTTGATTCGTCCGCCGAAAACTAGTTCGTCAGCAGAGACTATATGCTCGCAAATTTAATGTTCTTGAGGCGAAAAGTTCGTGAGCTTAAGCGTTCGTCAGCGGAGGTTTTACTGTATTAGTTATTCTGTTAAGAAAGGCTACCTGACTTATCTGAGAGCCAGATACAGTCATCAAAAGAGCCACATATGGCTCGCGAGCCATAGGTTCCCGACCCCTGAACTAATCGCTTGTTGCTCTTTGAGAGAGGAGCGCTTTGTGTTCATCAGTTTATTTATCCAATTGATTAATTTAGTCTACTTTCTTGCCCAAATCAATCATCTGCAGTACATTTCCGGATTTAAATTAGTGTAAAAAAGATTTGCTATGCTTTCACTCATGCATTGCATAACATTTGGAATTGGTAATAAATCAAAAAATCTTCATTGTTTTAATCTATTTTATTTGTTGTTGTAGGCTGTCATTGAATTTGATTTAATTCAGAAACAAATGGCCCAAGTGTTTATGACTATTACAGACTGGTAGAGCAATCCCCAAGTGCCCCACAAGGGTTGTTTTTGTCATTCCTTCTGTGACAAATATAAAGACCTCTTTATTCTGTGCTGTGTCTGGCATGTTACTGCGTTATGGAGGGAAAAACAGGTTATGGGTGTACTTTAGAGGTTGCATTTAGAACAAAAAGCAATCTTTATTAGTGAAATAGTGGATCTACTAGTCCTTCATATTTACTGGTCAGCAACACTATATATCCTGTTTGCCCGTTGGATTCATCAGGTCGCCAGTGGGATGACTTGCAAGCTAATTTCACTCGTACAGACTTTTTAACTTGTCACAGGCCCGGCAGACCTCCCCTGCTTTACACAAAGAACTATTGTGTAGTTTTAGCTGTAGTCAGGCAAATGCAGTGTCCCTAAAGTAATTACAGGGATCTCTGACTACTTCATGCTTCAATTCATGCGGCTTCAGTGCATCGCGTTTTTTTTTTTTTGTTTTTTTTTTAAATAAATATTCCTTGAATTAAAAAATACAAAAATTCAGGAATAGGGGAAAAAGTTAAGGATCATGCCACAAAAACAAGGCCAATTATGAAAAAAAACAAAGACCAACCCAAAACACCCCATCAAAACTACTTACATTTTTCATGTGAGGTGCGCATCTGTGTGCCTGCACACACTGGCATCTGTGTGTGTGTGTATTTATTTTATTTACATCTTATGTATTATGTTTAATTGTTATAAGCATTTATAGTGTTGATTATTTATTTATTGATATATACGTGTATGTATACGTCAGTCAGAGGGGGTCGATCCTACTTGGTGGAATTCGATGGTCGCAGGGGGTGGGGGGTGTCTCGGGCCCAATTAACCACGGAAAGTGAGGGATCCTTGTATTACCTCTCGTGTAAGCTGTGCAGAAGGTACCGCGATGTGCTGATTTATGTTCTGCAGGAAATTATGCATCTCGCTGCAGTCCACGAGCGTATGCTCAGTGCTAGGTTATTACCTTTGACCTGAGCTGTATCTTCATGCTATCATTACTAGACATTCTAGAGTTTACGAGTTCAACTTTTATCTTTGAGTTAGACCAGTGCTTCTCAATTATTTTCTGTTACGCCCCCCCTAGCAAGAAGAAAACAATTCGCGCCCCCCCCACCATCCACTTTCCGCCGCAACTATAAATTATAACTTTTTTCTATAATATAGTTACAGGTATATCTCTTCATTATATCGTATCCTTGTTAACATAAATAAAACAAAAAGAAAGAGATATAGTTCAACTTACAAGAATAACTTTTTAACATTTTTATTAGTCTGTAAAAGAAAGTGCATCAATTTGCCTTAAATTTAAAAATAATAATATCCTTGTTACATTTTTGACAAACTTACCACACCATTTGCTGCTGAAAATAAAATCAATAAATAATTAATTCAAATTGACTTCAGAAACATTAACTCAGGAGCACAATATATAAACACTT
>CM045733.1:60822500-60837500 GCA_024760905.1 Plotosus lineatus | reverse complement strand
GAGTGAAACAGACTCCAAATGGCAGCCATTCAAAAAGGCTCTGTCTTCCTTTCGGCTTTTTCCCTTTTACTCAGGAGTCGCCACAGCAAATCATCTGATTTGCACGTTTTGATTTGGCATTGGTTTTTACGTCGGATGCCCTTCCTGTCACAACCCTTTTTTTATCAAGGGACAGAAACACGCTGACGGCTTTGCAGCTACTCTTTACGAAAGTCAGCAATGGTTCTTTTACATGCCTCTCACCATAGACAGTGAGAGACATGGCCGGTCCCAGTTAGCTGCACTGGGGGGGGGGCGACCTTGTAGGCGTGACGACCTTGTGGAGAGTGGGACTCGAACCCCCAACCTTTGGATCAGCGATCCAGCGCCCTATACCACTAGACTACTACTGCCCCCTTCAAAGCTGTTCAAAGAGGCTAATGCAAGAATATCGAATGCATTCCAGCAGATTCGAAAATGTGAGTAAAATCAACAGATGATGAAAATATACCTACAGGGATCCCTCGCTACTTCGCGCTTCAATTCATGCGGCTTCAGTGCATAGTGTTTTTTAAATATTCATTGAATTTAAAAAGAAAAATAAGGAAATTAAGGAACAATGGGGGAAAAGTTAAGGAAAATGCCACAAAAACAAGGCAAATTATGCAAAAAAAAAAACCCCACAAAATCTCCCATCAAAATTAGTTACATTTTTTGTGAGGTGTGCATCTGCGTGCGTGTGTATGTCTAATTATGTTTAATTTACATCTTATGCATTTTTTTAAATTTTTGTCATTATAAGCATTTGTAGCATTGAATATGTATTTATTGATATTATATACATATGCATGTACGTATACGTCAGTTGGGGGGTGATCCTACTTCACGGAATTCGGTGGTCACTTGGAGATCTCGGTCCCAATTAACCACAGGAAGTGAGGGATCCCTGGATTTTCAATGTAGCAAGAGATTTTTTAAGGATTTCATTTCAAGATGATGAACATTTTGCAGATCATAAGGTTTTGAGGAAACACCCAACTCAATTTATTCAGAGTCTGCTTTAAGGCCAGCAGTAACATAGCTGTCTCCATATCCACCTCTGGCGTCCAATATTAAAGTCCAGGAAACACGTTAACGTTAAACAGCGTAATCTATAAAACGCCACATGATCTGCTCAACTTTTCAAAATAATCTACAGTAATTGTCGGGATAAATATGCAACTGTTTCAGTACCGTTTTATCCTTTCAGCCAAGTTTGTCTGACCGAGAGCAATTCAGGTTGCAATGCTTACCCCATCTGGAGGAATTGTGGCTATTATGATCTGGATTTATAATACCAGTGTGGCATTGCCATGCTAAAAAAAAGTTCTCTGGTGTCTACAGTGGAGGGGAAAGTGGCTGGGAGATGGACATCTCTTTTGGGAACATGTTGTTCACCCGGGATGTGTGTGTGTGTGTGCGAGTGAGAGACTCCTGTCAGTGGACATTGAAACCTCTGGCAAAACTTAAAATAGCAGATTGAATGGAAGTTGTTTGAGAAAAAGCATATTAAACATTTCAAAACTAAATAGATGTTCTCTTACAGTCGACAAACACAAGCCAAAGGGGACTTCTCGGAGCCAGCCGCAGAAAGGCCACAGCAATGACCATCCAGACCTAGTGCCACCTGAGACCCAGGGATTAGAGTACTACAAGACTCTGTGTGAGAGAAGGAACCAAACCATCCAGAAACTGAAGAACAGCTTTACTGTTAGCAACCGTCGATTTGAAGCCATTGCTATTGTTGTCCAAACCCTTTTTGTGAAGGTAGGCTTTTCCTCTTTCATCTGTGTGTGTGTGTGTGTGTGTGTGTGAGAGAGAAGACAACTGAAAGTTCTGACGAATGACATGAAGTACTTGTTTTTTTTTTGTTTTTTTTATCCTGGTTAAATATCCAGAGAATCAGCATTTGTGGGTTTGTTTATAGACTCAAAATGGCCAAAAGAACATTCTTCTGAAATTCAACAGTCTATATTTGTCTTGAGAAATGAAGGCTGTTCCATGAGAAGCTGCCAAGAAATTGTAACCTTCGTACAGCCATGTGTAGAACTCCTACAAACTGGATCTAACAGGATAGAAAGGAAAAGTCTGAGGCCTCCTTGCACAACCGAGCAGGAAGACAAGAACATCAGAACCTCAAGTTCTGAGAAATGGGTGCCTGACTGGTACTCAATTTGTCGCTTGATTTATTAGAACCTACGAAACACCAGACTCAACTTTCATACTCAATTCAGTGAATTAATCAATCTGGGTGCTGTGCCAGAATTCTGGCGTAGGCGGCAGCCATATCGGTCTTGTCATGGCTGTATGCGAAGGGCAAAAAATCCGCAGTAGTGGCCCAAAGTTCTTCCTGCAGGGTGTTTTTATTGAGACAGCATCTCTAGCTAGCTGGCCGTAGACTCTAAAAAGTTCGTCCGCCATTCGATAGGTCTTGTTTTTATTCCTACTGGGTTGCTAGCCACCCTCCTCACCAAATTTGGAACCTGGTGGTGGAGCCGGTTTAGTCGCCAACCAGTCGACCACACAACAGGTTGTACTGGCTTACATGTTAGCAGTAGCACAGCAAAACCTGGCATTTAACTCTGTGAAAAGGTAACTAAAAGGAAAAGATTAAATCCACCAGAACATGCATTAGGCTGAGGAAGATTGGTGGGGTGTAGATATAGATGGAGAAATCCAAGTTTGAGATGTTTGAGTCACAAATAAGAGAGAAACACGCTGACGACTTTGCAGCTATTCTTTACGAAAGTCAGCAATGGTTCTTTTACATGAACCTCTCACCATAGACAGTGAGAGACATGGCCCGCCTTTGATAACCCAGTTAGCCGCACTGGGGGGGACAGTGACAACCTTGTGCAGAGTGGGACTCGAACCCCCCAACTTTTGGATCAGCGATCCAGCACCCTAGACCACCACTGCCCCTAGGAAGACAGACATTCATCTATGTGAAGATTTTGATTTGATTTTAAAATATTAAAAAAAAATTAGATGCAGCTCCAATGGACAGTGGCGCTATAGAGCCTTGGGCCTGTCCTAAAAATAGCAGTGAACAGGTCTGTCAGCACTTTGTATCTGTCCTTGCGGGCTACCTGGTGCCCATGGGCACCACGTTGGTAATCCCTGCTATAAAGCCATAAACTTTTTTTTTTTTTTTTTTTTTTTTTTTTAATTTTATAAAAGCATTAAGCAGGTTTGGAGAATTTTGGCCAAACGTCTAGTCGTTGTACACACGACTCACTTTGTACAAGCTTTCCATGTCTTTGTGCATCAAGTTACTCTGAACTGCTCTGTTGGCTCTTTTGACGTGCTGTACATACATGCACTGCATACTGCACTCACGTGCCACTGTCGTGTAAAAAAAAAAAAAAAGGTTTGGCTTTTTTAAAGTGAGAACACGATGAGCAGACTAGCTTAGCTACTTGTCTTTTTATCATTCATTATGAGGTCTGTCATTTTTTTTTTTCATAACTATCTTTATTGCCGTTATTCTTGAAGATATTAAGTGCTGCTTAATATGTAAGAATCTCTATAGTTCATCTTTCTGCAATCTAGTTGCACCTTTCATTTTTCATTGGCAGGGTTTTATTTATTTATTTTTAGGTATGAGGCAGATATTAGCAATTCAGCATAGAGAACATGTGCCTTTTGTTCGTGGCTTTGAATATGAACACAACTATAATTATATTTTGTTTGGAAGTTAAATGCCCTACAGTGGAATGCATTAAACATTTATGACTTTAATAATAGTGGACATGGATCTTGTCATGTCTGCGTGGAAATTTACACCCGTTGACTTGATATGGCTACAGGCAAAGTCAGGCATTCAGCAACCTGGTCTGGGCAGGCTCATCTGACTTGTTGGCATAAGGCTGTAATTTTACAAGAGCTGGAGTGTTAAATCGTCTGTTTATTCTTTTAATTTGTATCGTAGAAGAGGCATGTGTAAGCATTAATCTCAAGGCCTGTTAGTACTGAAAACCTGTCAGTCCGTTAGAGTAGGCGGTCTTCTCTTTTGAATACATTATCATCAACTAATGTGATGGTTTAGTGTGTACGTAGCATATGCAGGAAAAAGTCAAATTATTGTTACTCCAACTAAAACTGGACTTTTAAAATGCGTGGAAATATGTTGGTCTGACAAAAATGACTCTAAACCAGGGGTGTTCAATCCTGCTCCTGGAGATCTACCTTCCAGATGACTTAATTTCCAACCCTAATGTGGCCCATGTGACATGTAACACCCAGTCAGATCTTCATGAGGTGATTGGATGGTTAGGTGGGCGTGATTAGGGTTGGAGCGAATGTCTTCTGGAAGGTAGATCTCCAGGAGCAGGATTGAGCACCCCTGCTCTAAACTGACTTGGAGTCAACGATCTAGATCGCTCGACTAGAATTCGGCTTGTTACTGCATGTAAACCTGTTTAAATGGATTGAATGTGGACTCTGTGCATCCTCCTCTGTCCGGGCTGCAGGCTTTAGGCATGCAAGTAACAAAAAAAGAGCAACATAAAGAGAGCAAGGGGTTTTATATATAAAGCTACAGGAATACCTCACTTTCCGCGGTTAATGAGGACTGAGACACCCCCCCCCCCCACACCCCGCACGCGACCGTCAATTTCCGCAAAGTAGGATCGACACCCCCCCCCCCCCCGACTGACGTATGCGTACATGTACGCGTATATAATATCAATAAATACATATTCAACTCTTTAAATACTAATAATAATGATTGAACATTCACGAATAATGCATAAGATGTAAATAAAATATAAATACACACAGATACAGACGCGCACGCACTCAGATGCACACCTCACATAAAAATGTAAGTAGTTTTGTTGGGGGTTTTGGGTTGTTTCTTTTTTCCATAATTGGCCTTGTTTTGTGGCATTTTTTCCTTAATTTCCTTTTTTCTTTTTTTTTCCTGATGAATTTATTTGAAAAACCCACGATGCACTGAAACTGCAGAAACTGAAGCACGAAGTAGTGAGGGATTATTGTATTTCCTTTTGGGATGATGGGGAGATATCTGAAAGACTGAAATATTTTGAAATACATGGAATAGTAATCTTTTTTTTTTTTAATAATGTGGAAGAATGGATGAACATTAAGTTTAAAACGACTCGAAAGCAAATCCATGTTCAGTGAAACAGTCCCATTTCCACATGGGGGAGGGGCAAACTATGAAACAGCAGTTTTATTTTTGGCCTTTGAGTTAAAGTGACACTCCATTCTATTAAAGGTTCAGTACTGGCTTTACTTCTGTGACTTGGGATTTTTAAAGTGACTCTTTTAGTTGGCTTAATGTAATATTAAATAGTTTAACTTAAAGATTTAATTAAAACATTAAGAATTAATGATTGCTGGAAATGTAAATGATATAAGGAGATTGTGATCACAGGATTTTGGTTCACGTTCATAGTTTTTAAAGGAGCCAATTCACTGACCAAGTACAGTGGTACCTTGACTTACGAGTGTCTTTTTATAACGAATTTTCCGTGATACGACCTTTGATCCCACCAAAAATCTTCCTCATCCAACGAGCAAAATTTTGATTTACAAACTCTGCTGGGGAAATGGCTTTTCTGGGCCGATTAGCCTCGTATTCTTCCACGCTGCAAGAACGCCTTCTGCAGTACTTCTCAATTATTTTCTGTGATGCCTCCTATAGGAAGAAAAAAAAAAACCCAAACATTTCACCCCTGCCCCGCACGCGACTATAGTGTTTACTCCACTTCATATCATTTGCGCGATGCTTTTTCCCTACACCAGGGGTGCTCAATCCTGCTCCTGGAGATCTACCTTCCAGATGACTTTATCTCCAACCCTAATGTGGCCCATGTGACATGTAAGATCCAGTCAGGTCTTGATGAGATGATTGGATGGTTAGGTGGGCGTGATTAGGGTTGGAGTGAATGTCTTCTGGGAGGTAGATCTCCAGGAGCAGGATTGAGCACCCCTGCCCTACACCATAAGGAACATGGTGAGTGTCGCTGCCACCTACTGTAAAGGATGTGCAATTACACTTAATTCTAGTACAATATGGCAAAAAAACATATTCCCAGGGTCATGTGCCCCAATATTTGAGAAGCACTGGTCTTGTAGGAGCTCACCTCAAGCCTTTTCTTGCTGGCATTCGTAACGTGTACATGCACAAAATTCTCCTCTTCCTTCTATTACACACCACTTCATGCCTGCCCATGTAATATCTTTTCCGCAGTCAATGATCCAAAGGGTTAGTTGACAATTCTTTTAAATTTTATTATTATTAATTATTGTTAATGTACATGTATTATAAAATATTTATTTTTGCATGTTTATCTTCAATGTATTAGGTAAAAATATACCGTGTTTATATTAGGCTATGAGTTTGGTAGGAGGTTGGAATCGATTTATTGATTTTCTGTTATTTCTTATGGAAATTTTTTGTTCTATGTAACACACATTTTGACTCACAAGCTTTCCCTCGGAACGGATTAATTTCATAAGTCAAGGTAACACTGTATATTAAATAAACATGAAATCCTCTTATTTTCCTTTTGGCTTTTCTCTTTTTTCAGGGGGAAAAAATCATCTGATTTGCATGTTTGATTTGGCAAAGCTTTTTACGTTGGATGCCCTTGCTAACACAACCCTTTAGCAAGGGTCAGAAACACCCGGGCAGCTATGCAGTTACTCTTGACAAGTCAGCAATGGTTCTTTTACATGACCCTCCCACCATAGACGGTGAGAGTCATGGCTATCCTTTGATAACTCGGTTAGCTGCACTGGGTGGACAGTGACAACCTTGTGGAGAGTGGGACTCGAACCGCCAACCTTAGGATCAGCGATCCTGTGCTCTTTACCACCAGGCCACCACTGCCCTGACATGAAATATAGTGTTATATTTTCTACTGAAAATAAAATGAAATTGGCCATGATGTCCTCCTGAACGCATTTGTATCTGCTATATAAGAGAGTCGGGTCAGAGACCCTTGAACCAGAATTTTTGAAACGGAAACCCCTGAATATTAGTAAACATCCATGTCTGTCTCTCTCTCTGGAAATTGTATGCCACCGGGGATTTCTTAACATTATTTTCTACGATTCCGTGTCCGATTGCCAAGTCATCACACACGTGCAAGATCACGCCTCCACTCAGTCTTTGGTAATGTAAATAAACCCAGAACATAAATTAATTTTTTTTTTTTTCAGGAAGCCGTTGTTTAACCAAAATGAACTGACAATGGAAGATGATCATCTACATGCATCATAAAAGAAAGTAACACACATTAAAGTAGCTCACAAAAACGGTGGCATGAATTTTTTTATATATATATATATATATAATGTGTGTGAGCATGGAACAAATTATGCTTTGCAAAAAAGAACACAAAATATACAGAGCTGTAAATCAGTCCAATTCACGGTTCAACATTGCACCAATTGTTTTGCTAGTCAGTCATTACGGTTTATTTCAATAAGTCATGTGGGGGGGGCAGCGTTAACCAGCTGAAAGGAGCAAATCACCAAATATACAGTAGTGGTGAGGTTAGACATCCTAATCTATAGATTCCGAGTTTATGTTTATATACTTGGACCAGAATAGTAGACTAGTTAAATGGCCTAATCAGGCTAAAACAGCAGACGGAATAAACTACATTTGTAAATCCTAAAACTACAGTTTTTAACCCTCACCAAGTGCTGAGCTCTTTCTTGTCCCCATCTCCTCTCAGTTGACTTTTGGCAGTGCAGTCCTGTATCAGGTACAAAATTTTGATTTTTTTTATTTCTTTGAACTCTTGACCTTTTACTCCATTGCTTTTGCTCACTCAAGTCTTCTAGCAGTAATCTACTTGCTTGTCCTACATACCAGGCTTATGACCTCGGGAGGCAGTACCATGAGTCCTAAACCCGAATTCTCTCCCTTTGTCTCTCTGTAACGGCTTCTTTCTTTATTTTCCAAGTCCGTCCTCCCCTGCACCCCCACCGCCGAAGTCATTTTAGGCTTTGAAACCTTTTTTTTTTTTTTTAATAAATCAAATTTTGTGGTTTTGTTGTCCATCTTTATGATTTTTGCAGTCCATATTTTCTGAAATTTTCAAATGTCCATGACGACCAGTTTAGTGTGCAAGTATATGTAACTTGTTAATTTCTGGGCCAGAACTTGAAAAACATTTCAGGTTTCAAACTTAACTGTTATTTCATTTAGACAAAGCAGTGCATTTTGAAATTTTGGGACCACTGTAGTCTGCAGTTTCCATGGTGACCAACTTAACATGTAAACATATGGGTGTTGTCCATTTTCAGGCCAGAACTTGAAAAAATGTTTCACTTCGGTCGCCCCCAGCACAGAGAGTGTGTGTGTGTGTGTGTGTGTGTGTGTGTGTGTGCGTGTCATCACTATGACTGTCCTTCCCGCCATAAGTAATCAGTTCGGTTCTGAGCCAGAAACTGTTTGGGATTTCATCATCAAGCTTGACAATTACATTTACTCGCCAGTGTAGATGATTTCATCCATATTTTCTGACATCTGGAGGTCGGTGGGTACATCGTCCCCTGATGACCTTTTGTTAAAGTAGCCTTGGATTAATGAAAAATGCTGTATAGCTTATTGTAGTTATTAATATTATTATTGCCAATTATTACACACACTATGATAATTAAAGAAATGGAAAAAATGAATATTAACTACTAATATAAATATTTTACGATTGCATGCAATGAAGAATAAATTAAGGGTTCATGCCTAGTGTATTGTCTTCGCTGCTGTTCTGTTCTTCCCTGAGGTCATTTCATCTCTCTGATCATACTGCAATTTGATAATTGCCACTCGATCAGCTTTCTGTCAGGGTTTTTTTTTTTTTTTTTTTTTTTCCCCCTTCTTTTTTTTAAGTAACCTCTTCACTTTGCATGTCGTGTCTCCTCTTAAAGGGCAGTGACTCACATCTTGCTCATGTGCACGATGCAGCCTTTTCCCTCCTGCTCCTCTATTAGGGATATTATGGTATGTGTGCGACACTGAGAGGCAAGTGGTTGGAGGAGGGTAGAACCAATGGTATGGCTCTTTCCAATCATCCCCTTGTTGTAAAAAGAGAGCGAGCGAGAGGGAGAGAGAGAGAGAGAGAGAGAGAGCGTGCAGTCGTGCGTGGAGGTGTTGGTGATTCCTTCACCTGAGCAGCTGTCTTCCACTGATTCTGGATTGTTGAACCATGGGCTGCTCCGGCAGCAAAATGTGCCTTAACGCTCCCTGTGCTGCACCCCGGGTAAAGACGTTCAGCTTCTCCTCTGAGACCGAACTGGGATGACGAGCAGGATCTCTGTGGATGCCTATACAACTAATGCTTACAATGCATCTGTCTTGTGTTAATTATTAAGCATGTTGTGTGACATTTGGGAGTTGTACATGACTCAAATGTCTGGCATTTGGCAGCGTTATTTTATACAGCTTGGTGTAGTCATCCAGGGTTGCTTAAGGGGTTTTATCAGTCTGCTTCTGCCTGATGCATGTTCTATGTGGATTTTATTGAGCTGTGGCGGTGGGGGGAGCACAGGATAGGAAGCTATCAGGCTTTTGGATCTCCACTGCCTTTTTTTTTTTTTTTTTGGAAGGCTTTCAAGAGCACTGAAGCTGAAGGGTTGGCTGAAATCCACTTTATTAAAGAAAGCAATGAAGGAGAAAGACAGGAAGACTAATCATGCCACTGCATCATACTTCTGAGGTTCCTGAGGAAGCCAATTAGTTTTGAGATGCTGGGGGGGGGGGTTCAGTGCTGTGTAGAATATAACATAATGCAGAGGTGTATACACACAGAACGGTGGATGCAGGTCAATGTGTACTTCAGTCTTGTATTCAGAATAATATTTTCAGGTTGTCGGATAATTAGTATCACGGCAGTGTTGTCACACATTCTCTATTTCTAGGATGAGCACCTATGATACCCATATAGATACTGATATAATATAGCACACATGGTTATTGTCAGAATACTTAAGCCGAGTAGAATTACAAACATGCCTTCTTTATTATTATTTTTAATTAAAGATGAACTGTCTCTGAGTTTCTAATGCCAGTGTTTCCTCTTGGTATGCAGCATGAAGAATCAGAGAAACGGCGTCAGGAACGTTCAGTCGAACTGCTGAACCTGCGTGAAGATCTTGGTGAGTAGAGCGGAATGATACTTTATGAACCGTCTTCGAGGGCGTCGTCTTTTAAAGGTGTTCATTCACGTTTCCATCCATGGAAAAAAACATCTGACAGTTGAGTCTTCTAAGCGAACTTCTAATAAGATGAGTGGAGGTGATGGTCCATGACTGTGACTTTTCAGCTGTCCTGTAATCAAATTTTGCTCTCCTCTGTTTAATTTAATATGCCTACAGCACGGCTTGGAGCCAGTGTGCCAGGAGTAATGTTAGTGCAGGGAGGAGGTAGGGCTGTTTGTTTTACTGCCATGTAGTGTGACAGTACAAAAGTCACTGGAGGATTGTTTTTGTTCAAGGATCATTAGACAGCTGTGCCTCCCCCCCCCCCACGCATTTTCCTCCAGACAGGGAACAGTGGGAAGGAATCCGTCCGAACATGCACTTGTACCCCAAGGCCAGGGCCCTACTTGTGTCTAAAGGAAAGCAGAATTACTACAGGAGATGGTCCATTTACACAGAGTGGGACCGGAGGTGTAGTGGTTTGGGTGATGGGCTCATGATCGGGAGGTTGTATGCTCGAATCCCAGTTTATTTATTTTATTTATTTTATTTATTTAAGGGACAATGTACAGGAACATTAAGCTCATAGAGACAGAGATGTACTGTACCAGATTATAGCTTAATAGCTAGTTTTCATCTGTAGTCCCTAATTTAGAACGGCCAATTAACCTACAGTGCATGTCTTTGGATTGTGGGAGGAAACCGGAGCACCCGGAGGAAACCCACACAAGCACGGGGAGAACATGCAAACTCCACACAGAAATGCCCAGGCCGGGAATCGAACCCGGGCCTTCTTGCTGTGAGGCGGACGTGCTAACCACTACGCCACCATGCCGGCAAGGTCTCAACCACAAGTGTGCCTCTGTTCACCCAGCAGTATAAATGGGTACCAGTAAAAAAATATACTGGGAAGGTCATCTGTCATGGATGAGCGTCCCATCCAGGTGGAGTTGTACTCCTAGTCGCTTCACGCTACGGAGACCACAGATAAGCACCAGCCTGATGAGCCACTATGGCTCGGGTGTAAAAAAAACCCCACAGGACTTTACCTACCTTACAGTACACAGGAGGCGCTGATGTTGCAGTTGAGATGTGCATAACTAACACCGATGTGATGACCAGTTAATGAAAGTCTTGTTCTCTCTTTGTTTGATAAATGCTGGCTGATGCAAAGTCTATTATTTGATCAGCGCTGCCTGAGCCGTTCCTCAGGATCTTGGCACCTGCTGCATCACTGTGTCCACACTGTTACTGTGTCTCAGGGTTTTTTTTTTTGTTCTGCCCCCCCTATAAAAGTACCATTTCCCCCTGTGATATCTTCTGGACACCAGTTTGACAGTAAAATCTGCTTATTTTTGTTAAACATTTTCCTGTCCTGCAACCTGTTGAATGGCTCATGCTGTAGTTTGGAATACAGATCACATATTTTCTGGCATTTGTTTTACGGAATGATATGTGGAGCCCCTTTCTGTTTTTTTTTTTTTTTTTTGATTGTTAAAAACTTTTTTTTTTTTTTTTTGAGGGGGGGGGGGTATGACATTTGAAATCCTGTTGTCTTGGCTACGTGATGCATACCAGACATCTACAGAGGCTTATGACCCTCGCGTCACTCGCTTTGGCCATCTTACAACGTGAGCCTATGCTGATATTGAAGAGCGTTATCCTGTTACCGGCACAGGGTTTCAAATATTGATTTCCACTTGCTGTTTAAGACCGTCATGAAGTGGCTGCTTCATTCAAGCCACAGAACTTCTCATGCTTTAAGTGTGCATGCTTTGCATTGCTCTCGGAGGCTTCGGTAAACTCTTGGTCCTGTCTATGTACATTAGCTTTGGTGTGTCTGTGAAAAAGCCATCTATCAGAGTATCACTGATTATACCTCATGAAGTAAATGTTGCCCACACTACACTTTAAAGCTTTTATAATTATATATAAACCCCCCCCCCCCCCCCACTGTGTGTCAGTAAACATGAGTATATATTCATGACTTCATTATTAGGAGAGATCTGTATAATTTACGCTTTGGCTCAGTGCAGGTTCGTCTCTAGTCCAGTCTAGTACTCGCCAAAATCTAACATGCCTCTTTTAGCTGATCTAGAACCTCTAAAGGGGCTGATGGGATGCTCAGGTGGGCATGTTGAGGGTTTGAGCTGAAGTTTTCAGCGGTAGGTCTCCAGGAACGGGGTTAGTGACCACTATCTCACACAGTTGAAAGTTTTATTCCAATGCAGAAACCCCTGGATGAGTAGTTCACAAGCTAATGTTCAAACGTTTATATGTTTTATAATGTCGGTAGGTCTGTTGGGTTTATTACCCCGAAGCCTGTCAGCTCATCAGAGCCAGAGCTTCCCCCCGGGTTCCATAGTTTGAAAGTAGGCGTTCAAGATGGGGTGCTAGTCCATTGATTACCTTCCCGGTATTTTACTAGTACACATTTTATACTGCTGGGTGGACAGAGGCATTCTTGTGTATGGGTATGACCCTGTCCTTAGCACGGTGTGGGTCTAATGGGGATTCGAACCCGTGACCTCACAATCATGAGCCCAACATCCTAACCACTACACCACCAGCGTCCGCAGTATTATAACGATGTGCCGTGTAGAAACTTTCCTGCTGTGCTTGGTAAGCTTTTCAGTGGGAACTCGACAGAAGATGGTTATTGTATAAGCAGGCAGTGATGAAGATCCCATGCTTTCCCCTTCTCCCTTTTCCCAATGACAAAACGCTCCTGATGCGTATCGATTGCGTTCCCATTCGTTCGTATTATTTGGATTATTTATAGGCTGCGTTGAAGGTCTCCAGTATAAATTTACCCTGTAATAGAATTCCACAGCAGATTTATGAAAAGCAACCAGCCATTAGTGATCATCGGTTCAGGCTCGTCTGCTGTCCCTCGGACTGCAAATGTCACTTTTGTTCTATGGCAGGGACGGGTTCAAGAACGAGCAGCACCGTGTTGTCGTCTAACTGAAGTGTGCGGTACTTTTATTCTCGATTGTGTTCAAAACTCCTCCATGAGTGCCCCGAGTAAAAGCAGGATTTGATTAAGGTATTTACACAGGGTGTGACTGTTGGGCCTAAGGGTTGTTTAAAAGAGTGTTGTGCATTACAGCAACAAACCAACGGAGCCCAAGCACCTCCTCTTCATTTCTGATTAGAGTCAGATGAGGGCCAGTTACTCATTCTGCCCCATGGATATGGATCCCAGAAAAACTAATCTCATTGCGCCTTTTCTGACTTTGAACAGTTGGTTAGATCTTATAAGCAATGGCTTTTTTACTAGTTTTCGCACACACACACACACACACACACACACACAAAGTCGCCTGATTGTACAGGACACATGTCAGCCCGCTTTGCTATTGTTGCAGGCAAGTGAAACCTTTCTAGACTGGCAAATGCTAAAAGTACGCTGGCAGTGATTATGGATCCAGGAATTTGACTTGCATGTAGTCCGTTGTTTTATATTGTTTGACAGTGTGGCCCTCACGCATGCCTTAGAACACAAGGGGCTGCAGCTGTGACTTCTGTGTGGTTAAACAATGGCGCTGTGTGTGTGTGTGTGTGTGTGTGTGTGTGTGTGTGTGCGTGTGTGTGCGTGCGCACGCTGCATGTTGAAGACCGAAATGTGTTTTTAACCAACAGAATGAGGACATTTTCACTGGTCCTCACTTTTGGGGTGGGGCGGTGGGGACTGTGTGAGGGTTCAGACCGGAAGTTTTAGGGTTCAGGTTAGAATTTGGATGAGGTTCTGGTTGGGGTTAGACATTTAGTTGTGTTGACAAAGGTTAAGCTGAAATTAATTATGCCAATGAATGTTCACACACACAAAGTAGTACAGGTGTGTGTGTGTATGTGAGAGAGAGAGAGAGAGAGAGAGAGAGAGAGAGAGTGATAGTCCAGGTATTCATCACGTTGTTCAGTCTGTTTTCTCAGTCATGTTATGGAGATTTGTTGTCTTTAACATTTTGGGACTTCTGTTTTGTCCCTTAATCATTACATTTTAAGGTGAATACAGGGATCCCTCGCTACTTCATGCTTCCGTTCATGCAGTTTCATCGCATGTTTTTTTTTTTTTTTTTTTTTTTTAATATCCATCAAATTAAAAAAATAAGGAAATTAAGGAAGAATAGGGGAAATGGTTAAGGAAAATGCCACAAAACAAGGCCACTCATTATGCAAAAAAATAAATAAATAAAACCCTAACCAAAAACAACCCATCAAAACTACTTACATTTTTATGTGAGGTGCGCTTCTGTGCACACGCGCGTGTATTTACATTTTATTTACATCTTATGCATTATTTTTGAATGTTTAGATGTTATTATAAGCGTCATACCATAAGACGTTAAAATTTGGCAGTTATTGCTTCCTGCTTGGCACTCGGCATCAAAGGATAGAACAACGCAATAACTGGCGCTGCACAGTGGCAACAGGTGCCCAGGGCACAACCCCCCCCCCCCCCTCCCACACACACACACACACACACACACACACAAATTTCATGTATGTAATGTACTTTCACAAAGTTATCATAACTAACTGAACACTACCCAGTGCGCTTTGAGCATAATATTCAGTATGGATAAAGCGCAATATAAATCTACTACATAACATAACATAAGCATTTATAGTGTTGAATATGTATTTATTGATATTATATACACATACATGTATGTATACGTCAGTCGGGGGGGGGGGGTTGATCCTACTTCGCTGAATTCGGCGGTCGCGCGGGGGGGATCCCGGTCCCAATTAACCACAGAAAGTGAGGGATCTCTGTACATGTAATAAGGTGAG
>CM045733.1:60800000-60817500 GCA_024760905.1 Plotosus lineatus | reverse complement strand
GCAATAACAAAATACTACATAAATAATATTTACGAAAGTTTTCCATGTAGACTTCAATAAAAGTAGGCATTAAAAGAAATGTACTTTCTCATTAGGAGCCATTCATATTTGAGATGTAAGGTGTCCGATTTCGAGGATTCAGTGTATTTAAATGTACACTCATGCCGTCTTTACATAAATTGTTCTTATCCATGAGTGAACAAAACCAAAAAAATTGTCAAATCAATCAGAAAAAAAAACATTTAGAATAGCTTAAGGGATGCAAATATATATTCTCTGCATTTTGAATTATATGAACATTAATAAACCAGACAGGAACTGTCTTATTTCTGGGATGGCCAATCTTGTATGCAAGGATCAAGTGGGTGCAGGTTTTGATTTCAACCAAGCAGTAGCCAGATCTACCACTCATTTCATTGATTAAAAAAAAAAAAAAAAAAAAGACTCGCTCACACATTAGTTTCAATTTTGAAGCCAGGTGGCAGCCATCTTACTCAGACTACCTTACTTTAAGATCTCAATATGGAGCCACTGAAAGCCGACACGTCTCAAAAGCCATGAAAATTTAACTGGAGACTCGGAACACCTTGGTCATAAAACAAATCAAATATTTAGTTCACATTTGGGGAGGGAAAGGTTTAAAAGGACATGTACACCTTGGGTGTAATAATTTTCCATTTGCCCCATTTTTTTTTTTTTTTTTTTTTTTTTTTTTTTGGTAGTATGCTATTTGAGTAACTTTCAACAGTAAAGGTGTCAAGATTCCAGAATTATACACGTGAGGGTGTGGCTACTGCTTGGTTAAAGTGAAAACCTGCACCGACACTTTGCAGATGAGACTGGTCATCCCTGGATTATTATTATTATTAATATTGCACTTCAATTTCATATGACTTGCGTATAATTCAGCTCATTTAAACAAACAATTTGAGTCTTCAGGCAGTTGATTGGCCAATCTGTGTGCTCTGTACAGAGACTGATCGATCAGCTGCCTGAAGACTCTGATCAGTTGTTTAAATGAGCAAAGTCAGGTATGCTGCTGCTTGGTTGAAACAAAAGCCTGTAGCTACACGACCCTCTGTGGCATGACTTTGACGCCTGTGGACTGATGGGAATGAAGCTGCCCTGTCAGTGAGCGTTACATGTGAATACGGGTTTAGGAGTGTTGAGTACTGTTGACCCTCGACAAGACAAATGTCCTATGTTTGCCCCCCCCCCCACACTTTTTTTTTTTTTCCTTTGGCTACATATTCTTGATGACCATGGGACCAACATATGACTGTTTGTTTGTGCACGTTCAAGTGGCCTCAAGATCGCCTCCTCATGTTGAAACTCTCCTATTGCAGCTTTAAGGTTTGTCTGGTTCCTGTGTGTGTATGATTTGGTTGCGAAAGAGTAAAAGAAATAATATGGAGCGTGGTTGTGTGCCACTAAGATATTTGTGTTGTGTGAAGCGGATTATTTTTGTTTTAAAATATGCAAGTAATAAAGTGAATTGAAAGTCACTTGTTTTGATTGGTTTATCTGGCACAGTATTTCTAATGAAGTGTTTAATTAATAGGAACCATTCATATGGTTCACGTGTACCATGTGTGATGATGATGCCAGGAATTAGAGAGGTATGATTGGTCTGAGAAAAAGTGAACAGTGTGTAACCCTGAACCAAAAATAAGCCCAGGCTCCACATTCCACATAAGGAGTCCATTAGAAGCGTTGCTCACTTTCCACCACAAGCTCCACCATCAGTTTCTTTTATTTTTCACTTCAGCAATGCAAGGCTATGTTAACACTGAAGTATACATAAGTAGCATTAAAAAAAAGTATAGGTCTAAGTAAACTGTTCAACAACCCTTAAATTGAGCAGTTTTCCCTATAGAGTGGTACCTCACTTTACGAAATTAATCCGTTCCAGCGCCTTTTTCGTAACCTGCATTTTTCATAAGTTGATCCGCATTTTACATGTAAAACGCGTGATTCATTCCAAGGCTCCCCATACTACCCCTAAACCCTTTAAAAATTATAAAAGTACACCAATTTTGTGTGAAATGTGTTAATTATTTACCTTTTTTCAAATCTCTCGAAGCACTCATGCGACGCTTTAAAGTCCGGGGGTTGCTGGTCGGAAGAACCCTCACCCCCATCCTCCTTCACAAGGTCCTTAAATATGGCAGTTGCTTATTCCGAAATAATTGCCTCCGGTACTGTATCACTGCTTTTAAGTCCTCCTTCTGCTTCGATATCGTCCCGATTGTAGAGAGGTTTCGGCCGTACTCCTTTGCGATTTCGCTCAACCGCATCCCGCTTTTATATTTTTCATCATCTCCTGTTTTACTTTTATTGTTAACAGAACCCCATTTCTTGGGGCTCATGATTAATAACGAAAAATAAAGCTCACGAAACTCTCAAACCAATGGTACAACTCTCCTTCACTCGCGTGTCAAACAATGGGTCGAAGGCACACGAAAAGCATTATGGGTACAGTACGGTATTATGGAGATTCAGCTCCCTCCTAGCCAATGGGAGGCCAGTGGGGTGGGGTGTTGGGAGACAACCAATGGGAAAGCAGCTCGGGCATTGTTTGAATGGCGCGTTTGAATTTTTTTGAGATGGTGTTTTCGTAATGTGAACTTGTTTCATATCCAGAGACAAAAATTTTAGCAAAATGCATTTCGTAACCTGAATTTTTCGTTTGGTGAGACTTTCGTAAAGTGAGGTACCACTGTATTTTGCAGATAATATGAAAAAAGCATGACAGCAGTGAAGGGTGTTTGTACTTTATACATTACATCATCCCCATTCTATTACCCACGTTGCCATAAAAACAGACTTTTCTCACAAAGGCACCAATACAATACAAACAAGCAGCAGGATGCCCGAGGTGAAAAGGAAAAGAAAGTCCAGCTTGGTGCCATCTAATGGCTTAATGATAGGAATTCACTTGTGTAGCAACAGATGTTTCTCCATAGGCGTTTTTGGCTGTGCATATGTAGCGTCCAAAATCAATGGTCTCCACATCATCTACTATCATGATGCTCTGGGAAATCCTTGTGATCTGGCCCACACCTCTGTTTATCAGTCTCTGAGAGTCCTGAATAATCACAGGCCTCTGATCCTTCAAGAGGAAAAAAAAAAAACAGGTCAGTGTGTTTTCTTACATGAACAGCATCCATTAGTTGCAAATACAAGACCTCAGTTAAACAGCCGGGAACCAAATGGAAGAGTGACAGGAACTGTAATGAGGAGAACCTCAAGCTTGTGCTGGAGTGCCCAGTGTTTTTTTTTTTTTTAAACTTTGTCCTAGACAAGCAGAACCCTCTTTGTTGAGTCTTGAGCAGAACCATGAACCATTGGAGTGGGGGTTGATGGATGTTAAAAAAAAAAAAGGAATACATTGAATTTTAATTTTTGTGTTTTTGTTTTCCAAGTACATCCATTCATTTGCGAATTTATAATACAGGTCTTAAGATTCAGATTCATTTACAACATTTCAATTGGATTACAGTCATGACTTTGACTTGTTCATTCCAGAACATTAAGCATCAACCACCCTTTTTCTGAGGTAATCAGAAATACCCTTTGTTTGTAACATGACGCATGGCCGCAGAGATGTGTTTACAGTCTCATAGATTCCTGTTCGTGAAATCAAACACAGGGACCCAGTCACACCTGATTTCAATCCCGACTCTAATTTCACCTTCAAATTACCTGCTAAACCAAGAGGTTCACAAATATTTGCCACTCACATATGTAATAGTGGAACATTTTCCTCAAATATTTAACTGGCTTCTCTTTATCTTCTCTTAAGATGTGTGTGAAAATCTGATGTTGTTTTAGGTCATATTTATGCAGAAATATATAAAACTCTTCGGGGTTCACAAAGTTTAAGTACCACTGTAAATGTTTAATGACACTTTAATAGCTAGTAAACAAAAAAAACCAGACAAGGTCCCATTCATACCAAGGGAACAGCCAATTAGCCGAATGTGTATATCTTTGGACTCTGGGAGGAACACCAGGAACTTCACTCAGAAACACCTTCGCAAATCTGAATCCAGAATCATAGTGGTATGCAACAAGAATGCCAACCTCTATGTTACTGAGCTGCCATGAAAACCCAAATTAAAATGAAGATCTTGATGGTTTATTTTTTCATTTTAAAGTGCAACATTGGTAATGCTAACCGCTTCAAGTGACCATGAAGGGTTTAAGTGTTCAGTTCATCATTCAGTTCATTTTCTGTCACCGCTTAATCCTAATTAGGGTTGCAGGGAGGCTGGCGCCCATCCCAGCCAACTTCGGGCGAGGGCAGAGTACACCCTGGACAGCTCGCCAGGCCATCGCAGGGCGGAAACACACCGACGGCTTTGCAGCCTACTCTTGTCGAAAGTCAGCAATGGTTCTTTTACATGCCTCACACCATAGACAGTGAGAGACATGGCCGGCCTTTGATAACCCAGTTAACTGCACTCGGGAGGACAGTGACAACCTTGTGGAGAGTGGGACTCGAATCCCCAACCTTTTGGATCAGTGATCCAGCGCCCTATACCACTAGACCACCACTGCCACGTAAGTGTTCATTGTTTTGATTCAAACATTATCCACTTGGGATAATAAGCAACTATTGAATGAGGTATGGATATGAAGAATTATTTGAGGTGGTGCCATTCACTGAAGCTGAAAGGTGAGGTAAATACCACCCTCTCAAACAAATAATTCTTTATACCACACAAAACACATGTTCTAATTGTTTTATTGTTTATTCAATATAATTTTTGAAATTACCATGAACATTTAAACGAGTTGACAGTGTGAGATGTAGTACAGTACATGATAATTATCCTTGCCACTAGGTGGAACTAGGTATGTGGGGGAAAAAAGAAAATTTCGTGATAGATCAATGAGTAAGAGAAGAGCTGATGCAATGATAACATTAGCTGTATGTAGTTTGATATAAATGGGATGAATGAGAATGGGAAACGCCTGCTTGAACTGTGCTGCCACCATGGCCTGTGCATCAACAACACGTTCTTCAACACCAAGCCCCAGCACAGAGTATCGTGGCGACATCCCAGATCCAGGCACTGGCACCAGCTCGACCTGATACTTACCAGGCGCTCCAGTCTCTCCATCAAGCTCACATACACCTACCAGAGCACTGACTGTGACACCGACCACTCCCTTGTATGCTGCAGGCTGAAGCTGCAAGCGAACAAAATGCATCGCAGCAAGAAGTAGGGCAGACCCAGAATCGACACCAGCAGAAGACAGGATCAGGAGAAGATCGAAGAATTTGTGAGCGCTATCAAAAAGTCCCTCCCAGGTCCACCCACAACCTGCACCCAAGAAAGATGGGAATACTTCAGAGAGGCTGTTCACAATGCCACCATGACCACCTATGGCAAGAAGACCAACAAGTCAGCCGACTGGTTCGAGGCTCACTCTGCAGAGCTGAAACCGGTACTTGAAGAGAAGAGATGTGCACTAGCAGCCTACAAGGCCTACCCCAGCGAATACACCCTCCAGGCGCTCAGGGCTGCCCGCAGCAAGGTCCAGAGGACTGCTAGGCGGTGCGCCGTTGACTACTGGCTCCAGTTCTGCTCCTCAATACAGATAACAGTTGACACAGGAAACATCAGAGGGATGTACGAGGGGATTTAGCAGGTTCTTGGTCCGATGCAGAAGAAAATTTCTCCCTTGAAGTCCGCCACTGGTGATGTCATGCAAGACCAGGCATAGTAGATGGAGCAATGGGTGGAGCTCTACTCTGAGCTCTATGCCAGAGAGAACATGGTCACCGTAGATGCCCTGAACATGATTGAGTGCCTGCCTTTACTCGAAGAACTCGATGTGGAGCCAACCATCCAGGAGTTCAGCCAGGGCCCGGATTCCCTTGCCAATGGCAAAGCCCCAGAGAATGACAGCATTCCTGCTGAGGTGCTGAAGTGCTGCAAGGACACTCTCATCTCAGAGCTGCACCACGTCCTCTGCCTGTGCTGGAGAGAGGCAAGGGATTCCAACATCGTCCCTCTGTACAAGAACAAGGGTGACAGGAGTGACTGCAACAACTACCGTGGCATCTCGCTTCTCAGCATCGTCGGCAAGCTCTTTGCTTAAGTCGCAAGAGTGAAGTGAAGCACAAGTTCTTTCTGAGCGAGTCTACCCAGAGTCACACTGTGGATTCCGAGCCGACAGGTCCACTATAGGCATGGTCATCTCTCTCGGGCAGCTGCAGGAGAAATGCAGAGAGCCACTATTCATCGCCTTCATTGTCCTCACAAAGGCCTTTAACGTGATGAGCAGAGACGGCCTTTTCAAGATCCTCCCCAGGATCGGATGACCACCCAGACTCCACAGTGTGATCTGATCTTTCCACGAAGACATGATGGGCACTGTGGTCTTCGATGGCTCCATGTCAGAGGCGTTCAACATCTGAAGCTGAGCTGCGTGCTGGTGCCAACCCTGTTTGGCATCTTCTTTGCCGTCCTACTGCAGCACGCTTTCGGAAATGCCACAGAAGGCATCTACCTCAGAACCATGTCGGATGGAGAGCTGTTCATCCTGTCTAGACTAAGAGCCACAACCAAAGTCCAGCTGAAGATGACGCTGCCGTCACAACCCACTCTGCAGAAGAACTCCAGTGGCTCATGGACCGCTTCAGCAAGGCATGTCAGGACTTTGGACTCATCATTAGTCTGAAGAAGACACAAGCCCTGGCACAGAACATGGACCACCCACAACAGATCAAGATCTCAGGCAACGAGCTGGAAGTCAACCACGACTTTGTATACCTTGGCTCAACCATTGCCGACTCCCTCTCTGTTGACTCCGAGCTGAACAAACGCATCGACAAGGCGTCCACCACCATGTCCAGACTGACCAAGAGCATGTGGATCAACAACAAACTGACGGAGCACACCAAGATCCAGGTCTACAGCACCTGCATCGTGAGCACACTCTTGTACGCCAGCGAGTCCTGGACCCTGCGCGTTCAGCAGGAGCAGAAGCTCAATGCATTTCACATGCTGTCTCTGACACATCCTGGGCATCAACTGACAGGAGAAGGTGACAAACAAAGCTGTCCTCGAGAGAACAAGAATCCCCAGCATGTTTACCGTACTAAAGCAGCGACGCTTGTGCTGGCTTGGTTACGTGGTGCAGATGAAAGAAGGGCAGATCCCAAAAGACCTCCTGTATGGAGAACTGGCCCAAGGGCACCGCCAAAAAGGCAGACTTCATGTACGCTACAAAGACGTCTGCAAGCGAGACCTGAAGGTCCTGGGAGCAAACCTCAACACCTGGGAAGCCACTGACTCAAACCAGTCGGCTTGGAGGGCGACCGTCAGAGAAGGTTTTGCCAAGTTCGACATCGTGCTTCCAGAACAGTCTGAAACCAAAAGGCAGAGACTGAAGGCTGCAAACCAAACCAGCAGACCATCTACAGTCTTCCTCTGTATCAAATGCGAAAGGGACTGCCACTCCCAGACTGCGCTGACCAGCCACACCCGAAGTTGTACCACCAGATGAGACACCAGCCAGAGCGCAGCTCCATAGTCCCTCGAGACTGATGGAGGCCTGCTAATGGGGTTTGATACATGTCTTTTATGTATGTTTTCAAGTAGTATTATTAAAAATAGCTGTAGGCACATGCAGGTGGTGAGTAGAATATCCTATTCTTCACAACATGACAGTCATGTTCCCATGTTGATAGCTAGCTAGTTAGCATCACTGCTGTTTAGACAATAAAAGCAAAAAATGATAGAATTAAAGTATTTGATGGGAACAATTTTTATTTGTAAGATCCAAGTACAGCTTTATCGGCTGTCTGAAAGCCTTTTTGTCCATGCTGAGATCTTAAGTTTTATTGGCTATTATACTTCACGGGAGATGGCTCGCCCATAGCCGAAGCACTGTGGCCTTGAGCTGTAAAATTAATTGACTTCATTTTTTTTTACACTAATGCAATTGTAGTCCTCTATTTCTATGCATACAAGAGCATGGATATTGAGCAGCAGTCAGTGAGTCCTATATGATATTTATGATGAGAAATATTGGTGCACACTTTTCATTCCAATTATTCAACAGCAAAGATGCGCTATCAAGAGGTATGTGATGGCTTTTACCAATCATTCCTTCATTCATTTTCTGAACCGGTTAATCCTAATTATGGCTGCAGGGAGGCTGGTGTCCATCTCAGCTGACTCTGGCATGGGCGGAGTACACCCTGGACAGCTCACGGGGTCAACACAGGGCCAAAACTCACACAATCATTCACACCTTTTGGAGAATTGGAACAGCCAATTGACCTACTGTGCATGTTTTTGGACTGCAGGAGGAAACCGGAGTACCTGGAGGGAAAGCCACGCAAGCACAGTAAGAACGTGTGAGTCGAACCCAGGATCATATGGATGTGTGACAGCCGTGCTGCCCGCTTTTACCAATCAGTAACAAGAAAACCTCTTGAGTGTATATTAATAATATAAGATTATAGTATGTATGTATATACTAGAACAATAATAATAATAATAATAACAATAATAATAATACTAATATTAATATGAGTGATCCGAGTGGGGCCTGGTGGTAATGGGCACTGGATGGCTGATCCTAAGGTTGGGGTTCGAGTCCCACTCTCCACAAGGTTGTCCCTCTCCCCTGAGTGCAGCTTACATGGGTTATCAAAGGCCGGTCGTGTCTCTCACTGTCCATGGTGTGAGGTTCATGTAAAAGAACCATTGCTGACTTTCGACAAGAGTAGCTGCATAGCCATCAGTGTGTTTCTGCCCTGTGATGGCCTGGCGAGCTGTCCAGGGTGTACTCTGCCCTCACCCGGAGTCGGCTGGGATGGGCGCTAGCCTCCTCGCTACCCTAATTAAGATTAAGTGGGTCAGAAAATGAACTGAACTGAAGGGTGGTCCCAGTGGTAAAGTTTTGGATTACCAATCCTAAGGTTGGAGTTCCACCCCCACTGTCAATGGTTGTGACTGCTGTCGCCTCAGTGCAGCTAACTGGGTTATCAAAGACCAGCCATGTCTCTCACTGTCTATGGTGTGTGGCTGTAAAAGAACCATTGCTGACTTTTGACAAGAGCAGCTGCGTAGTCGTCAATGTGTTTCATGATGAACAATGGTTCTTTTACAGCCACACACCATAGACAGTGAGAGACATGGCCAGCCATTGATAACCCAGTTAGCTGCACCGCGGAGACAGCAGTGACAACCATTGACAGTGAGGCTTGAACCCCAACCTTTGGGTCGGTAATCCAGCACCTTTCCACTGGGCCACCACTGCTCTCTTGACAATTTATGTATAGTCAATAATGACAAATTTGCACCTACTGTTCTCTTTTACATTCTAATGTACAGAATCCAATCACTGCCAATATTGTCTAGTGGTAATAAAAATAAAAACTTCAAAAGATTAGCAACAAGCTTTTTTCTATTCTTTTCTTGACAGAGGATCCTGGTTGTTTACCTCTCCTGGATAGATCCAGCTGAATTTAATATCCATATCGGGTTCACCCAGAACTGTGCAGGTGATGTTAAAGATGTCTCCTCCACTCACTTCATTTGACGAGGCCTGAATAGTTGCGTAAGGAGGACCGCTGGGTACTACAGTTTAAAAAAAAAAAATCTACATCAATCCTCATAAGTTCAATTTCCCCCTATCCAACTTCAATTATCTCACTTTCAATGTTCCCATCGCTGGGTTCAGTCATCAAATTATACATAACATAACATTATAAATAACATTCTGACCTTCAAGATAAAGCAGCTGGTACTTTGTGGAGACCTGAGGCGTGGTTTTTGTGATGCTTGTAGCCTTGCAGTAAAAAGCTCCCATGTATTCAGGGCTGGAATTCTTTAAGATAAAGCCTTTGGTAGGGTTATAGGAGACCAGGTTCCCATCATGCTGTATCTCCTCGGGAGGCATTTCCCTGTGTAGGGACACTGAGGTCTTCGGGGTCGTGACTCGGCAAGGCACCGTTGCAGGTTTATCAGGTCGCAGGAATATAATCTCAAAGTGGATTGGTGATGGGACAAACAGCTCATCTTTGTCTTGGTGAAGAGATATTTAAACATATTTCATGATCTATTTTGACCTCCAAACAGCGTTAACTATTATCACCAGAGTTACAATAACAACATCGTAATATGATCAAGAATTGCTTTTCTATGCTACTGTTAGCTATGGTTGTACCTGTGAAGTATATGTATGTGGTGGAGATACGATCTGGGTCCTTCTCACACTCATCACCATCACAGAGTATCACCCAGCAGGTGTACTCTCCCGTATCAGCAGCAGAGGGTGATGTCAAGGTCAGCTGACTAAACTTCTCATTCTGGATAATGCTAACACAAGAAACACAACCAGTCTGTTATGATACACATTGAAAATTGCATAAATAAATTCATTACATTCTTGTTCTCTCAAAATGTTATTGTCCTGTGATCTCAGGATTTGTTTGTCTGGTTGCCTCTTCACCTGTTCATTGGGAAGTAAACTCTGCAGCAGGGGTGTCAAACTCATTTTCACTGAGGGCCACTACACTAAATTTAAAGGTGATTGACGGCCGAATAAACCACTGAAGATTCTAGAAATCAACCATGAAATCCATCGCAAAATGAAAATTTGACCTCTTTTCCTCTTTCCTCACATCTTTTGACAAATATTTACAGCAACAAGCAAGCATGGCTCTTTTTTTGAGTCATTCATGACAAGCTTTTTACTTGAAAAAAGCTGCTGCTGCCACCTAGTGGAAGGATGATGAATTAGGTTTCATGGTAATAGTTGATGCAAAAAATGTAAGATAATCATAATCTTTGAAAACTCATACGTGCCACATAAAATGAGTTGGTGGGCCGGATTTGGCCCGCGGGCCTTGAAATTGACACCTGTGCTCTACAGTATACTGGAATTTGTTTAAAGTTGCTTTGTAACTAAGTCTACGGTTGTATGCTTCAATACTGAATTACGACATCCAAGTTGAATTTCTAGATATTAAGAACACTTGGTGTGAGAGATAAAATGTTGAGGTTCTCTTTGAGAGTAACGAGGATGGATAGGATCAGGAATGAGTACATCAGAGGGACATCACATGTAAGAGGATTTGGAGACAAAGTTAGAGAGGCTAGATTGAGATGGTTTGGACATGTACAGAGGAGGGATAGTTAGTATATTGGCAGTAGGATGCTGAGGTTGGAACTACCAGGCAGAAGGCCTCGAGGAAGACCAAAGAAGAGATTTATGGATGTGGTGAAGGAAGACATGAAGGTAGTTGGTGTAAGAGAAGAAGATGCAGAGGACAGGGTGAGATGGAGGCAGATGATTCGCTGTGGCGACCCCTGAAGGAAACAGCCGAAAGAAAAAGAAGAAGAAGAAGAAGACTTGGTGTAGCTTGGTGTAAACTGGTACAGCTCTGACGAAAACCTCTGAATGGTTTGAATATACCCAAACAAAAGAACTAACTTACCTGAGTCGGGAATCGCTGAAAGTGTCCAGATTTGATGGGTATGCCCAGCCGATCTTGGTGCCTTTGCATCTAAGTTCCAACGTTTTTCCAGGATTTAACGTTGTACTGTTACCAAGACGAAGAAAGCGTCCTTTGTCCAAAACTTGGGTGAGAATAGACTGAGCTTTTCCTCCCAACTCTTTGTCTTTCACTTTGGGGACGCGTCCTTTGACTCTCTTTCGTCCTGGTCTGTGATTGGTGACTGTTTTACTCTTGATCTGTTGACTAATACCTGGGTCAGCATGAGAAAGAAGTCCCATTTTAAACCTTTATCAGAAATGAGAAGGAGTGAAGATGGCATAGCAGGTATGTACGCATGGATTATTTTATTTGTTTATTTTCTTATTTTGACAAATTTGGAAGAACCATTACTTTTTTAATTACTCTTTTTCAGATCTGGGTTTTGCTTGCGCAAGAAGAAGACAGAGTTTCAAAAAAGAAAAGAAAGAACAGAGTGGAAGGAACAGAGCAGCATCTGGAAACCTACTCCATTTTTTGCAATACAAGTCCACTGCTGTATAAACAGAAATGCAGGAAATTCGTTTTTTTCTTATGTCAGTGCCCAGACACCATGACTTTTGGAGAAATCAAAACAACATGCAAGTGTTTTTGCATTGCCCTGTGCCAATCAGAGTCATTAATCACAACTTTAATTAGGCGTTAACTGGCTTTGATCTTTTTCTGTTTGCTGCTGAGCTTCAATGCTGTCAAGGCCAAAGCACATAAATTACAACAATAAAAGAAATACGTTTTCCATTGCTTAAAATATTTAGTGTGAAGAGAAACCATGCTACTGAAAATTAGGATATGCCAAGGAGTTTCCTCCAAAAATAATAAGGATTTTTCCAAATTCTTGTAGCTTGTTTCCGTCCCCAACATCTGGCACAGTCTCAGCCGTGGTATCTCCATCATTCTCAACAAAACCATAGTTCATCCAGAAAAACTTTAATAGCTATATACCTACAGTTTCTTTAACAGCAATAACTGTTGCATAAAAATTTTATGGATTTTTTTTTTTTTTTTTTAATGGAAAAAAGTGTGACAACTCACCATTTTGGATCTCCAGCAGAAGGAGTGATGATAAGAGAAGGAGCCAGAGCTTCATATTATACAGGGGCTTGTTCAGTTTCACAGCAATGCCAGACAGCAGATGTAAAGCTCTGCAAACATACACTGTCTCTGAAACACTGTGGCTTTGATCATCCACAAAAAGTGGGGAATACTTTCAAACTCCTCTCCCAACCTCAAAATTCTGCAATGTTCACCCTCTGGTGCCCTCTGCTGGCCAAAAATTGGTTTGATAATATATACAGTACAGTATTTGAACCACTTAATCTTAGTTAGGGTCACAAGGAGGCTGGCACCCATCTCAGCCAACTCGGGGCAATGGCAGAGTACACCCTGGACAGCTCACCAGGCCAGCACAGGGCAAAAACACACTGACAGCGATGCAACTACTCTTAACAAAAGTCAGCAATGATTCTTTTACACAGTTTTGCTGCACTAACCTGTTGATAGTGGGGCTTGAACCTCCAACCTTGGGATCAGTGATCCAGAACATTACCAATAATGCCTTGGGCTACACCATAAGCTCGCCAGACCATTGCATGAAATATGCAAATTTTTTGAGATAGGGATTTCTGGTTTTTCTTTACTTTTTTGCCAAAATGATCAATATTAAAACAATAAAAGGCTTGAACTACTTCAGTTGTGTGTAATGAATCTAAAATATATGAAAGTCTAATGTTTATCAGTACATTACAGAAAATAATGAACTTTATCACAATATGCTAATTTTTTGAGAAGGACTAGTATTTAAGGTTCTGGGTTACTGTTATGAAGGTTGTTAGTTCAAGCCCTAGTATCAGCAAGCTGCCATTGCTGGGTCCTTGAACAATACCCTTAACCCTCAGTTGCGCAGTTGTGTTAAAATGATGAATGGAAGTCACTCTGTGGTGTGTCTGCCAAATGCAATAGTTTTTGGTTGAGTACTTATATTCATGTGGCTGAAACATTTATGCTAAACAGTTTATATTTGAGACGGGATACAGCTGAGCAGATCCAGATATTAGTAATCTTTTAATCTATAAAAGTCCAAACCAGGCCAGATAGTGGCATTAAACAGAGGGTAGCTTTCCCACACATCATTTATAAGAAGGTAACAAAGGCCAAGTATCATCGGATTAATGTAATACCCCCATTTCTCTGGAGCGCAGAATGCAATGATCGTTGCAGAAAGGTGCGGAACACACTCTACTGCGGAGCTTCGGCATTTTTACACAGAAAATGGGTCAAAAACCTATGGAAAATTGTACCTTCGGAACACCTTTGGAACGTTCACGGAATGTGCGGAAAACACACGGAAAGACCACGGTACAATGTCGGAATACATGCATAAAAGCGCTCGGATTACCTTCGGAACCAGCGCGGATTGCAAAGGAAGACCTTCGGATAATTCATGGAACGTTCACGGAACGCACGGAACACTCGAGGAACGACTACGGCACTACTCCATTTAAGAAGGAAGAGCTGCGGAATGAAGGCCGAACGTTCACGTTCAACACGGAATGACTAAGGAATGACTGAGGGGATGACTGAGGAATACCTCGCGTAACCACATTTCAATGAGGAAAAATCGGCAAAGAGCAAAGGATTTGCTCCTGATTCCGCCTATAAATACTCTGGAATGACCAAGGAAGCTCATTCTCTCATTCATACTATATGTTTATAATCTATATGTTTATAATAAATTAAAAAATTAACATGTTTGTAATTTAGAATATGTTTCTAATGCACTATATGTTTATAATTTACAAGCTGTTTATTAAAGTACTATATGTTCATATTTTACAATATGTTCATAATGTATAATATGTTTATAATTTACAATAAATGTAAAATGTGACATATTTTAATATGTTTAATATCAATAATGTCAATACGTTTCTTTTATTTGCACCGCAATAAATCATTCCAGACTAAAAACCATGCACACAAGTCCAAACCACAGTGATTCTGATTAGTTCACTGTTAGATGTTAATGGACATTAGGGTACGCAGCAGGGGAATGGTGTATTCTGATTGGTTCTCTTTTAGATATTCCCAGACATGAGTGTACAGTACAGGGGAATGGTGTAATCTAGTTCACTGTTAGATGTTAACAGACATTACTGTATGCTACAGGGGAGTGGCATAATCTGATTGGTTCACTGTTTGATGTTAACAGACATTGGTGTATGCTACAGGGGTATGGCGTAATCTGATTGGTTCATTGTTTGATGGTAACAGACTTTCGTGTAAGCAACTGGCGAATGGCGTAATCTGCTTGGTTCACTGGTAGATGTTCAGAGATATTCATGTACTCTACAGGGGAATGGTGTGATCTCATTGGTTCGCTGTTAGATGTTAACAGACATGAGTGTACACTACAGAGGAATGGCGTATTCTGATTGGTTCACTTTTATATGGTAAAAGACATTACACATGGGAATGGCTTAATCTGATTGGTCCACTCTTTAATGTGAACATACATTAGTGTACCCTACTGGGGAATGGAGTCATCTGATTGGTTCACTGTTAGATGTTAACATACATTAGTGTACGCTACAGGGGAAAAGCGTAATCTGACTGGATTACTTGGAGATGTTAACAGACATTGTGTACGGCGCTACAGGGGAAGGGTATAATCTGATTGGTTCATTTTTCAGTGGTAATAGACATTCATGTACACTACAGGGGAATTACATAATCTGACTGGTTTAGTGTTAGATGTTAACAGAGATTCGTGTACTTTACAGGGGAATGGCATCAGCTGAAGGGTTCACTGTAAAATGTTAACTGACATTAGTGAACCTGAAAGGGGAATGGTGTAATCTGATTGATCCACTGGATAATGCTTGAATTAAAATGACAGACATTCACAGGTTTTCACACTCATTTGGAGCAGGTAGTGTCATCAGCATCGTGTTTTAAAATGGAAGCGTAAACAATTAATATATATATATATATATATATATATATATATATATATATATATATATATTATATTATATTATATATATATATATATATATATATATATATATATATATTGTAATATATAAAACATGGAATGAATTTGCCAAATATTTATGTTCCTGTGTAGCATATACAGTGATCCCTTGCTACTTCGCGCTTCATTTCACGTGGCTTCAGTGCATCGCGTTTTTTTTAAATATTCATTGAATTAAAAAATAAGTATATTAAGAAAGAATAGGGAAAAAAGTTAAGGAAAATGTCACAAAAACAATGCCAATTATGCCAAAAAACTCAAACAAACAAAAAAACCTACCCAAAACTCCCATCAAAACTATTTACATTTTCATATAAGGTGCGCATCAGAGTGTGCGCGCGCACATCTGTAAGTGTGTATTTATATTTTATTTACATCTCATGCATTATTTTTGAATGTTTAATTTTTTTATAATTATTTACAGCATTGAATATGTATTTATTGATATTATATACACATATACATGCATGTATACGTCAGTCTTGGGGTGATCCTACTTCATGGAATTCATCGGTTGCGAGGCATGGGGGGGGGGAGTGTCTCTGTCCCAATTAACTGCGGAAAGTGAGGGATCCCTGTACTAAAACTCCACAGTGATTGGTTTAAAAAGACTCCAGTACAAGGTGTTGTTTTCTTATGTCTCCAAATACTCGACACCAAAACACTGAATGACTTTCTAGAAAAAAACGTATTATATATATAAATACTGGTCCTTCTCAAAAAATTAGCATATTGTGATAAAGTTCATTATTTTCTGTAATGTACTGATAAACATTAGACTTTCATATATTTTAGATTCATTACACACAACTGAAGTAGTTCAAGCCTTGTATTGTTTTAATATTGATCATTTTGGCAAAAAAGTAAAGAAAAAATAAAAATCCCAATCTCAAAAAATTTGCATATTTCATCCGACCAATAAAAAAAAAGTGTTTTTAATACAAAAAAGTCAACCTTCAAATAATTATGTTCAGTTATGCACTCAATACTTGGTCGAGAATCCTTTTGCAGAAATGACTGCTTCAATGTGGCGTGGCATGGAGGCAATCAGCCTGTGGCACTGCTGAGGTGTTATGGAGGCCCAGGATGCTTCGATAGTGACCTTAAGCTCATCCACAGTGTTGGGTCTGGTGTCTCTCAACTTTCTCTTCACAATATCCCACAGATTCTCTATGGGCTTCAGGTCAGGAGAGTTGGCAGACCAATTGCACACAGTAATACCATGTTCAGTAAACCATTTAGCAGTGGTTTTGGCACTGTGAGCAGGTGCCAGGTCGTGCTGAAAAATGAAATCTTCATCTCCATAAAGCTTTTCAGCAGATGGAAGCATGAAGTGCTCCAGAATCTCCTGATAGCTAGCTGCATTGACCCCGCCCTTGATAAAACACAGTGGACCAACACCAGCAGCTGACATGGCACCCCAGACCATCACTGACTGTGGGTACTTGACACTGGACTTCAGGCATTTTGGCATTTCCTTCTCCCCAGTCTTCCTCCAGACTCTGGCACCGCGATTTCCGAATGACATGCAAAATTTGCTTTCATCCGAAAAAGTACTTTGGACCACTGAGCAACAGTCCAGTGCTGCTTCTCTGTAGCCCAGGTCAGCCGCTTCTGCCACTGTTTCTGGTTCAAAAGTGGCTTGACCTGGGGAATGCAGCACCTGTAGCCCAGTCCACTGCTTCCACAGGTCCCCCAAGGTCTGGAATCGGACCTTCTCCACAATCTTCCTCAGGGTCCGGTCACCTCTTCTGGTTGTGCAGCGTTTTCTGCCACACTTTTTCCTTCCCACAGACGTCCCACTGAGGTGGCTTGATAGAGCACTCTGGGAACAGCCTATTCGCTCAGAGATTTCTTTCTGTGTCTTACCCTCTTGCTTGAGGGTGTCAATGATGACCTTCTGGACAGCAGTCAGGTCGGCAGTCTTACCCATGATTGCG
>CM045733.1:60697500-60790000 GCA_024760905.1 Plotosus lineatus | reverse complement strand
CAGGGATCCATAGCCAGGATGGCTTCTCCATATTGGGTACTCAGCGCACTCATGACACACACTACAACAGCTGTAGACGGGCAAAATGCATGCATCAGTTACTGTGTGTTAATTGATCTGCAAAATTAAAATACAGAAGGCCGTGGCCACCAGTACGGCACCGTACGGGATTTATTTTTTGCTGAATGTACGGAAATCCTTTTGCGCATGTGCGTTGACACGCCATCTACAGGAAATGAGGTTAATCATTCTACGGACTACATTCAATTGTATAAAAGAAGGACACATACAATCGAAAACTCTATCGAACAATTGGCGAAGCAGGCTACATGGGTATTCAATCCGGCGATAAAGTTTGTTGGAGTACATCAGAGGGACAGCACATGTTAGATGTTTTGGAGACAAAGTCAGAGAGGCTAGATTGAGATGGTTTGGACATGTACAGAGGAGGGAGAGTGAGTATATTGGTAGTAGGATGCTGAGGTTGGAACTACCAGGCAGAAGGCCCAGAGGAAGACCAAAGAGAAGATTTATGGATGTGGTGAAGGTGGACATGAAGGTCGTTGGAGTAAGAGTAGAAGATGCAGAGGATAGGGAGAGATGGACGCAGATCATTTGCTGTGGCGACCCCTGAAGGGAACAGCAGAAAGAAAAAGAAGAAGAAGAAGAATTGCACTGCATCCATGGGCGCAAAAAGTTCAAATCTGTGTCAACAGGAGCACGCCCACAGAAAAGTGGCCCTTCCGAAGGCTTCTGTAAAGTTAAGCATACGGCATATGCTTTGACGTACGAATATCCGATGGGTTTTACCAGGATTATTTCTAGTGTGCAAACTGGTGCCGTACGATTAACAACAAATATATTCAGTACAATTGAATGTAGTGATGCTGTTGGAACAACTGAATGCGTTTTTCAAGCTCTTCTAGTGATGAAAATTTATCCTGGACACGGAACGCATGTTCTTCCGTCACCATTTTGACCACATGACTGACGTCAGCTCGCGCATGTGCAGAATCTTGTTTTCGAGTTTTCGAGATGCAGTACGAATAGCAAAACCTCATAGGAATACGGTGCCGTACGGGTGGTCACTCCGAATAAAGAATTGCTGCTAACTCCATCCTGCACATCTTCTAGTGTCTAAAACATCAGCAGCAAAATTAAAAGTGTCTGGAAAAGGCCGTGATGTGTCTGGTATGATGCATTACCTATGACCCCGACAGCCATGTTCACAGCAGATGATGAGCTCTTTGTTGGCTGCAGAGAAGGATTGAGGAGAGTATGAAGAGACATTTCTCCATCTTTTAGTCTGTTGAGATGAGACTCAGACTCAGTCAGTTCAGACTCTCCAACCTCGTTAGTTTTGGGGCTTTCAATTGCAGAATCAGGGCGATACCTGAAACAAATGATTACTTATCATGACACCATTATGATCTGTTACTAATTACAACATGATGCCATCTGATGGACTGTACACAGCCCTTATGCTAATTTTTCAATCTTCTCTGAGCAGTATATTTTAATATCAGATGCATTTTTAACGTATGACTTATGAATACATTCATTCATTTGCCAAACTGCTCAATCCTACCAGGGTCATGGGGAGGCTGATGCACCCAAACCCATTTGTGAGGCACTCCACCGAATGTAGGCGCTTGTCCCAAGTGACAGATGGTGCTTGTGAAACAAAACGCAGCTTATTCAGACTTCCGATCTTTCAACTGAGCAAGTGTGCGTTGAATACTTGTTTAGTACTCAACCTTCACTTGCTCACTTGAAACCATCTGTCACTTGCGATAAGCGCGTACATTTGGTGGAGTGCCTCAGATTTAACCTAATGTGCATGTCTTGGGAGGAAACTGTATTACCCAAAGAAAACCTGCGCAGACACAGGGAGAACATGCAAACTCTACAGAGAAATGCCGTCTCCGAGCCTAGGAATCAAACCTAGGAGCTTCTTGACGTGAGGTAGATGTTCTGACTGCTACACTACCATGTCACCAATTATGTAGGCAACGTTTATTTCTTCATTCATTTTCTCAAGCCGCTTGATCTTAATTAGTGTCAACGGGAGGCTGGCACCCATCTCAGCCAACTCTGAACAAGGGCAGAGTACACCCTGGACGGCTCGCCAGGCCACCACAGGGCAGAAACACGATTCCGGCTACGCAGCTATTCTTTATGAAAGTCAGTGATGATGGTTCATTTACATGAACCTCCCACCATAGACAGCGAGAGACATGGCTGGCCTTTGGTAACCCAGTTAGCTGCACTAGGGGGACAGCCATAACAACTCATTGATAGCAGTGCCTGAACCTTTGACCTTTTTTTTCAGTAATCCAGAACACTGTCACCGGGCCACCACTACCCTGCCCTCAAACAGTAATAAACAAATTTCTTCACATAGGAAAACCTGTTGTAATGCTTGAGTGACGGTTCTTTGATTAACAAAGTACAGTAATTCGTTACATAATTTTAGGATCATTTGTGTAATTTCTGGTCAAGGTACATCTGATCTCATCTCTCACAGGAATACAAGCCCTCATCCCTGTTTACTGAAAAATCTTCAGGTCCAAAGGAACATTTTTAAAAATATAACATCAGCATTTTAAATCCTCCCCCCCTTTTTTTTTTTTTTTAACAGTTGCCACTTTCAACATTTCTATAAACATGTGCTGTTTCATGTGAGCTTGTCTGGAATATCAGGATTAAATAAATACCGCTACAAAATACAGAAGCAACTGAGACTCGCGGGGTAGTTATATTTAGGTTATAAACCTATTCTTGTTAAGTGGACAGTGTATGCTGGGTTTATTTGTATAAACTGTTAAAGTTTGCAGCTAGAAATACAGTGTTACCTCAGCTCACGAACATAATTGGTTCCCAGAAAGTGTGTGTAAGGCGAAAAGTTCGTCTTCCGAACATTTATTTCCCATAAGAAACCATTAAAATGAGAATAATCCGTTCCCAGGTCCCCATAAAACATAATTTTCTACTAAATAAGCCTTAAAACTACACAAAAATATACCTTATTTTATGTATAATAAATGTGCTATTGTATTGTAATTAAAGAAATAAACTGTACTGTATAATAAAGTGGTTTTATTTACCTTTGTGATGGTAGTTGATGGCTTGATGGAATGGAGTGGGAGGAGGAGGGAGGGAGGGACTTACTGTTTGGAAGGAGTGTTTGGAAACGCCTACTGTTTGGAAACACGCATAGCCACACACGCACCCTTAATAGCTTCCTTGTTCTTAAGGATGGGAGCAATGGTAGACTTAGCGTACTGGTACTGGGACGCTGAGTCACACAAACGCACACCTCGTTCGTGTTTTTCAATGATCTCCGCCTGTAGTGGGGTCTTTTTCGGTCCCATAATAGCAAAAGTACACTCAATATGGTCCAAAATGTCTATCAAACACAAACCACTTCCGCACTCAAAGAAAGGGGGTGACGAACTGTGACGCCGTGAGCGTGCGTCAGCTTCTCGTGGCCGCCACCGTGGCGCTGTTCGACCGCGTGGTTTGATTCGTCCGCCGAAAACTAGTTCGTCAGCAGAGACTATATGCTCGCAAATTTAATGTTCTTGAGGCGAAAAGTTCGTGAGCTTAAGCGTTCGTCAGCGGAGGTTTTACTGTACAAGGATCCCTCACTTTCCGCGGTTAATTGGGACCGAGATCCCCCTGCAACTGCCGAATTCCGCGAAGTGGGATAGACCCTCCATGACTGACGTATATGTGTATATAATATCAAGAAGTACATATTAAATGTTATAAACGCTTATAATAACAAGTACACATTCAAAAAGAATGTATAAGATGAAAATAAAATATAAATACACACAGATGCGCACCTCACATAAAAGTGTAAGTAGTTTTGATGGGGGGGTTTTGGTTTGGTTTTTTTTTTGTTTGTTTGGAGTTTTTTTTATTATTATTAATTCGCCTTGTTTTGTGGCATTTTCCTTAACTTTTCCCACTATTCTTCCTGAATTTCCTTATTTTTTCATTTTTCGATGAATATTTAAAAAAAAAAAAACGCAATGCACTGAAGCTGCTTGAATTGAAGCGTGAAGTAGCGAGGAATCCCCGATTCAGATGACTCAGGTGCGTGCGCACGTACACTCAGATGCACACGCACGTACACTCAGATGCACCTGCACACACTCAGATGCGAGCGCACACACTCAGATGCACACGCACATACACTCAGATGCGAGCGCACACACTCAGATGCACCTGCACACACTCAGATGCACATGCACACACTCAGATGCACACACACAGATGCACATGCACACACTCAGAAGCACCTGCACACACTCAGATGCACCCGCACACACTCAGATGCACACGCACATACATTCAGATGCACCCGCACACACTCAGATGCACACGCACATACACTCAGATGAGCACCTCAAATAAAAATGTAAGTTTTGATGGGGGTTTTTGTTTTGTTTTTAGTTTGTTTTTTTTGCATAATTAGCCTTGTTTTGCTGCATTTTCCTTAACTTTTTCCCCTTATTTTTTAATTTTTCGATGGATATTTTTTTAAAAACTGCGATGCAGTGAAGCCACGTGCCATGAATTGATTCCATGAATTGAAGTGTGAAGTAGCGAGGGATCCCTGTACTTTTATTAAGCTTTGTGTCGATTTTTATATCCAAAGTTAACGCTACCAACACTCACCTGAGAATAAGAACACAAGCAGCAACCAAAGAGTATGCCAACAGCGTGCCAATGGACATCATGTCCACTAAGGCTTTTAAGTCAAAAAGGCAAGCCATGATAGCTGTAGGACATGAGATATACATACACACAAAAAAGATTAACTAAGCATTGGATTAGAGCACACATTTTCATCCATGCTGTATATCTTCTATAGAGCACACCAAACAACAACAACAACATCAACAACAACAATAAATGTTTTAAACTTTTTTTCCAAGTGTATTTAAAGTGGAATATGGAATTTATGTGCTCAGTGAACTTTTACTGTAAAACAACAACCTCAGGGAAGTGTCTTGGTTGGATTGATGGTTGCAGTGGTTAGTATGTCTGCATCAAATCAAGAACGTTCTGGGTTTGAGTCCCGGGATCAGTGACGGTGCTTCTGTGTGCAATTTGCATGCTCTCCCTGTGTTTGCGTGGGTTTCTTCTGGGTATTCTGGTCTCCTTACACTGTCTAAAGCAGTGGTCCCCAACCACCGGTCTGCGGACCGGTACTGGTCCGTGGCTCAATTGGTACCAGCCCGTGGCTCAATTGGTACCGGTCCGCAGAAGAACTAATTAATTCTTTCCGTTTTATTTATTATCTGAGTCTGAACAATCTTTAAATTTGAAAAAGTCTTTTATTTTGAAAAGTGACCGGATTCTCTTGGTTATAGTATGTGGGTTATTTGAGGGCTAAAATGTAACCCACAAGGGGACGGCACATGAACAGAGGCGTGCTAGACATGTTTCAAACAATAGAGGGCATTTTGGGTGAGACAGCCTTCATTCACCCAGCTGGTGCACCATCACCTGTTTTTTTTTTTTTAAAAGGTCAAGCTCTACTTCCCAACCAACTTTATTTCAGCTGTTGAAAAATAACATTCATGGAGAGCTTATTATTATTATTAATTTATTATTATTATTATTATTATTATTATTATTAATATTATTATTATTCATCAGTTAATTTTCTGTAACCGCTTCATCCTAATTAGGGTCGCGGGAGGCTGGTGCCCATCCCAGCCAACTCAGGGCGAGGGCAGAGTACACCCTGGACAGCTCGCCAGGCCATCGCAGGGCGGAAACATGCTGACGGCTTTGCAGCTACTCTTGTCGAAAGTCAGCAATGGTTCTTTTACATGCCTCACACCATAGACAGTGACAGACATGGCCGGCCTTTGATAACCCAGTTAGCTTCACTGGGGGATTATTATTATTATTATTATATATAATTTTATAATTTTATATAAATGTTATATTTACAATACAATCTATGACCCCCCCTAATTTGCTTTTGCAAAATGTGTGAATGTTAGTATGAATGGCTGTGTGTGTTGGCCCTGTGAGGGACGGGTGAGCTGTTCTGAAACAGACTCCAGCCTCTGCATGATCTACCGTATGGTTCGCCAGGCCACATACGGACTCACTCGCACCTACGGGCAATTTGGAACAAGCCAATTAACTTACTGTGCATATTTTTTGGACTGTGGGAGGAAACCGGAGTACCCGGATTAAACCCACGCATGCACGGGGAGAACATGCAAACTCCACAGAGAAACACCCAGGCCTGGAAGCGAACCTAGGCCTTCTTGCTGTGAGGCGGACGTGCTAACCACGACACCACCATGCCACCCCTAATAAGATTAAGCAATTTGGCCAATAAGTAAATGAATGAATTCGAGGATGGATTGTTGTTTTATGGTAAATTTTCTTTTAATTAATTCGTTGTAAACATTTAACAGAACTAGAAATACATTTCTAAGTATCTTTTGAATCAAAACAACACAAAAGCCCAATTATGTATATGGCAATTATATCTACATCAGTGTTTAAAATGTTAAAAATAACAACCAGGGATTTTATTGCAACACAACTAGGCAGATGATCCTAAGGCTGGGGGTTCGAGCAACACTATTGACAGGTTGTCACTGCTGTCCCCCCAATGCACATAACTGGGTTATCAAAGGCCGTCCATGTCTCATCGGCCTTTGATATCCCAGTCACCTGCACTGGAAGAACAGCAATGACAACCGTTGGAAACGTGGCTTGAACCCCCAACCTTGGGATCGGTAATCCAGCACCTTATCACTGCCCCTAGCAAGAGTTTAGTTCATTTTCTGTAACCGCTTACCCTAATTAGGGTCGCGGGGAGGCTGGCGCCCATTCCAGCTGACTCCGGGCGAGGGAAGAGTACACCCTGGACAGCTCGCCAGGCCATCGCAAGGTGGAAACACACTGACGGCTATGCAAGCTCCTCTTGATGAAGGTCAGCAATGGTTCTTTTACATGAACCTCACACCATAGACAGTGAGAGACATGGCCGGCCTTTGATAACCCAGTTAGCTGCACTGGTGGGGGGGGGTGTGCTGACAACTCAATGAGAGTGGGACTAGAACCCGCAACCTTAGGATCAGTGATCCAGTACCTTTACCACCAGACCACTACTGCCCCATTATCAATACTGACACCATGAAAACATCTCACTGCTGTACTTTATTGTACACCATGAGCAGCATCCACTGTTTTGCCAGTGCTTTATGCCGAGAGTCCAATCTTATCCGTAAAGAGACTGTATGGTGGGTTTACATTCCAGCCACATTGGAACAACACCTGAGTGTTGATTAAAGCTTTATTGATTGAATAGCTGGATTCTAGTGCCAATCCTTTTTAGATAAACCAAAACCTGCAGCTACACCATCTATTTATGGATAAAATTGGACGCCTCTACTTTCTGCAATAATGTTTTACACATAAAATATGTATGAAGGTCAATATAACACCAAAGAGCACCTCACTCTAATCCTTACTAATGCACGGTATGACATCAGTTTAAAACTTGAACACTGACACCGAGCATTGACATCTGTGTCCAAACGTACAAACACTCACCATGCAGGCAATATGGACTATCAAACCCAGATTGCTTAACTGTGGACTGAATCACCGCACAGCCTGACCTTCTGAAGCCATCTCGCCAATGGTTTATTCTCTACACTACACTCTGCCCTTTACACAGCTGTACAGAGAGTCTTCAAACGCTTGCCTAACTCATTTCCTCATTCCTGCTGGCATGAAAGTGTTTGTCCTGTACTGCCCCCCAAAAAGAAATTCCTCTGCAGCTGATCTTACAGGCAGCTGCACCTGAACTAGTTCAAAACAAATATCGCTCTCTTTTACTCACTCCAGGGTCTGTTCCTCTTCAGGGATTTTACAATTCAGCGTGTAATTTCCTGCCAACCCTTACTGCTTTGCATCATTCAAGCACCCATAGAAAGGCTACACCTGCACCCTAAAACAACTCTTTAATGGTTTTATAGACAGTATAACTACAACAAAATGCTTCCTTTATACCCCCATTTCACTGGAGCACGGCAGGCTTACGGATGCAAAAATGTTGTCATCCGCAAATGTTCCACAATTATTCCCTCACCTTCCGTGTCATTCCGTAGTTATTACTCAAGTCTTCCTCCACTTCCGTATGCTTCTGGCAGGACAAAATATTCCGTGAACGTGCTTTTGAACATGTTCAAAAGCACGTTCGCGGGAAAAAATTCCGTAAGCGTTCCGTGGAGTTACTTTGGCGTACTTTGCCGTACCTGTTCCACACATGCTGTGAACGTTCCGAGAGTGCACGAATTTCCACTTTTCCGGAGGATTGTCACCCATTTTCCGTGTAAAAATGCCGAAGCTCTTCCGTGGACTGCATTCCGCACTTTTCCGCTATGGTCCTTGCTCGCCATAGTCCAGTGAAATGGGGGTATTACAAAAAATATTGACTAGAACCCCTTCAGCAGGTTAGAATTTTCTGAGACGCAGCTGATATACATAACTCCTAAGTAATCCTTTCTCCTTAAAGTATATCTTAACATGCGATAAACACACATGATTTGACCAATCAGATAAGTACCATTTAAAATTTGGGTTAAAGTAGTTAAATTATTATTATTATTATTATTCAGGGACAAAAGCATCAATGCCATCAACTTTCACGTCACTGTTTCCACCACTAGAGCAAGAGCATGCACCCACCCCAACCACTGCATGCATACGCTGTGATCACAACCAAGCTGACACACAAAGAGACAGCAATCCATGCCAATTCCCTCTCTACTTGGGATCTTACCCGCTATGGTGCCTGCCGCCATTGTGGCAGCCACTGGTGACTGACGTTTACTCACTTTAGAAAGAAATCTGAAAAGTATGCCATCTCGTGCCATGGCAAACAGAATGCGCGGCAGAGGAAACATTGCGCCTAACAGGCTAGGAACAAAAAAGGAGTCATCATTCAAACAAAGCATTCCTGACTGTAGACACATATCAGTCCACTGACAATTGTGAATGTATAACCCATTGTCAAATGCAAACATTGTGAATATTTTTAATAATTATTATTATTGATAAGACTCCATTTGGATTTTGTCTCTTTCTTGCTACACATTCTTTAGATTCATCCTTATATGTGTGTTGGACATTCACATTTGCCTGGTGGTGGAGCATATTGCTAGATGTTACACAGCCAATTACACCCCATCCCTCCCCCAGCTCTCACCTGCAACTATACCGGAGGCCATTGTGGCAATAAGTGGGGTCTTCGTCTTAGGATTGATTCGGGCTAACACTTTGAAAAGCACCCCATCCTCTGCCATAGCATAGATTACACGTGGCATTGGGAATATGGAACCCAGCAGACTGCATATGGAGCAAAGACATGCAAGGGACGAGCACATTAATTAAGCAACACATACAGCACACAAGCCACATTGTACCATCGCCACAAAGCAGAAAAAAAGGGCATACTGGAGACTAGTTCTCAGAAGTTTAATAAATATATGGATTTACGTGATCAATAACATACGCATGCACTTTTTAGCATTTAGGGATTTGCTCATTCAGTCACGACTTCAGTTCCTGTGTTCCTGAAGATACTGCCACATATTTGTAGTTATTGTCACGACTAAAACTATTAGAAATGGTAGAGTGGGGCAGACAGTGCTTTCCCTCTGAATGTGTTAGACCGCCTAAAAATGCACATGCACCACAGTTCGAAAGGAGGCCTGAGGCCAGCACTGCATGTCATGGAGGGGGCGTGTGCATGCTCTTGCCCCTCACTGGTTGGTGATCAGTGATAGGGAAGGCAATATCTGATGGGTGGCAATTGAATATGACTAAATTATGGAGAAAATGGGGGGAAATCTGGAAAAGAAAGAAAGAAAGAAAGAAAGAAGAATGGAAAGAAGGATGAAAGAAAGAAAGAAAGAAAGAAAGAAAGAAAGGAAATAAGGAAGTAAAAATAAAGAAAGAAAAAGAAAGGAAGGAAGTAAAAAGAAAGAAAGAAAAAGAAAGAAAGAAGGAGGGAAGTGAGAAAGAAAGAAAGAAAGGGGGAAGGAAGGAAAGAAAGAAGGAAGAAAAAGAAAGAAAAGAAAGGAAGGAAGAAAGGAAGAAAGGAAGTAGAAAGAAAGAAAGAAAGGAAGGAATGAAGGAAGGAAAAAGAAATAAAGAAAGGAAGGAAATAGAAACAAAGAAACAAAGAAAGAAAGAAAGAAAGGAGGGAAGGAAGGAAGGAAGGAAGGAAGGAAAGAAGGAAGTAAAAAGAAAGAAAGAAAAAGAAAGGAAGGAAGTAGAAAGAAAGAAAGAAAGAAGAATGGAAAGAAGGATTGAAGGAGAAAGAAAAGAAAGAAAGAAAGGAAGTAAAAACAAAGAAAGAAAGAAAGGAGGGAGGGAAGGAAGGAAGGAAGGAAGGGAGGAAAGAAGGAAGTAAAAAGAAAGAAAGAAATAAAGGAAGACAGGAAGAAAGGAAGTAGAAATAAAGACAAAGGAAAGGAAGGAAGGAAGGAAGGAAGGAAGGAAAAATAAATAAAGAAAGGAAGGAAGTAGAAAGCAAGCAAGAAAGAAAGAAAGAAAGAAGAATGGAAAGAAGGATGGAAGGGAGAAAGAAAAGAAAGAAAGAAAGAAAGAAATGAAGAAAGGAAGTAAAAAGAAAGAAAGAAAGAAAGGAAGTAAAAAGAAAGAAAAAGAAAGCTAGAATGAAAGAAAGAAAAAGGAAGAAAGGAAGTAAAAGAAAGAAAGAAAGAAAGTAAAAAGAAAAAAGGAAAGAAAGAAAGGAAGGAAGTAAAAGAAAGAAAGAAAAAAGAAAGAAAGAAGGAAGGAAGGATGGAAGAAATGAAGAAAGAGTACACTGGTGTGAAAAAGGGCCATATTTATAAAGGGCCATATTGTTTGGATTTACTTTCCCCATCCTTAATAATATAACCTTTCATTTACAAACTGTATTTTATGTTTACTTGTGTTGTGTTTTTATTATTTTTGATTAATTAATTAATTTATTTATTTATTTGTTTTTTTGATGAACTTAGACATTTAGGTATGACAAACATGCAAAAACTTAATAAATCAGGAGGCTGCGAACACTTTTACACGCCACTGTATTCGTTTAAAATCATAGCACTCAGGTCGTGTCCTGTTGTACTAAATGACTATTTATACTTAGCAGCAACTATAACAGGAACACATGCACCTTATCATTCATGCTAATCATGAACAGCCAATCATATATCATATAACTGCAGATACATACACATATATATATATATATATATATATATATATCCTGTTTAATAAAAGAAAGATCCGAGAAAACTGAGTAGCCTGTTACAGCTGGGAGAAACTCAGAAAGCCACGCCCCACAAATGCATCAGATGGTAACAGTAACAGACGATTACCATCAACTTCTTTTCTTGTCAGCCAGGAACTACAGTTTTATGGCTACAAGGGGTATCAACTCACTGAAAAATAGTACAGCCGAAGATTTCTGCCTTCTTACTACTGACTTCTACTTTCAGAATAACCGCATGGTTACAAAGCAGAATTCTATGTAACGGTAAGTCTATGCAAATTAATCTGAGTTCAGCATACCTCAGTGGTCTTTCTGGTTACGAGACCTGAATGTAATGGAATAACTTTGGGATGTTATAGAATGGAAGATTTACAGCAACTGTCCAATATAATTATGCTGACGAAACCAACCGAACTAGAATCTCAGGGGATTACCATGTGGAATACAATACTGCTCTGGGAGTAAATGTGGAACCTACCCATGAGCAATTGATGTAAATCCGGGGTCACCAACCTTTTTGAAACTGAGAGATACTTCTTGGGTACCAATTAATGCGAAGGGCTACCAGGTCAATACACACTTGTGACATAATAAATTTGCTCAATTTACCTTTAAATATATGTTATTATTAATAATTAATGATATTCATCTACGTCAGGGGTCAGGAACCTTTTTGACTAAGAGAGCCAAACAAATAATAAAAATTTTTAATTAAAATCTAATCCTCTGAGAGCCAAATATATTTTTTAATACTGAGACCAACAATTTTAGAGTATAATACAATTCTGAATTTATTTGAAACAACATTGTTATAACGAAGTTATTTATTAATAAGAAAAATACTTCTTACTATGAATGTGACTTCTGGTGCTGCATGGTGCTGCTGATGGCTTTGTAGTCTGGTTGATACGTGGTGAGGTTCAGCTTTATGCAGGCGTTTAGGCTTCCATCTATTACACGTGACAGCAGGTTGGTCTTGATGCCTTTCAGGTGTGAGAAGGACTGCTCACGTGCGCATGTGGAGCCAAACATGGTCAATATGACATGACTCACGCTGCAGTGTTTGTGACAGGAAGCGCGTCCCAAGGCAATCAGCTGGTCTGCAGGTTGAAGTTTTTTCATTCTGCCTATTTGTATTTTGCTTGCCAGCTCTGCTTGGCTTCTTGCACATGAGCTGATCAAAACGATGGAAATTTACCTCTTTACCCAAAAACAACTCGCGCAGGCTGTTGCATATAATCCAATAAAATTAGAGTTTCAAGGTATCGGCCCCGCCCACACACTGGAGTACAGAAAGGATTGGCTCTCCACTGCGCGCCACAGCGACAAGTGGCATTGAAAATAGATGTATAGATTGAAATGCGTGACATTTATTTATGTTTTTGTTTAATTCGATGGCTTTTTTTTTTCTGTATTTTTATTTAAAGTACAGCAAAATTTTGTATTAGTTATTAGGTTAAGAAAGGCCACCTGATTTATCTGAGAGCCAGATGCAGTTATGAAAAGAGCCACGTCTGGCTCGCGAGCCATAGGTTTCCGACCCCTGAATAAGCTCACGGGAGACTCATGTCATCCTTGTGGGCGACCTGGTGCTCGCGAGCACCATGTTGGTGACCCCTGATGTAAATGTTCCTAATAAAGTGGCCAGTGAGCTTATGAGAGAAATATTTTGAACAGGAAAGGAACATACACCAAGAAAATGCACCACAATTAAAGAGCTAGCCAGTAAAAAAAAAAAAAAAAACAGTCATCATGCATGCGTAGGTTTTATATCATAAAAGAGTGTGACACTGAAGCATCCGTGAAACTGAACAGCAAAGCAATTGATATTTATTTCTCCTACAAGCGAACCGCCATCAAAGAATCAATCCACAGGAGACCCAAAGAACTACATGCATTATTTACAACTCACTGCATGACTGTGAAAAACAATTAAATTATGTTTGATACTTACATTTTAAAGCTCATAGTTGATTACTCTGTAATCTTAAATAAAATGTAAATCCCACAGTTAAGATTAAGATAATTACCTGGTTGACAGTGCACACAGGGATCCCACTGCCACCACATATTTAGCAGGACCCCAGCCAACGTAATCAAAGGCCACGGGCAGAGGACTCTTTTCATCCAGAAGATAATATGGCATCATGAGCGTAAGAGCCGCAGAGACGCCAAAATACGCCAAGAAGCAAATCAGCAGGGAAGCGACTATACCAATGGGAATAGCCTTTTGTGGATTCATCACCTCCTCACCTGATCAAGAGATTTCTGCCGTGAATGTAATGTCTAAAAACTATAACAACTCATTTATTAACCGGGGTTTGTTTGTCTAGATATCACATGTCTGCATGAATACCTGTGGTGGCAATGCAATCAAATCCTACAAAGGCGTAGAAGCACGTAGCTGCACCAGCCAAAGTTCCACCAAAGCCATAAGGCAGAAATCCACCAGCACCGTAATCACTGGAAATATTTCCAGCATAGGAGAGATTTCTGTACAGTAATTCAGTTATAAGGATACAGTTAGTTCTCCACGTACATACACTAACGAATCGAGAGGAACCACCTCTTTACGTATCTTTATACGTAATTTATACGTATTTTTATACGTATATTATACATATATTACGTATATGTATATGTAGTTTATGTATACGTATATATATATATACGTATACATATTATACATATTATATGTATTATATGTATATATATTATATTTATACGTACTTTATACATATATTTATACGTAAAACCACATTTTTACGTATCTGAATAGCTCTGACATCTCTCACCTTGTGATAATAGTCACATTAATAAGGGATTCCTCTGATATTTTCCAGTTGAAAGAATCTCCTTTGATGAAGCCAGAGACAATGACGAACAAAAGCACAAGCACGTTGATGGCGGTAAAGATTTTGTTGGCCCATGCTGACTCTTTAACTCCAAATGAGAGAAGACCTGGGAAAATAAACCAATACGAAAGCATTAATGTCAGCAGCTGTAGAATATTGACGCGTTTCGCTGAACCTTGGCATTTGGCAGATGCCTTTATCCAAGGTGACTTACATTTATCTTTCATACAACTGACCATTTGAGGCTTAAACGCCTTGCATGAACTGTCCCCCCCCAGTGCACCTAACTGCCCAACTGGGTTATCAAATGCTGGCCGTGTCTCTCACTGTCTATGGTGTGATGTTCATGTAAAAGAACCATTGCTGACTTTCGACAAGAGTAGCTGCATAGCCGTCAACGTGTTTCTGCCCTGCGATGGCCTAGTGAGCCGTCCAGGGTGTATTCTGCTCTCGTCCAGAGTCGGCTGAGATGGGTGCCAGCATCCCTGCGATCCTAATTAGGATTAGGTGGTTCAGAAAATGAATGAATGAGGCCTTGCGTAAAGGCCCAACAGTGGAAGATTAAGGCTGAAGGCGTTTGAACACCAAACCTTAGGATCAGTAACCCAGAGTCATCATCCTGTAATAGCAAGGATTTTTATTTTTATTTATTTAATTTTTTTGTACTTGTTTCTGTTTCTTTGTTTATTTATAAATCAATATGTATCTTCTTCTTCTTTTCCTGTCAGCTGTTCCCTTCAGGGGTCACCACAGCGAATCATCTGCCTCCATCTCACGATATCCTCTGCATCTTCTGCTCTTACTCCGATTACCTTCATGTCCTCCTTCACCACATCCATAAATCTTCTCTTTGCTCTTCCTCTGTGCCTTCTGCCTGGTAGTTCCAACCTCAGCGTCCTACTACCAATATACTTACTATCCCTCCTCTGCACATGTCCAAACCATCTCAATCTTGCCTCTCTGACTTTGTTTCCAAAACCTCTTATATGAGCTGTCCCTCTGATGTCCTCAATCCTGATCCTATCCATCTTTGTTACTCCCAGGGAGAACCTCAACATTTTCATCTCTGCTACCTCCAGCTCTGCCTCCTATCTTTTCTTCAGCGCCACTGTTTCTAAACCATACAACATCACTGGCGTCATCACCGTCTTGTACACTTTTCCTTTCATTATAAATCAATATGTATATTTAAGTAAATCTTTTTAAAAGGCTTTTGCTTTCCCGAGGTTAAAGTAATGTATGTGGTATTAGTTACCTGTATTAATAATAACAGGAGCAGTTGTGGTCTAGCGTTATAGGGCGCTGGATAGCTGATCCAAAGGTTGGGGGGTTCGAGTCCCACTCTCCACAAGGCTGTCACTGCCCCCCCCCCCAGTGCTAACTGGGTTATCAAAGGCCGGCCATGTCTCTCAGTGTCTATGGTGTGAGGCATGTAAAAGAACCATTGCTGACTTTCGACAAGAGTAGGCTGCAAAGCCGTCAGCGTGTTTCTGCCCTGCGATGGCCTGGCGAGCTGTCCAGGGTGTACTCTGCCCTCGCCAGAAGTTGGCTGGGATGGGCACCAGCCTCCCCGCGACTCAAACTAGGATTAAGCGGGTCCAGAAAATGAACTGATGATGATTAATAACAACAATGTCGATGAAAATAACTTCACGAAAGAAAGATAATTGTCACAGTCGTAAAATATATGCCTTTCTTTCATACTGTATAGTCGCCACTTCAGCAGTTTGGCCTTGGAAAAACTTGGCTTTACTGCAAATATTAATCATTAACAGAATGTTCTTTTGAAATCATATGATAGTGTATTGAGTCCCACTGAATAAATGTCATTCTATCTAGAATTTTGGAGCTGCTGCAATGCCAGTTTTCTAGGACCTGAGCACAAAACCACACGATCTGGTCCATATGAGCCACTTACACTCGTACCACTGTGCCATCTCTTACTGAAACTACAATTTTAACTGGGAAAAAAAAAACACAGGTCCTTGCCAATTTGATAAAATTATATTGTGCTTTCATAGAAAGTAGCAGCCCATTTATATAACTGAGCTTTATTGTTTTGAATTTACAAGAAGGTTATACTAAAAAGATATTTTTTAAAAAATGAATATTAAAATACCTGATAGCAATAATATCAGGCAAGATGCAAAGAAGTCGGGATATTCTGCCAGGCCGGGCATGTTCATCCTGAAGTGAACTTTGCAGAACTGCTCAATATGGCCCCCTATTAATTCATCAAATGTTCCACTCCAAGCTCTGGCGACGCTTGAGGATCCTTCACCAAAAGAAAATCAGCTTGTATTGAGAATAGATTCAAGGTTAATAGCAAGGTCCAGCATGTACTGTCATTAAATATTTTAAATACTTTCTGTACATTTCAAAGTGTTTTAAAAAGTGTAAAATGGTGTGTTCGGGAACACACAGGAGTTAAAAGTTATAAAGGTGGAGATCAATGATTCGTACAATGGAGCAAAATTTCACATAAGGATATACATACTATAATAATACATCATTATCAATATTAAAAATATATATTAATAATGATAACACAGGGATACCTCACTTTCTGCGGTTAATTGGGACCGAGATCCCCACGCGACCGCTGACTTTTGATAAGTAGGATTGACCCCCCCCGACTGAAGTATACGTACATGTATATGTGTATATAATATCAATAAATACATACGCTACAACGCTATAAATGCTTATAACAACAACTAAACATTCAAAATAATGCATAAGATGGAAATAAAATATAAATACAGACGCTCCTCGACTTATGTTTTAGTTACGTTCCGAACGGCCAAACGTAAGGTGAAAAAAACGTAAGTTGTTACTGTACGTTCCAGTAACGTATGACCGTTCATACTGTACTATATATCCATAAATACTATTACCGTATCTCATAAAACACCCCTAAATCAATTATTATAAACATAACATTGTAAAATAATATCAACATTCATTTCAAATAAATTAAATTCAAGCAAAAATAATTTCAAATAAATACATTTTATTCAAATTCACTTATTCCCACTGATTCTGATTACCACTATCACTAGTAGGCTCACGCTTCTGTCCAACCATATTTACTTATGGATACAAATACGCAAAATAGTGTAAACACAAAGATCACAGAGACGACGTCTTAACACAAATGTGATGAAATGGGAAGAAGCAACGCATGTTCAGTCTGTCGTTTGTAAACACTGAACGCAGCGCCATGTAAACAATGGATGCAGCGTCATACGTAAGTAGCATTTGAACGTCTTGTACTATGGAGAGCGCGCTAAACTCAAAATTTGACTTACAAAAAAAACATTTTTTTCCAAAAAACTTTTTTCACAGTTAGTTCAAACGTTCAAATCGAAAAAAACGTAAGGCGAATAAACGTAAACGAGGACCGTCTGTACACACACATACAGACCCGCACCTCACAAAATGTAAGTAGTTTTGATGGGAGGTTTTGGGTTGAGTTTTTTTTGTTTGTTTGTTTGTGGGGGGTTTTTTGTTTGTTTGTTTGGTTTTTTTTTTGCATAATTGGCCTTGTTTTGTGGCATTTTCCTTAACTTTTCCCTTATTCTTCCTTAATTTCCATAGTTTTTTAATTCGATGAATATTAAAAAAAAAAACAACGCACTGAAGCCGCATGAGTTGAAGCACAAAATAGCAATCGAACGCTGTATTATAATAATAAAGCTGATTAGAATTCGGATTCATTTGCTGAACCGCTGAATTGTATGGGGGTTGCAGGGTGGCTGGAGTCTCTATCTTCTGGCTTTGGATAGCTTAGCAGTGCATCGCACGGCCAACACCCACACAAAACTACTGTACTCACGCATACACTCAACTCGGTGCAAACTGGAATAGCCAGTTAGCCTAATTTACATGGATTTGGATTTCGGGAGGAAACTGAAACACCCCGAGAAAACACAAGCATGGGGGAGCATACACACTCAGAAACACAGAAAAGCTCTTTCTGTGATTCGGAAGTGCAACCTCTACACCATGACATTATTACTTTTTATACTTAAATAATACATATTTGATATTTATATTTTAATGTTCCAAGTAATGCAGAAAATATTTTTAAAAATGAAGAAAATTATACGACATCCAATAGTGAAGAAATTCATTACACTCACCTATGACATATGAGAGAATCAGGTTCCATCCTGTAATGAAAGCCAGGAGTTCCCCTACTGTCACATAGCTATACAGATATGCAGAACCTGTCTTGGGCACTCGAGCTCCAAACTCAGCGTAGCACAAGCCCGCCATGACAGAGGCCAGAGCAGCTATAAGGAAAGACACTACAATGCTCGGGCCGGAGTTCCCTTTGGCAACTTCTCCAGCAAGGACATATACGCCGGCACCCAGTGTGCTGCCCACACCCAGAGCAATGAGGTCTGCGGTGGAGAGGCAGCGACACAGCTTGGAATCCTCCAGACAGTCCACATTTTTCCTTCTCACCAAAGAGCGGCTGAACGACAGCAGATGTTCCAGCATTATTTCACTAAAGACCAGAAACACGGAATGTGATTTCTATTGTTATTATTATATTAACTTTCAGCACTTCTTCTTTTCCTTTCGGCTGTTCCCTTCAGTGGCCGCCGCAGCGAATCATCTGCCTCCATCTCACCCTATCCTCTGCATCTTCTTCTCTTACACCAGGAGAAGATATCTCCTCTTTGGTCTTCCTCTGGGCCTTCTGCCTTCAGCATCCTACTACCAATATACTCACTATCCCTCCTCTGTACATGTCCAAACCATCTCAATCTTGCCCCTCTGACTTTGTCTCCAAAACCTCTTACATGTGCTGTCCCTCTGATGTCCTCATTTCTGATCCTATCCATCCTTGTTACTCCCAAAGAGAACCTCAACATTTTCATCTCGATGAAAATTTCAGTACTAAGAACCAAAATATACTATGCAACATACATTACATGATACAAAAGGCTTAAGTATAAATGTGGTAATTCAAAGATGTCTGTTAGTAAAAGCAATATCGGTAATCCAAGTTTTTTATTCCCGTGGCAATTAAGTTAAATAAAGCAATTAGGTGCTTCTTAGGCTTGTTTACACGCCAAACATTAATTTAGAATTTTTTATTTAACCGTCTGGGCAGTGGTGGTCTGGTGATAAAGGTGTTGGATCACTGATCCTAAGGTTGAGGGTTCAAGCCCCATTGTCAGCAGGTTGTCACTGCCCCAGCAGTGTGGATAACTGTGTTATCAAAGGCCGGCCATGTCTCTCACTGTCTATGGTGTGAGGTTCATGTAAAACAACCATTGCTGACTTTCGTCAAGAAGAGCTGCATAGCCGTCAGCGTGTTTTTGCCCTGTGATGGCCTGGCGAGGTAACCAGGGTGCACTCTGTAAACGGCCAGAGTTGGCTGAGATGTGTGCCAGCCTCCCTGCGACCCTAATTAGGATTAAGCGGGTCAGAAAATGAACCAAAAGAATGACGAATGCCTCCAGAGGAATACACAGACTTGTTGAAATTGAACTGAATTGAATACCTGTAATACTGTAATACAAAATGAAATAATTCATTCATTGATATTCTGTAACCGCATAATCCTAATTAGGATTGCAGGGAGGCTGGCACCCATACTAGTCATCCTCGGGCGAGGGCAGAGTACACATTGGACGGCTCGCCAGGCCATCGCAGGGCAGAAACACACTGACGGCTATGCAGCTACTCTTGTCGAAAGTCATCAATGGTTCTTTTACATGAACCTCACACCATAGACAGTGAGAGACATGGCCAGCCTTTGATAACCTAGTTAGCTTCACGGGGGGGGGGGGACAGCCCGTAGACAGTGGGGATTGAACCCCTAACCTTAGGATCAGTGATCTAGCACCTTTACCAACAGGCCACCACCGCCCTGAAATAATTCTATATTAAAAAAAAATCAATATATGGAATGACCCTATGATCAATCTATCATGCAATATTGTAGAAATAATATATTTAAGTCCAAAATGGGTTCTTTGTCTTATTATTCTCCTTTATTTATGCTTAATATTTGTTTTTGTAGCATATTGGCATTAAAATTAAATTAAATTGAAATGTTTTGATTATTCCAGCTACAAGACCAAAATTCCAAATGCAGTACAAGTAGGTTTTTATGGACTGATTCATGAAAGAAAAAAAAGTGAAATATTTTTTTCTGCTTTAATGCAGATTTATTAACAGTGGGAGTGTTTTCCTCTGATCTCAAACATTACAGTACCTTCTCACTACCTATTCAGAGTTTACTTAAATTAATCCCGACCTGTTTGTGCTCACATATAAACTTGTGAATATTTTAATATTTCTTTGACTTTCACTGTATTTATAGTGGACACATTGGAGTGTTTCTTTTTCTTTCTTTTTTTTTTTTTTCTTAAGCGGATTAACAAACTGCAGATCCAGTTTTAAAACTCCAGGCTTGAACTGTGCTCTTTTGAATAAATATGCTCAAATGGCTTTGGAACTTGCTGAGCTATATATATATATATATATATATATATATATATATATATATATATATATATATATATATCATATAATATAATAATTTAAAAAGCACTTCTACATACCTTGAGAAGAATTTGAGCAGGCAGGTTCAGTGTCACTGAGAAAACTAGGCCAGGCCTCAGTTTAAAGATGAACTGTAAGAGTTGTATGGCTGCTGATCGATACAGGTCTGTGATAGGTATAAAGTTTAAAGCCTCCTTTTGTCAGCTTCAAGTCCGTGCTGTTGATATGGGAAACCCTGACTCTTCTATTTTTACTCCTCCTTTCATTATATCTTGGTGTGTCTTCACTTGTTCTGCCCTGTTGAATGAACAGAGGATTGGTCGGACAGTTAAACCGCCCCAATGGGAGGAGGAAACTGGAGGAGGGTTGGTTTTCCATTTAGTATTTGAGAGTGTTAAATATGTCAAAGCTGATCTTGCGTAGAGTGGGACATGACCGTGTGTGTGTGTGTGTGTGTGTGTGTGTGTGTGTGTGTGTGTGTGTGAGACTGCAAATGTGTGGAGAGAAGCAAAAAAAAAAAAAAAAAAAAAAATTGTGTTCACGCCTTAGTTCTAAAGCACACAGACCAAACATACCCAGTTGCCAGAGTACTTACTGACCACTGATAAATGGTTAAGCGACTGACATTGACAAACACTGAAACAGACATGATTGTTTGCCCAATGCAATGGGGACAGGTTGTTAAAAGCATGGACATTCATTGCATAGGGGGATATGGAGGAGTGATCACAGGTAAAAGGTACCGTATATGGAAAACTGCTTCTTCAAGCATGTGAGCACAAAATGATTAATATGTTTAATGATAAAGTCAACTGTTAAATCCAAAACATACTAAACATTAAAATAAAAATTCCCAAGAGCAGAAAACAACAACATGGGTCCTTTAAGGGGTCCCATTAATTCCCCTTATTTCGCGGTTAATGGGGACCAGCCCCCTTGATGAAATGCGGAAAACCGCGAAATGACTTCTGCCATTACTTAAGGACACCCACCCACCTATATATTATATAAAATTTATATAGAAGTTAATTTTAAAGTGTTCTATGAATGTTAATGTCATACAGGTAACGTGTATTAAAATATAAATAAATTATACACCTTATAATGACAATAAATATATATAAATACTGTATAACAAACCTTATAAATAACAAATCCACAGCCTCGTCGAGAAGGATATTCACCGGCGGCACTGGTGCTTGGTTGGGACTCGTCAGTGCCTCCAGAGTCTTTGCTTTAGTACGTATCATGTTAGTGTCCAAACTCACATTATTTTTATGGCAGTCCATAATGCACAACGGTAAGGCATTTTCCATTTTCACAACTGTTATGATCTGTGCTCGATGGTGGCGTTTAACCCTCTTTCTCTCTCTCCAAAACTGCATGTGCTAGTGAGGGGCGTGGCTATTACTTGCAGGCAAAATCCAGAGAGCGCACCTGAATTCACTCAGCCATCAGCTATAAAGAGCTCCGTGCTCGACCAGTTTCCATGTTGATACTCTCCCAGTGATTTTGGTTTTTGTTTTCCCCTCACACTACGGTGAACATGATTTTTCCCACACCCCAGTGCTTCCCCTGAACTCAATAAAAGTCATTGTTTCATGAGGGAGGAAAGGTGTGTTGGATGCTGGGAAATATAATCTCGACCAATCAGCTTTCTGGATTCACAGCCAATCAAAGAACACTCAAGTCAAGCAGGAGGACAGAGCATGTTGGGTAGCGTAATTGAATATACTTATAGCACTCGTGAATTTTGAATAATCTTTAATTTTTTAATTTCCTGATAAGAAATCCCACGATATTGCGGGGACATGAAGTAGGAAACGCGAAGTGGTGGGGGATTACTGTAGTTGCATCATCATTATTATTATTATTATTATTATTATTATTATTTATTCAGTCATTCATTTATTTTTTGAACCGCTTAATCCTTACTAAGGTTATGAGGATGCTAGTGCCAATCTCAGCTGACTCTGGCTGAACACAGAGTCCACCCTGAACAGCTCGCCAAGCCATCGCAGGGCAGAAACACGCTGATGACTATGCAACTAGTCTTGTCAAAAGTCAGCAATGGTTCTCTTACATGAACCTCTCACCATAGACAGTGAGAGACATGGCCAGTTTGATAACCCAGTTAGCTGCCCCGGGGGGGTTGGTACAGTGAGGCTTGAACCCCAACCTTGGGAACAGTCATCCAGCACCCTACCACCGAACCACCGCTTCCATAATCATTATCATTCATCATTATATGCTTAGAGTCCTTTCTTTCCCTAGCAAGGGAGTTGGACAGTGAATGATTTGCAGCGAATGATTCGCACGTTTGATTTGGCGTAGGTTCTTACGTCGGATGCTCTTCCTGACACAACCCTTTTTAACAAGGGACAGAAACACGCTGACAGCTTTGCAGCCTACTCTTTTTACGAAAGTCAGCAATGGTTCTTTTACATGAACCTCTCACCACAGACAGTGAGAGACATGGACGGCCTTTGATAACCCGGTTAGCTGCACTGGGGGGACAGTGACAACCCCGTGGAGAGCGGGACTTGAACCCCCAACCTTACGATCAGCGATCCAGCGCCCTATACCACCAGACCACCACTGCTCCTGAATTATTATTATTATTATTATTATTATTATTATAGGGGCAGTGGTGGCTCGGTGGTAAGGTGCTGAATCACTGTTCCAAGGGACTGTCACCAAGCCCCACTGTCAATGGTTGTCACAGCTGCCCCCCCCCAAACCAGTGCAACTAAATGGATTATCAAAGGCCAGCCATGTCTCCCACTGTCTCTCATGAGAGGTTCCTGTAAGAGAACAATTTCTGACTTTCGACAAGAGTAGCCACATAACCATCAGCGTGTTTCTGCCCTGTGATGGCCTGGTAAGCTGTCCAGGATGTACTCTCCAACCTTGCCCACAGTTGGCTGAGATGGGCACCAGCCTCTCTGCAACCCTAATTAGGATTAAGCACTTCAGAAAATGAATGAATATAAACAAAAAACAAATACTAATAGAATACAGTTATAAAACAATAAATGCAAATTAATTATTCAAAATGAATACATTATACTTCTTGGCCAAACATTAAATAGCTGTACTGTCTTTCTTTAAAGCTCTATGGTCAGGCTACGTTACGTACTTTCAACTGTACTCTGATCTCTGTGATGTCTTACACTCAGTTACTCTAAGCTCATTATGTGGTCTGAATGCCACAGTGAAAGAAAATGCCACCTCGAATTGATGGTAGTGTTGGAGTCAGAGATGCAAACATTCATACTCGTGCTGCCCTGGGAGACACAGTGACATTATTCGGTATAAATTTATTCATTTAAGGGATTTTGCCAAAGCTTGTGAATCAGTTGAGACAAAAAAGATCTCAGTGACACTCCAAAGAAAAATCAAACGGCTAGAATGCTGTAATTTTACACACAGTGGTTATATTGTCAGGGGAAAGCTTGATTTGGAATGTAGCAGCAACAGTAATTCCAATAAATAAATAAATAAAATCATTTAAAAAAAACCCAGACAACCCCAAAAACAATTTCTGTAGCACTTTACATAATTTTATGAATTTAAAATAATAATGTCAACCAAAGTCATAGTAATAAGAATGTCAATAATAATAATAATAATAATAATAATAATAATAATAATAATACCCCCAGTTCAACCAACTGGGTTATCAAAGGCCAGCCCTGTCTCTCAGCTCTATATGGTGTGAGGTTCATGAAACAGAACCATTGATGATTTTCGACAAGAGCAGCTGCATAGCCGTCAGCATGTTTCTGCCCTGCAATTGTCTGGAGAGCTGTCCAGGGTGTACTTTCTCCCTCGACCAGAGTCGGCTGAGATGGGCGCCAGCCTCTTTGAGACCCTAATTAGGATTAAGCACTTCAGAAAAGGAATGAATTAATGAATAATAATAATAATAATAATAATAATAATAATACATTTTCAAAGTTGCTTCATGATAATTTGAGTCATCTCAGCCAACTCTGAGCGAGCTTGTCGTACTCCCTGGACAGCTCACCAGGCCATTCCAGAGCCAACACACATATAAGAATTCACAAACAGACTCACACTGAAAAGCAAGTTGAATAGACAAGTTGTCTATTTTGTATGTTTTTGGACTTTGGGAGGAAACAGGAGAACCTAGGCACAGTGAGAACATGGAGAGTCCACACGGAAATACCCGAGATTGGGAATCAAACCCATTTTCGCTTGCTGTGAGATGGACATGCTAATCACTGTGCCACTGTGCCACGTGAGACTAATAATAATGATAATAATAATAATAATATTAATAATACAGACAGTCCTAAATTTACGTTTATTCTCCTTATGTTTTTCAATTTTACATTTGAACTGACTGCATAAAAATTTTGTAAAAAAAAATTTTTTTTTGTAAGTCAAATTTTGAATTTAGCACGCTCTTCGTAGTATGAGACATTCAAATGCTACTTACTCATGACGCTGCGTCCATTGTTTACATGGCGCTTCGTTCATTATTTACAAACGACAGACTGAATGTGCCCTGCTTCTTCCCAGTTCACCGCGTGTTACCCTTGTGTTAAGATGTCGTCTCTGTGATCTTTGTGTTTACACTGGTTTGCATATTTGTAACCCTAAGCAAATATGATTGGTCAGAAGCGTGAGCCTACCAGTGATAGTGGTAATCAGAATCAGTGGTAATAAGTGAATTTGAATAAAATTTATTTATTTGAAATTATTTTTGCTTGAATTTAATTAATTTGAAATTAATGTCGATATTGTTTTACATTGTTATGTTTATAATAATAGATTTAGAGATGTTTTATGAGATATGGTAATAGTATTTATGGATGTATAGTACAGTATGAACGGTCATACGTCACTGGAAAGTACTTACGTTTTTTTTCACCTTACATCGGGCCGTTCGGAACGTAACTAAAACGTAAGTTGAGGAGCGTCTGTAATAATAATAATGTGTGCTTCGCATTCACCCGAAGTGTGCCGAGGCGGGCTCCATTGACCCTACTAAAGGATAGAGCGATAGAGAAGACTTAAATGATAATTTAATAATAGTCTCTGCAGTGCATAGGCATTTAAACCTCAAACCTTAAAAAATAGGATGAGATAGTGTTAAGACCCTGAAATGCTTTTGACAAATTACCAGGATTGGTGGTAACACTGACCCGACACAATGAAATTCAAATCACAACTAAATTAAACCAAAAACTAAATACCTGTACTACAGTCTGTGATTCTCTGGCAAATCCTGCTGTGCATATCTTCCAGTCTTTAGGTTTCGAGCACAGCAAGGTTGCCATTGTATTTTGATATTGCTCTTCCTGAGATGTGTTACCATTCCATTAACCCAAATACCAGTGTAATGATCAATCTAAAGCCGCCAAATACATTGCTCTGTTGCTTCAACAAGTTAATTACTAGGCTTTAACACTGTTTGTTAACGGGATGCTTTAAACCACTTAAGTGTTCCATTGCCAGGAAGTGTTCTGGTCAATTATTAGTCAAAAGACTGAAGATGGTGCAAGCAGATTTTCAAAAAGATGGACCAACCATATCAGAAATACATTCAGAAGTATAGAGATCTTAATGATATTTATCTCAGCCAGCTACTTAAAATCCTCATATAAATGTAGTTGTTTTTCAAAATAAAAGCACACAATTAAAATGCAACAGACAAGCATGTCACAAAAATAAAAGCAGATTATTAGACATCAAAATTATAACTTCATTTAATTGCCAAACTGCTTTAAGGACGCTACTAGGGATGTGAGGAGGATGGAGTCTATCTCAGCCAACTCTGGGAGAAGGTGGAGTACACTCTGCTGAACAGCTCTCCATTCTATTGCAGAGCCCCCACTCCCTCCCCACCCACACACACTTGCACACTTAGGTGCGATTGGAAACTGCCAAATAGCCTAAAGTGCATGTCTTTTAACTGTAGAAGGAAAGTCACATACTGTGTCCACCCATGGGAACCACAGAGGAACACTCTTGCCAAGCCCATGATGTGAACCCAGGACTTTCTTGCTGTGAGGTGGACATGCCAACCACAACACCAGCATTCCACCCATCACTTATACCCAAACACAGTCCTCATAATGTTCGACAATTGGGGGCAAAGTGATTATCATGTCTGCCTCACAGCAAGAAGGTGCTGAGTTCCAGTCCTGACTTTGGCAAGGGTGTTTCTGTGTGGAGTTTCCCGTGCTTGTGTAGGCTTCCTTCAAGTGCTCTGGTTTCCTCCAACAGCCCACAGGTAGTAGGAGCTGAATGACTGTTGAAGTTTAACACACCACCCCAGAAAGAACGTTCTGGATTTGTTCCTCACATACAACCTTTCTGTATGGGGTTTCATTATTTTCTCATTTTTGCCTGAAGTTCGCTGGGATTGGCTCCAATGTCTCCTACGTCACTACGTCACTGAAGGATAAACATAAGGGATGGACGGACAGTTGCATTGCTGAAATGTGAGTTGGCGGCTTTAGGACCCCGCGGTGCCTACACAGAGCTAATCACATCAGACTCACTTCGACCATTTTTATTATACGTCATCCGTCTGAATCTTTTAAAATGGGTTAAGATTATTATCAAAAATATGGTTTTAGTATGATGATTACAGTTGGTACCAGAAGCTGCTGATGAACGTTGATGTCTGTCGTGTTTGGGGATGAAAGATGGAGCACATCAGATTACCGAAGGTAAACATAAAATAATAATTTCTACAATAACTCTCCTGTTTCAAGTACATGCTTCATTTAAATTGAATTAAAATTAGAATAATTGAAATGAATTATTGAATAAATAATAAATGCGTTTTAGATTTGGTAGGTAAATATGTCACAAATACTGGTTTAATTCGGTACTAATGTCTATATTTGTTCAGAATTTCAAGCTAATTGTGTTATTTATTATTATTATTATTATTATTATTATTATTATTATTATCATTATTATTATCATCATTATTATTATTATTATTATTATTATTATTATTGTTGTTATTATTATCATTACTATTATTATTATTACTATTACTATTATCATCATTATTATTATTATTATTATTATTATTATTATTATTGTTGTTATTATTATCATTACTATTATTATTATTACTATTACTATTATCATCATTATTATTATTATTATTATTATTATTATTATTATTATTATTATCGTTATTATTATTATCATCATCATCATCATCATCATCATCATTATTATTATTAATAGTAGTAGTAGTGTTGTTGTTGTTATTGTTGTTGTTGTTCAAGTTTTGGAATATTTCAGGTTGAAAAGGTCCAGCTAGTGGACAGGAGCACTTCTCACAGGGTTCGGGTCGGAACACTGTATCTGACAGCATTTCATTTTGTGTTTGTGGATGATGAGGATAAAGATCTCAGTGAATTATGGGTAAGTGATCTATCAATCCATCCATCTACCGCTCTCTCTGTATGCATAAAGCTTGAATTTTATAAATTTAGATTTTTTTATATATATATATATATATATATATACACACACACACACTACCCTCCATAATTATTGGCACCCCTGGTTAAGATGTATTCACTACCGTCTCTCTCTCTCTATATATATATATATATATATATATGTGTGTGTGTGTGTGTGTGTGTATATTTTTTCTAAATAATATCGGACCACAATGGGGGTAGAAAAAGAAAATACAACCTTTAATTCAAGTGCATTCATTCGTTGGGGTAAAAAAACCCACACTAAGAAATAATTATTTTACACAATATCATGTGTGCCACAATTATTAGCACCCCTGATGTTCATACTTTGTACAACCTGCTTTTACCAACAAAACAACACCTAATCTTCCCCTATAATGTTTCTCAAGATGGGAAAGTATAGAACGAAGGCTTTTGCGACATATAGCTGCAAGTTTTTTTTATCCATAAAGCAACAGCACACCTGACTTGGCTCATTTAATCGACTGATCTGAGACTTCAGGCAGTTGATTGATCAATCTGTGTGCTCTGTACAGAGACTGACCAATGAACTGACTGAAGACTCCGATCAGTTGATTAAATGAGCCAAGTCAGGTGTGCTGCTGCTTGGTTGATAAAAAACCTGCAGCCGCATGGCCCTTTAAGGCATGAGTATGACACCCTTGCTCCAAAGCATCCAGCAACCTGGTCCTCTCCAGCTTACGCCACAGGTTTTCAATGGGGTTTAGGTCTGAGGACTGAGATGTCCATGGAAGGAGCTTGATTCTGTGTCTGGTGAACCATTTCTATGTAGATTTGGCCACATGTTTAGGGTCATTATCTTGCTGAAAGACCCAGTGACGGCCCATCTTCAGCTTTCGGGCAGAAGCCACTTTGTTTTGATTAAAGATGTTTTGGTATTTCAAAGTACAGTATTCAGTATACAGCCATGCACCCTAGCAAAGTTCCCAGTGTCTCTGGAAGAGAAACAGGCCCACAGCATCACCGATCCTCCCACGTACTTCACAGTATACATGAGGTGCTTTTCTGCAGACTCCTCTTTTGTGTTCCACCAGACTCAGTTGGAGAGTTTTTTGATAAAAAGTTCTATCTTTGTCTCATCTTGCCAAAGCACACGGTCCAGGTTGACGTCCCAGTACCACTTAGCAAATTCCAGACATTTGCGTTTATGATTGTGAGTTGAAAAAGTTTTTTTCCCTGCACGCCTCCCAAACAGCTTGTTCGCACATAGATTGGGGACTTTGTGACCCCATTTGTTGCGATTCTTTAACAGTGAATATATGTGTGTGGTGTGTGTGTGTGTGTGTGTGTGTGTGTATATATATATATATATATATATATATATATATATATATATATATATATATATTTTTTTTTTTAATTTTTTTTTTTTTTTCATTAAAATGATACATTTTCTCAGTTTAAACGTTTGACCCTGTCATCTATGTTCCATTCAGAATAAAATATTGAAATTTCACACGTTCACATCATTGCATTCAGTTTTTATTCACAATTTGTATAGTGTGCCAACTTTTTTGGAATCCGGCTTGTACCGGAACAATTCTAGATTGTACCTTTTTATCATATCATGGTAATGCAACCGCTAATACATACACCGCTACTTATGCAAAGTACATTGGCCTTCTTGTACCATACAGAGTGATCAAAAGTTTAAGACTATTGCTTGTAACTCCTGCTGAAGAGATACGTTGTCATGGTATTTACAGAGACGGTAACTGCTTAGAATCGTTTTTAATGAAAGTGTTCATTACTCCCAATTATAAGTCGGTAGTCCACTGGCAAAATTTTGAGGATTGCAGTACTGCCGTTAAAAAATATATTCATCTGGAGCATTGGCAACTATTGTCAGATGCATGAAAATGATTTATTATTACTATTTTTGATTCCTGCCTGATCTCTGATTGACAAAAACTACACAATTATAGTATATGCTCTGCTTTTTGATTTTGTTATATATTTATTGATTTTTTTAATCACAGGTGCTGCATAGTCTATTGTGTAATATTAAGAAACAAGTCCCCACTTCTTCAGGATACCCACTTCTCATTCAGTGTAAGGACTTCCATCTTATTCAACTCATCATCCCACATGAGAGTGACTGCAATGATGTTTTTATGTCACTCTTCCGACTCTCGAGAGCAGGTAACTGAAATATTGTAAAATCTTACATATGATGGTGTTTGTGGTTGGTTTGATTTTTGGACTTTGGATTGCTTCACTTTACTGCCGTTGACAGACAGATACCTTGTAACTTTAAAGGAGTAAATGATGGAAAATAATTCAGTGTTCAAAATAAGGAGGTCTCCAGTTGTCTGGGCACAGCAGACAACTGGATATCTATAAAAGGATTGTCTCAGAAATTAATTCCTTTAGAAATGATGGTGCTCAGTGATTGAATATTGGAAATGATGGGGATCAGTGATTGAATGTTGAAAATGATGGGGATCAGTGATTGAATGTTGGAAATGATGGGGATCAGTGATTGAATATTGGAAATGAAGAGATCAGTGATTGAATGTTGGAAATGATGGGGATCAGTGATTGAATGTTGGAAATTATGGGGATCAATGATTGAATGTTGGAAATTAGTGATTGAATGTTGGAAATGATGGGATCAGTGATTGAATGTTGGAAATGATGGGATCAGTGATTGAATGTTGGAAATGATGGGGATCAGTGATTGAATATTGGAAATGAAGAGATCAGTGATTGAATGTTGGAAATGATGGGGATCAGTGATTGAATGTTGGAAATTATGGGGATCAATGATTGAATGTTGGAAATTAGTGATTGAATGTTGGAAATGATGGGATCCGTGATTGAATGTTGGAAATGATGGGGATCAGTGATTGAATGTTGGAAATTATGGGGATCAATGATTGAATGTTGGAAATTAGTGATTGAATGTTGGAAATGATGGGATCCGTGATTGAATGTTGGAAATGATGGGGATCAGTGATTGAATGTTGGAAATGATGGGGATCAGTGATTGAATGTTGCAAATGATGGGGATCAGTGATTGAATGTTGCAAATGATGGGGTCACTGATTGAATGTTGGAAATGATGGGGTCACTGATTGAATGTTGGAAATGATGGGGTCACTGATTGAATGTTGGAAATGAAGGGGATCAGTGATTGAATATTGGAAATGATAGGGATTAGTGATTGAATGTTGGAAATTATGGGGATCAATGATTGAATGTTGGAAATTATGGGGATCAGTGATTGAATGTTGGAAATGATGGGGATCAGTGATTAAATGTTGGAAATGATGGGGATCAGTGATTGAATGTTGGAAATGATGGGGATCAGTGATTCAATATTGGAACTGATGGTGCTCAGTGATTGAATGTTGGAAATGATGGGGATCAGTGATTGAATGTTGGAAATGGTGGGGATCAGTGATTCAATATTGGAAATGATGGTGCTCAGTGATTGAATGTTGGAAATGATGGGGATCAGTGATTGAATATTGGAAATCATGGTGTTGATGAATGGGTTTTGGAAATGATTGGGCTTAGAGATTTGTTGTTGGAATTGGTGATCAGTTATTGGGAGCTGGGGATAATGATGCTCAGTGATTGAATGTTGGAAATGATAGTGCTGGTGAATGGGTTTTGGAAAGGATCGGGCGTAGAGATTGGTTGTTGGAATTGTTGGTGCTCAGTTATTGGGAGCTGGGGATAATGATGCTCAGTGATTGAATGTTGAGAATTTGGTGTTTGAAATGATGGGGATCAGCAATTAGTTGTTGGTAATGATGGTGTCTAGTGATTAGGTGTAGGTGATGATCAGTTCTCAGGGATTGGCTGTTGGGAATTTTGGTATTTTGCTGTCTCCACAGGGTAGCAAGATGCCCTCCCGCTGGAGAGATTCACATTCATAAGGACGTTATACACGCCCAAAATGTCATGTGATTCCTCAGTGTGTATTGGGTTAAAAAATTTTAATATTTAAATAAGGAATGCATTAGTAATACTTATTCATCATTATCATCATCTTCCTTTGCTTAATCCGGCGTCGGGTCACGGGGGCAGCAGGTTAAGCAGTGAGTACCAGACATTCCGCACCCCATCCACTTCCTATAACTCATCTGGGGGGACACCGAGGCGTTCCCAGACCAGCTGAGAGACATAATCCCTCCAGTGTGTTCTGAGTCAATCCAGGGGTCTGTTCCCAGTTGGACATGCCCAAAACACCACACCAGGGAGGCATTTGGGAGGCATTCTAACCAGATACTGAGCACCTCAACTGGTTCCTCTCAATGTGGAGGAGCAGCGATTCTACTCCATGTTCCTCCTGGATGGCTGAACTTCACACCCTATCTAAGAGAGAGCCATGCCACCTGGTGAAGAGCAGCCAGTTGAGGTGGCTCGGGTATCAGATAGGAATATCTCCTGAAAGACTCTGTGGTGTTTTGTTTCGGGAATGTCCAACCTGGAAGAGACCCCGGGATTGACCCAGAACATGCTGGTGGGACTCTCAGATGGGGTCATCTTGGGGTCATCCTGAAAGAACTGGAGGACATGGCTGGGGAGTGGTGACTTCTGGACCTCACTGCTTAGACTGCTGCTCCCTGTGACCCGACCTCGGATCAAGTGGAAGAAGATGAAGATTATGATACTTATGACACTGATACTCTTTTCTTTTCAATACCCTATGGAATGTTCCCATCTCAGGATTTTTGCTTATTGTTGTTCATTGATATGTACTTGTAGTACTTTGCTGTTGTTTTTTTATTTTTATTTTCTATTTTTCAGAGCGGTATGAAGAGCTTTACTGTTTTTCGTTTAAGCCTAATTCTAGCGACGCTGAGAGGGACAAAAACTGGGGCTTTATGGACTTGAAGGCTGAATACAGTCGGATGGGAGTGCCGAATAGACTGTGGCTTCTCACGTCTATAAACAAAGAATATAGGGTTAGTATATATATCCTGACTGTCACAATAATAATTTTAGTTTTTTTTAAGTTGACTTCAGTCAGAATCGCACTGTATATATTCTCACCACAAAATATTACAATTCAAAGTTATTACTTATTTCACCCCAATGTCGTGGTTTCCAGCTGTAAGAGATGGAGGCCATGATATACCTAATGTAATTAGTCATTGCTTTTTAAATTTTACTCTTTCCTCGCTCTCCTCCTTATGCTTTTCCTTCCTCCCCCACACCTTGTTCACTGATATAATTTATTCTGCCTTTTTTTGTTGTTGTTGTTGAGCGATCATTTGAGAAGCTTGATTGCATTGCCAGACAAATCCTCCAAGCAGTCCGGCAATCTCGTTTCCCACCTAAGACTCTGTCTGATGAGTGGGATTCTCTTCCCACCCTTTCCGCTTTATGCATGTGGTATACTTCAATTATACACAGTCCCCTCCATAAGTATTGGGACGGCAAGGTCATCTGTCAGTGAAATTACAATACTGTATGTACTGTTTACAAATAGAAAGATCAGAGGTTCACCATTTATACTGTTGATTGTATCTCGATATGTTAGACAATGTAGTATATAACACAATTTGTATCAAGACACCAAGATTTTTATGTTAACATTTTTAAATGCGCGAATGTACTGGAAGAGAATGAGCTGCGTGTTTTGGACTCGTGAACATGAAGGAAGGCTGGAAGGTCTGAAATGTCGTAATGTCATATACTAGTACTAGTACTGTATTTGGTCCTTCATAAATCTTATGCAAATGGTTGGGATACCCCCCCCAGCCCAATCTTTAACTGGAATCGATTATTGATCATTAACAACATCAATGTGAATGAATACATAAATCATAATAGCTTTGGGTTGAATGGTCATATTTCTTCATTTAAGGACATTTTTGTAATCCTGAAGTGAGAAACAGTCCAATGAAGTCACTCGGAAAGCAATATATACAGACACTCCCCAGCTTACAAACGACTTCGGTTCCGGACGGCTGTACATTTAATATGTTAAAAATGCATTTTTTATCGTATCCCGTGCTGACCTGGCCCGTTTGTCTGGGTTAAGGTCTAGTGATTGACTTAGCTAATCCTAAACCTTCCATTTCCCACTGTTGATGAAGTCCTTTGTTGAGGTGGTATTGTGTTTTGGATCATTGTCTTGCTGGATAATAATGGTTCTCAGCATTAAGCTGCACTCCCGTGATACTGATCATGTCCCGATTTACCCTGCCCGTATTCCGATGTTACATCGGAGAAAGTCAGAGAACATCGATACACATCAGAAAACATCTGTATACATTGTCGAACATGGGAGAATCTTGGGCGAAACTTTGGGGAACAGTGACATATTTTGGGAGTGTGGAAAAATGAATACATTGGAAAACATCAGCACACATTTGTGAACAGAGTTAGTGAACAGTGTAGCATTCATTCATTAATTTTCTGAGCCACTTAATCCTAATCAGGGTCAAGGGGAGGCTGGTTTCCATCCCAGCCAACTCCGGGCTAGGGCAGCGCATACCCTGGACAGCTCACCAGGTCATCGCTGTGCAGAACCACACTGACGGCTATGCAGCTACTCTTGTCGGAAGTCAGCAGTGGTTCTTTTACAAGAACCTCTCCCCATAGACAGTGAAACACATTGCCGGCCTTTGATAACCCAGTTGGTTGCACCGGGGGGGGACAGTGACGACCCATTGAGAGTGGGGCTTGAAACCCCAACCTTGGGATCAGTGATCCAGCACCTTTACCACCAGGCCACTACTGCCCAACAGTGTAACATTAGTGTAAAATTTTGAGAACATTGGTACAAATCAGAGCGACATAAGATATCGATCATAATAATTTCAGACAAAACAGAGGAATGACATCGGTACGCAGCAGTAAACACCATGCAAAATAAAATAGGCAAAAACCTCAAACTAACATGGATACACATCAGAATAAAATCCGATGAAGCATCAGGATCGTGATCAGGATTGTATGAGTGCACCTCTAGTTTGTATGCATTTCTTTATAAATTCCCAGATGTTATGTTCCTGCAGACTTCTGCATTTAATAAAAATAATGTTCCCAAAAAATGACAGAAAAAAAATCCCCCACCATGCTTCTAGGAGGAGCTTGTATACTTAGGAACGTGATCGTATCCCTTCTTTTCCATACTCCATTTGATCTTTTCATCACTTCAGTGTCAGTTAATCCTGGTCTCATTAGTTTGTAAAACTTTGTTCCAGAAGTAAAGGCTGGATAATAATAGTCCTCATGATATAGAGGGTTAATTTCTCTGCGTTCATTGCAAACTCCATTCTGACTTGAGTGGTTTTTAATGTTGATGAGTGGTTTGCATCTTCCACTATGTCCTCTATATTGTTGTGCACTGAGTCTCCTTTAAGCAGTGGACTGTAATAGTCCTGCACTTGCTCTTAGTTACCAACTGTTATTTTGTGCGGTTTCTGACTATTTGTCTTCAGTTGTTATTTCCTTGCATGACTGATTCAATGCCTGTTGCTCAGTACACCAGTGGCTTACTCTCATTTTTTTCAGGACAGTCCAAATGGTGCTACTAGCTATGCCCAATGCTTTTGAAATACCTCTGATGGATTCACCTCTTTTCAGCTTCGTAATTACATGCTATCCTCCCATAGACATTAATTATAAATGTTGGTTTAAAAAAAAGAAAGTATTAAACCTTCGGCGGCACGGTGGCATAGTGGTTAGCACGTCCGCCTCACAGCAAGAAGGTCTGGGTTTGATTCCTGGCCTGGGCATATCTGTGTGGAGTTTGCATGTTCTCCCCGTGCTTGCGTGGGTTTCCTCCGGGTGCTCTGGTTTCCTCCTACAGTCCAAAGACATGCACAGTAGGTTAATTGGCCGTTCTAAATTGCCCGTAGGTTCGCATCGTGCAGAAGGCAATGGCAAACCACTGCACTAATCCTGCCAAGAAAACCTCCATGAAGATGATAATCAGGGTGTTATCCTTCATGGCGGGTCGCCAATGGTCGTACTACAACTCAGGCACTAGATAGATAGATCAAACGTTCCTGTTATATATGGACTTGTGCTTCTTTTCATTAATAGGTGGTTTTTACTTGAAGCATTGCAGTTGTAAAATGCTAAAAATCCACTGGAAAGTTTGCATTAGCTAGTTTAAAAAGGAATATGTTTTACCCTTGTGAGGGCACAAGAATCACAAGAATAGGATGTGGATTCTGAAGGCTAATGGCAATAATATCAGTATACAAATATTAATCGAACAAATTACATGTACATTATTGAATAAAATAACACAAGGCACTAATACAAATCATACTCACTTGTATTGAAATATATTCAACAAGAGTCCAATAGTACATATGAAACAAAAGAATACTACTAGTATGTCTTCATATGCAAATTAGTTCTATACTACAGGAGGAAATACGGGGTGATCACGTGGCTTTTTACCCAGTGGCGTCCCCTACTTCTGGCGTTTCTTTACTTTCTACATTAAAAAAAAGGTTTATGAAACATGTTATTTTAATGGAAACAGCATCTGCATGCAAGCTTTTATTTAGTTTGGGTTTAATTTTTTTAACCTATAAGTCATATCTGACACATCTGGGCAACAAGAAACACATGTGGCTCATCGTATTCCAAAACTTTAGTGACAATGTGATAGTGTGGGTTTTTGGTCTGAAAGAAATATGGTCCAGTGTGTGTCACAATCTGTTTATCCTCAATGTTAAACGTACAAAGTGTGTTGACACTTTGTACGTTTAACATTGAGGATAAACAGATTGTGACACACACTGGACCATATTTCTTTCAGACCAAAAACCCACACTATCACATTGTCACACTGGACCCCCTCACACACACACACACACACACACCCACACATCCCCCCAACACACCCCCACACACATTATGGAAGACACCTTGTGGTGACATTAAATGTGACCTGTAAATATGATATTTGTCTGAAACTCCGTTTTGTTCAGGTATGTGACAGTTACCCTGCCGACCTGTTCGTGCCTAAATCTGCAACGATTCCTGTCATCATAGGGAGCTCGAAGTTTCGCAGCAGGGGCCGGTTTCCTACATTGTCTTACTACTGCAAAGAAACTCAAGTGAGATTTCAAGCCATACTTTGCAGTGAACGTTATTTTTATGGTTTCTTTTAATGTCTGATTAGAGTGTGACCCTTCTCATGCTTTCAGATTCTTGTAGCCTGCATGATATTGATGGTCTGTTAGCTGATAGTAATTCAATGAAAATAGCTTTATTTAAAAACAGACTTCATCACCAATAAAATTACCATTACATTTTTACGCCCATGTTTTCATTTTTTTTACTACACATGGGATACATGGGAGTTGTATCATGTCATGTATAATTATTAAAACTGCTGTAAACATCTAAGAGTATCAGTGGCATGGTGGCGTAGTGCTTAGCATGTCTGCCTAACAGCAAGAAGACCCTGGGTTCAAGTCTCAGGCTCAGACATTTCTGTGTGGAGTTGATATCTTCCTCCCATACTTACATGGGTTTCCTCTGACATGCACATTAGGCTGATTTGCTGTTTCAGACTGCCTCGAAGTATGAAAGTGATTTGTCAGTGATTGTGTGTTGCTCAACAATGAAGTAGCAAGCTGCTCAGGGTGTTCTCCGCCATCGCCCAGAGTAGGTTGAGATAGGCTCCCTGTGACGCTAGTAGGATTAAGCGAATTAAAGCAAGCTTAAGTGTTTTTTTTTTTTTTGTCCCGTATGGGTCTTTTTAATCAGTAAAGGTCTTTTTTATTATTATTATTATTACGGTCAAGTATTCTCCACAGACGCATTTAGTTTTTAGTTGTGTTAGGACAGTTAAAAATATGTGACCTCTCCATCCAAACCAAATTGATGTGACCAGGATGTCTTGGTCATGGTATCAACTTGTGTTATATCTGTGTCCCCTGTGTGGTCAGGGTCTAAAATAAACCCATATCAGCATAGTTTCAGATTCTTATGAGTGGAAAAGAAGGTCAACTTCTCATGGAATACGATCTGTTTTATAGTGATAACCGTTTGATATGATTAATTGTTTGTGATGGATGTGTGCACTCTGCCAGAGGTCAAAGGATAATCATTTAGATCTTACATCAAGTACAGCACATCGGATTACCCTCCAGATGTGTTTTTTTTTATGGTACCTTCATGTGGAAACACTCAAAAATTATGAGGTAAATAATGGGGAAGGTAGTTTACTCACGTTCTCAGCCGACTCTGGCCAAAGGCAGGGTACATCCAGAAAAGCTCATAAGTCCATAGCAGGGCAACATACATGCACCCAGTCACACCCACACCAAGGGGCAAATTGGAACAGTGAATTATCCTGATGTGATTGTTTTTGGCCTGTTGAAGGAAACTGGTGTAGTCAGAGACAACCCATGCGAGCCCAGGGAGAACATGCAAACTTCACAGAGCAAGGACCAGGCTCAGGACTCAAACCGAGGACCTTCTTGCTGTGAAGTGGATATGCTGTTACTGTGCTGCCCCGAATGTAATTAGTTAATAACTTCCTGTACACTTACTGTTTATTGTTTTGGAACGTTTGATTGTTTAACACCCCCTGACTGGTCTATGGTCTGGTAACGATTACGATTCCCCCGAGTTCCCCCATACCGTCACGATTTCCCCGAGTTCCCCCAAGACCGTCACGGTTCCCCCAAGACTGTCACGGTTCCCCCAAGACCGTCACGGTTCCCCCGGGTTCCCCCAAGACCGTCAGGATTCTCTCGGGTTCCCCCAAGACCGTCAGGATCCCCCCGAGTTCCCCCAAGACCATCAGGATTCCCCGAGTTCCCCCAAGACGGTCAGGATTCCCGAGTTCCCCCAAGACGGTCAGGATTCCCGAGTTCCCCCAAGACGGTCAGGATTCCCCGAAGTTCCCCCAAGACGGTCAGGATTTCCCCGAGTTCCACCCAAGACGGTCAGGGTTCCCCCCAAGACGGTCAGGATTCCCCCGAGTCCCCCCAAGACGGTCAGGATTCCCCCAAGTTCCCCCAAGATCGTTACGATTCCACCGAGTTCCCTCAAAACCGTTACAAATTGATCCCAGGCTCATCCAAATTCACTCAAATCATGGGGATCATGCCCCAAGTGTACACCCAGGGTTACACTTGCTCATTTTTCCTGCTGCCACCACATCAACCTTATAGAACTGACGGTTTGCCTTCTACCTGATATGTTCTACTCCTTGGAAGGTGCCACAATAATAAGAGAATCAATGCTATTCACTTCACCTCGTCAATCGAGAATTAACAAGGTCTATCTGCCATTTGAATGAAATGGCAGAGTGACCTTATTAATTCTTGGTTGACGACCTGTCAGCACTCATAATGTTTATAATGTTATAGCTGCTGGTACAAACTCAGTGTAGCTTTTTCTCATCACAGGTGGTTTATGCAATCAGTTTGTCACTGCAGGTTATATTTTTTCTAACCAGGCAGCCATATGTCGTAGCAGCCAGCCTCTCTCAGGTTTCAGTGCCCGCTGCCTAGAAGATGAACAGATGCTAGAGGCCATCATGAAGTCCAACCCAAGCAGCCGGTTCATGTACGTTGTGGACACCAGACCCAAGGTAAGCTTAAAGCTTTTTCATGGTGTAAGACATGTTTAATAACATGTCCATGTTATGTCTTAACAGATTAGAGATTAAATCATCCTCACTTGTTTTCAGCTGAATGCAATGGCAAACCGGGCTACAGGGAAAGGCTATGAAAATGAAGATAACTACACCAACATCAAGTTTCAGTTCATCGGCATCGAAAATATCCACGTGATGAGGAACAGTCAGCAGAAACTGATTGAAGGTACATCTACTGGTGATTTATCCAGTTCACTATTAACCTGTAACTATTAATCATATGAAGTGCACATTAAATAGGCGGCATGATGGTATAGTGGTGAGCATGTCCATCTCACAGCAATAAGGTCCTGGGTTTGATTCTCTGGCTCGGGTGTTTCCATGTGGAGGTTGCATGTTCTTTTAGGGCTTGTGCGGGTTTCTTCTGGGTAGTCTGCTTCCTTTCCACCAGTCCAAAGTCATGCAGATTAGGAATGGCTGTTTGTGGAGAGCTGTTCAAGATGTAGTCGGGTTTTTGAAGACCCAGCTATCCATTATCCACTGCTCATCCATCATGGGCCATTGGGGAGTTGAAGCCAGTCCCAGCTGATGTCAGGCAAGAGGCCAGGTATATTGAGAATATGCAAACTCAACACATGGAAGCCCTAGTCTAGCTCAGGATTCGAAGCCAAAACCTTCTTGCTGTAATCTGTGCCATACAAGCTCTTAAAAATGAATAAGTGGCAGTGGTGAACAGTGGCAGGGCAGTGATGGATCCCTGGTTAGAGTCTGGGTTACTAATCCAAAGGTAGAGGGTTCGTACCAACAAGCTCCTATTGTTGGGCCCTTAAGCAAGTCACTTAACCTACAATTGCTCACTTGTGTAAAAATGTAATTCAATTCTGGATAAGGTTGTCCGTATAATGCCATAAATGCTTATATTGGCAAATGTGTATTAATAAACAGTATGGTGTTGTTGTTGGTTTACCTTGGGATGGTATGTGTAAAAGATTGCCAGGTGAGAGAATAGTGGGAAACGCTGACAAACATCTGCTACACATAACATGTCCCTTGATTATCCTTGTAATACTCCTGTAATTCTCCTTGTAGTGAGATGGGAACTCGACAAGTGGTCTTATTCACTATAGTAAAAGCCGTCAGCATTGGGATTACTTCGACTGGATTTTAAGATGGTTTCATGATAACGCTAGAGGGAATTTATTAAGGAATGTTTGAATCCATCTGGCTTTCATTGCCAGACTATTTTTATTTGTTTTTTAAGTTGACGATCGGGGACCCTTTAATCCCATTTGAGGGGCGTGAGAATGATTTGAGTCACTCTTGTAAAAGTAATAGTAGTATTCGCTTTGATTTTGCCATAGAAACATTAGGGAGTCTGGAGAGTGTATACCAGAGAGTAGCTGTCCTACTGAGACAGCATAGCAGTTTTAGGTCCGATTACATTAAAGCCAGTTGGAGCCGATTGCTTTCTAATTCTTCTCAGAATGACAACTTTCCTATAACACATGTCTGCATTTAAGCCCTGTCTGAACCACCAGTTCACTATTGGACCTCAAGTTGAATCATGATGAGGTCAAGGGAAGTCATTTGCTTATATAGCTTTAGAAAAAAAATGTGTAGTTGTACACATTTTTGAACTGAGTTTTTGTAGCAGAGCTCCAAAGCCAACCCCTCGAGACTTTGAAACCTGTCCCGTATTCATGCCTCACACATCACTACGAAGACTTTCATAAAATAAATAACAAACAATCTAACTCAGGTAGGCAGACAAACCTTCACTAGGCAAAACAACAGCAAACATGAATAGGAACCTGTAGAATTAGCACGTCAAACTGATAATTAAACTAATAAAAAAGACAGAAGATAAAAAGAATAATGAAATCAGCTAGTGAAAGAAGGTGAAAAGTGTTAAACTTTCCTGCTTTCGCTTCAGAGCGTAGTCAGGGAAAAAACACAGGGGAGCTATTTTTATTAATTTTCTTCAGGATTGAAGTTGATTTAGTCTTCAGAGGAGCCACACTACGGTTATAACACCAGTCTCGGACAATCAATAGAGATATCTATTGGGCGCTCCACTTAGGCAGTGCCTTCATCTACAGTATATATTACAACAACATATTCGAGTGTGCAAACTTTTTTTTTTTTTTTTTTTTTTTTTGGGCGGGGTCATGTATTCTTGCTGGCTACAAGTTGTTGTTTTTTATTTTGACATGACCATGATTAAGGGTTCAGTGGTGGCCCGGTGGTAGGGTGCTGGATTACTGATCCCAGAGTCGGGGATCCAAGCCCCTCTACTACCAAGTTGTCACTGCTGTCCCCGGAGTGCAGCTAACTGGGTTATCAAAGGCCGGCCACGTCTGTCATTGTCTGTGGTGAGACGTTCATGTAAAACAACCATTGCTGACTTTCGTCAAGACTAGCTGCATAGCCATCAATGTTTTTCTGCCATGTGATGGCCTGGTGAGCTGTCCAGGCTGTACTCTGCTTGGCTGAGATGGGTGCCAACCTCTTCACATCCCTAATTAGGATGAAGCGGTTCAGAAAATGAATGAATGAATGACCATGGTTCTGCATATAATAAAGTGTCTATGGTAATCTTATGTTGCAGGATTCAATTCTTTACACATTTTTGAGGTTATAGAAGTACACATTCCAATATCCAAACCAGTATACTGTATGCCAACTTTGAACTTCGCTGGGCAGAAGAGGAACCAGAGAGGAATTATGTCATAGTGCCGTCAGTCTGTGCGTCCATCCCTTAATCTTTTGAGATTAACTTCTACACATTTTATTGAAATGTCTTCAAACCTGTTGGACACGTGCTAAGGTTATACATAGAGTATCATCATATAATGTTGGTCAGGTGATTTTTATTCTAGCTATCAGTACTATGATCTAATTACATAGAAAAAGCTAATTCACCTTGGGTTAATTTTCTCACTTGCATTCTGGTTTTTCATGTGCTGTAAGCACTATGTTTCAAATAATGTATGAATAACCAAAACCATGCAGATTTCTAGTTCCATCATTAAGAGAGCTGCGAAAAACTGCTCTTCATTATCTTTTACTGTATCTTGTTAGGGTTAATATTTTTCCCTATGGCTCGGTTTATTAACAGTATTTCCTTCCACAGTTTCTGAGCTCAGTTCCTCATCCATGGGAGAATTCCTTTCGGGCCTGGAACACTCCGACTGGTTAAAACACATCAGATCAATATTGACTGCTGGAATCTTTGTTGCCAGGGTGAGACACAGGACTGATTTTAAGTGAAACAAAAGTACTCCACAACCTCTAATGCTGACCAATTGAGTTTGTGTGCAGGCTGTGGCTGAGGAAGGCATCAGCGTCTTGATCCATTGCTCTGATGGGTGGGATCGGACAGCACAAGTGTGCTCAGTAGCCAGTGTGCTTCTTGACCCTTACTACAGGACACTTAAGGGATTGATGGTAAATACTTTCTATATGTTGTGAATCTTTTCATCATACTACAGGGATCCCTCACTTTACGCGCTTAATTGGGACTGAGATCCCCCCTCCGCGACCACTGAATTCCGCGAAGTAGAATCAACCCCCGAACTGACTTGTACATACATGAATATGTGTAAATAATATCAATAAATACATATTCAATGCTAAATAGGCTTATAATAACAATTAAACATTAAAAAATAATGCATAAGATGTAAATAAAATATAAATACACACACATATAGACGCGCGCGTGCATGCACTCAGATGTGCACCTCACAAAAATGTAACTAGTTTTGATGGGAGGTTTTGGGTTGTTTTTTGTTTTGTTTGTTTTTTTGCTTTTTTCATAATTTGCCTTGTTTTTGCGGCATTTTCCTTGACTTCTTCCCCTATTCTTCCTTAATTTCCTTATTTTTTAATTCAATGATTTTTTTTTTTTTTTTTTTTTTTTTTAAACACGATGCACTGAAGCCACATGAATTGAAGCGTGAAGTAGCGACGGATCCCTGTATTTCTAATCTGTTTATAATAGACACAGGGCTCGGAAGCCTGAGTTCACTACAAACTAGATGACATCAACCATCTCCAAATAGTGAATAAATTAATGTTTCTGCAGTTTATAATGAAAAAAATACATCAATAAATATTTCGCAGCAGTGGCAGCCCAGTTGTAAGGTGATGGATTTCTTATCCCAAGTTTGGGGGTTCAGGCCCCACTATCAATGGGTTGTCCATGCTGTCTCTACAGTGCAGCTAATTAGGCTGGCCGGCCATGTTTCTCACTATCTATGGTGTGAGGCTGTTAAAGAAACCGTTGCTGGCTTTCGTCAAGAGTAGCTGTATAGTCATCAGTGTGCTTCTGCCCTGTGATGGCCTGGCGATCTGTCCATGGTGTACTTTGCCCTTACCCAGAGTTTGCTGAGCTGGGCCCCAGCCTCTCCGCGACCCTAATTAGGATTACGAGGTTCGAAAAACAAATGAATGGATGAATAAATATATTTGTCTGACAGGTAATTTTTCTTCAATATGTTTATTTATCCATGCCTGCAATAGCCAGTGGCAGAAGCATTATTTTCAGGGGGTCCATCTGTCTGTCTGTCTGTCTTGGACATTCTTGTGAATATTGTATCTATTAGGGTGGCAGGGAGGCTGTCGCACATCTCAGCTGACACTGGGCGAAGGTGGGGTACATCCTGAACCATTCACCAGACCATCGCAGGGCAACACACCTCCAACCACTTACACTCACAATAATACCTTGAGTGAATTTAATTAGCCAGTTACACTCTTGTCTTTTGGACGATAGGAGGAAACCAAGGTACCCGGAGAAAATACATGCGAGAACATGCAAACAACACTGAGACACCCAATCCCCAAACTCAAACCCACTTACTAAACATTCCAGCTCCATTCCATCCATGGATAATTCATTCAAATGACAACATCCGTCTTCTCACACCAGTTCCCAGGCTTGGGCATTGCTGTGTGGTGTTTGCAGGGGTTTCCTCCGGTTTTTCCAGTTTCCTTCCACAGTCCAAAAACATGTACAGTAGACTGCTTAGCTGTTCCACATGGCTGGGTGTGAATGTGAGTGTGAAGTGTGAATGGCTGTATAAGTGTTGGCTCTGCGTAGGCCTGGCGGGATGTCCAGGATGTACCCCGCCCTCGACCAGATTTGGCTGCGATGGGTGTGGCTCGTAACCCTAATTATGGTTAATTGGCTTATAAAATGAATGAATGATAACATGCTCCTAAACTACAGATACATGACTGATTCATACTTATATTTGTGATCCAGCAAATAATTTGCATAAGGGATATAACGGTGATTTAACAGACTGCAGAGTTTTGTTGTTTTTATGGTTTTAAAAATATCACCTGTTATAGTGCTGTATTTAAATATCGACAACGGTTAATGATTATATTAGGCTATATGAGTGCAATTCTTAAAATGGGTGGGGGGTTGGTGTAGGAGGGGGGGGGGGGGCAGATGTAATGCTAATGTGCCTTTTTAATACTTTGGATTTATTGTGTCTGGGGCTGATCAAGACGCTGTAACTCTCCTGGAGCTCAGTCAGGAAAGAGCAAGGTCTTATGCTGTAGAATCTTCTGAGAAATAAAAACATCTCTCAGGTCAGAAGAGATGAAAATGTCCCACAGCGTGGATTAGTCCTGCTTTGAAATTGCATTTCTGAAGAAAATATAATTTCCTGTTGTACACAGTAGAATAAGTAGGTTAGTAATATACAGTACTGCATTGTGTCAGAATAAATGAACTACTGTACATACTGTGATATTTTGCATGTGTCAGTAAATATATTGTAAATGAACAGATTGTGTTTATGTGTTCGGTGTGCAGGTGCTGATTGAAAAAGACTGGGTTTCATTTGGGCACAAATTTTCTCATAGGTAAGAACCATGTTTAATTCTGTACTTGAACTGGTGATGCTGTACGGATATTCGGCTCTCTTTGTATATTTCGTGAGTTTAATTATCTAGCCCACCGTCTTAATGATTTATTTAAGACTGAACAAGCTGGTCAGGAGGGTCAGCTCTGTCCTAGGCTGCCCACTGGACTCTGTGGAGGAGGTGAGTGAGAGGAGGATGGTAGCAAAGCTCACATCCATCATGGTCAATAGCTCTCACCCACTGCACCAGACTGTAGAGAAGCTGAGTAGCTCCTTCAGTGGACGACTGAGACATCCTCAGTGCAGGAAGGAGCGCTACCGCAGGTCGTTCATTCCCACCGCTGTCAGACTGTACAACGCCACTTTGTAACTGTCTGTGAAAATACCGGTTATGTGCAATAAAAACCCCGTGCACTTTAATCAACCACATCTACCCCACTGACTGTGAACCATATCAACCCATCTACTCTGCACTCAGATACATATACACGTGAATTTAGGCCAGTCTACAAAGTTGTTCCCTTCTTTTCTTTTATTGTTTATTACTGTATACTATTTATTTGTTTACTTATATAATATATATGTATGTGTGTATGTTTGTATATGTATCTATTTTTGCACCCCCCTACTGATGGTACCTCAAGAGCCTGTAACAGTGAATTTCTCCATTGTGAGATTAATAAAGCTGTATCTTATCTTATCTTATCTTATCTATATTTAGGTACAGTCACTTGAACGGAGACCCCAAAGAAGTGTCGCCGGTTATTGACCAGTTCTTTGAGTGCGTGTGGCAGCTGATGGAGCAGTTTCCCTGTGCTTTTGAATATAATGAGAAATTTCTTATCACCATCTATAGTCACATTAATTCATGCCACTATGGCAACTTCATCTGCAACAGCGAAAAAGAAAGGAAACATCTGCGGTGAACATATTTTTAATCAAATTAAAATGCATATTGTTTTGTGCATTGTTAGTCCATTGCATTCATATCTGCAGTGCTACCATACACTATGTGCTTACTGCTATTGAAACAATAACCATTTCCCTTTTTTTTTTTTTTTTTTTTCTTTCTCCCCCTGAAGTATTAGAGAGAGGACTCATTCTATCTGGCCTCATTTATGGGAGAATAAACTGGACTATGTTAACCCTCTGTTCATACCAGACCACAGTCAGACCCAAGGAGTTCTACATCCCATTACTTCCCCGTACTGTTTCAAGTATGTTACAGCAAAATTCTGTTATATATTTTTGTGTGACATTCTCAGTATGGTGAAGTTTTTTATTCCCACTGGGATTAGTTTATACCTTTCTTTAAAAAAAGTAAAGTAAATAAATGAAAGCAGTTATTTTCATTAGTACATCTAAACTGCTTTGAAGACCTTTCGGAAAACATTCCTATTTTTATTTGTTGTTTAGATTATGGAGGGGTTTGTACAATCAGTTTGACCGAGGTTTACACCCCCGTCAGTCTGCGCTTGAGTCCCTAGTGGCTCTAAAAGAGGAAAATCGACAGCTCGAAGAAGTTCTGGCCAATTGTGATCAGGTAGATTTTCTAGCCGATCTGCTTTTAGAAGCTAGTGGTCATGATGTATTCATACAGATTTACAGGGATCCCTCACTTTCCACGGTTAATTGGGACTGAGATCCCCACAAGACCATCGAAATCCGCAAAGTAAGATCAACCCCCCCCCCCCCCCAACCCACACCTTACTGACGTATACGTACATGTACATGTGTATAAAATATCAATAAATACATATTCAATGCTTAATAAATGCTTATAATAACAATTAATCATTCTAAAATAACACATAAGATGTAACTAATATATATGTAAATGCTCACACACATACAGACACGTGCATGCACACACTCAGATGTGCAATGTAAGTAGTTTTGATGGGAGATTTTGGGTTGTTTTTTTTGTTTTGTGTTGGTTTAGGGGATTTTTTTTATTTTTTATTTTTGCATAATTGGTCTTGTTTTTGTGGCATTTTCCTTAACTTTTCCCCCATTCTTCCTTAATTTCCTTATTTTTTTAATTCGATGAATATTAAAAAAAAAAAAAAAAAAACATGATGCCCAAAAAAAAACCATGAAGCCACATGAATTGAAGCACGAAGTCGCGAGGGATCCCTGTATTTCTAATGTAGAATGTTTGTAAATAAAAATTTAATCAATTAAATGGATGATTTGAAATGACTTTTTATTTTACTTTAATAATAATATTATTAATAATAATAATAATAATAATATTTTGTAGAAATTGGCTGCATTGTCTAAGGAGCCACTGAAAGGCACCTGTGTGAAGAGGCACGTTCCTATGTACATAAACCTCGCCGATATACCTCAGGACTACAATGGAGAAGTTTTTGACTCTGGTTCTAAAGTTCTCAGCCTGTTTGGAGACACACCAAAGAGCTCAGACCGGGAGTCAGAAGAGGAATGGCAACACATTTTAAAATAACAATGGAGTCATGGTTTCTGACTCACAAAACAATCTGCGCAAGTAGAGCAAATATAAAATTAAAAGCCATGTACTGTATAAAGAATGTCTAACCATACAAGGAATGTGTGCTATTCATGTATACATCTAACTTTGCTTGTTCGTGCAGTACTCCTCAAGTATCTGTGCCTATATTTCTGTCAGTTTTAAAGTGTGTGTGTGTGTGTGTGTGTGTGTGTGTGTGAGTTACAAAACATCCATATTGCAAAATACCTCATAATGCTCATATATTTATTCACACCAAAATGAATTCATTCATTCATTCATTTTCTGAACTGCTTACTCTTAGTCAGGGTCACTGTGGGCTTGGTGCCCATCTCAGGCAATTCTGAGTGAGAGAAGAGTACACCCTGGACAGCTTGCCAGGCCATCGCAGGTCATTACACCAAAATTAAGAACTATAAGTCAAACATAACAGACTGATAGAAATCAAACACAGCTCATATTTGCTCTATGTAACCAATTTTTATGTCTTTATTTACATCCTGCTGGATTTTATCCAACCTATATAGTAAATAGTAGGTACAGTAGTACCTCACCTTACGAAATTAATCCATTCCAGAGCCTTTTTCTTAACCTGGATTTTTCGTAAATTGAACCGCATTTTACATGTAAAACGTGTGATTCTTTTCAAGACCTCCTTCTGCTTCAGTATCGTACCGACGGTAGACTGGTTTGACCATATTTCTTTGCGATATCACTCAACCGCATGCCACGAGCCCACTTCTTCATTTCACTCGCACCGGAAGTCACATGCATGCGCGTGTGTGTGTGCGCGCGTGTGTGTGTGTGTGCGCGCGTGTGTGTGTGTGAGCGCACGCGTGTGTGTGTGTGCGCGCGTGTGTGTGTGTGTGTGTGTGCGCGCGCGTGTGTTGACCATGTCTTCTTAGCAGAGTTATAATCTTACAAATGTTTATGGAAGGTTAAAAGCCTGAGTCAAAAAATAAAGTTGCAATGACTAAAAAACTCATGAAACAACAGTAACTCTGTCCTTTACACGAAAAGCATTATGGGAGATGCAGCTCCATAATAGCCAATAGGAGGGAGCTGTGTCATCCCTTCTAGCCAATGGGAGGCCAGCGGGGCGGAATGTTGAGAGATAGCCAATGGGAGGCCAGCAGGGTGGGATGTTGAGAGATAGCCAATGGGAGGCCAGCAGGGTGGGATGTTGGGAGATAGCCAATTGAAGGCGCTGCGTCATCCCTCCTAGCCAATGGGAGGCCAGCGGGGCAGGATGTTGAGAGATAGCCAATGGGAGGCCAGCAGGGTGGGATGTTGGGAGATAGCCAATTGAAGGCGCTGCGTCATCCCTCCTAGCCAATGGGAGGCCAGTGGGGCGGGATGTTGAGAGATAGCCAATGGGAGGCCAGCAGGGTGGGATGTTGGGAGATAGCCAATTGAAGGCGCTGCATCATCCCTCCTAGCCAATGGGAGGCCAGCGGGGCAGGATGTTGAGAGATAGCCAATGGGAGGCCAGCAGGGTGGGATGTTGGGAGATAGCCAATGAGAGGAAGCTGCATCATCCCTCCTAGCCAATGGGGGGCTAGCGGGGCGGGATGTTGGGAGATAGTCAATTGAGAGCAACTCGTGCATTGTTTGAATGGCGCGTTTCGTAAGGAGAACTTGTCTCATATACAGAGACAAAAAATTTTGGAAAATGTTTTTCGTAACCTGTATTTTTCATTTGCTGGGACTATCGTAAGGTGAGGTACCACTGTATAGTGGTTATGGTGCTGGGCTCATGAGGTTGTGGGTTCTAATCCCCGTTAGACCCCCATCGTGCTTAATCCCCTGGGCCAGGTCTTAATCACAATCACATCGTGCTTCTGATAACCCAGCAGTATAAATGGGTACCAGTAAAAATAATAATACTGATAAGGTAACCTGCAATGGACTAGCGTTCCATCCTGGAGGAGTTCAACTCCTTGTGGCCTCACACTGTAGAAACCAGGGATGAGCTCAAGCCTAATAAGTCAGGAGGCGGGGGTGTTAAAAAGCCTGACAGACGTTACCGTATATAGTAAATAACACTCAGTTTTAGAATATAGGTCAGTATGTTTACAGAATTGGTCAAATACACTGTCTTGTGTGTGTGTGTGTGTGTGTGTGTGTGTGTGTGTGTGTGTGTGTGTGTGTGTGTGTGTGTGTTAGGAAAAAAAGCAACATAGGACCAAAGCATGTAGTACAATATTAATAAGCATGTATTTTAATAGCTGCATAAATACTATTCTAAACTGGTTTATTTTTAATGTCGGATGATTAAAGGTACGGATATGGTGAACACATGAACCTCAGTAATTGTAAAATAAGATCTTACTGAAATGCTTACACTTATCTACTGCGAGGTTACACAAATCTTAATAAATAATTTCAGTTTTACACTGATGCCTCAGTCTGTTCTGTAAAAATCTAATATTGAACTGTTCTCGTTCTGATATGAATGTGTGCAGAATTAACTCATCTCTCACTCACTCATTTCATGAACCGCATAATACTTAAAATTAGGATCACAAGGAAGCTGGTGCCTATCTCAGCTGACAGTGGGAAAAAAGCAGGCTACACCCTGAACAGCTCACCAGACAGGTGCATGGCCAACACTCACACAACCATTCGCATTCACACTTCGGGGACAATGTGGAACAGCCAGTTAGTCTAATGCGCATGTCTTTGGACTGTGACAGAAAACCAGGGTACCCTAAGGAAATCCTACCAAGCACGGGGAGAACATGTAACCTCCACACAGAAACACCCCAGTTCCAGCACCTTCTTGCTGTGAGAGGAACGTCCTAATCGCTACACCGCCATGGTACCCTGGTGAATACACAGACATGGCCAGCCTTTATTAACCCAGTTTGCAGAATCTGGGGCAGCTATTTCTTGATGATAGTGGGACTTGGATCACCCGACCGCAGGATCAGTAATCCTGCACCCTACACCCTACCTTTTGAAATACACAATTACAAAGTCAAATCATAATAAAATACAATAAATCGTTTGCATAATAAAGCTTATATACCTCATACGTCTACTTTAATATTTCTTCATATAACTTTAACCTTAATATTAACCGAATCCCTAGTATTGAGTCAAAGCCCTGTGAGCTAGTGTGAGCCAAGGCCTTTACTGATTCTGCTGCCATTTCTGGGGCATCTTCACACCTCCTTGGGACTACACCAAGGCTGGGGTATTTGGCCCATCAATTTCCTTCAGGGGGTAGACAAAGGCGACTGGCACATATAGCCTCTTTCCCAAACAGCCTGTGAATGTTTTTTGCCATACACATTTAGAGGGACTACAACAGAAAATACTGACACTCATATGGTTTTATATATATATATATATATATATATATATATATATATATATATATATATATATATATATATGTGTGTGTGTGTGTGTGTGTGTGTCTGTGTGTGTGTGTGTGTGTGTGTGTGTATATATATATATATATATATGCGCACGTGTGTGTGTGTGTGTGTGTGTGTGTGTGTGTGTGTGTGTGGCCGGTGGCATAGTGGATAGGGTGCTGTGCTCATGATCTTGAGGTTGTGAGTTTACATCCCACTGAGACCCTCACTGTGCTAAGACTCCTGGGCAAGGTCTCAACCACAAGTGTGCCTCTGTTCACCCAGCAGTATAAATGGGTACCAGTAAAAATATACTGGGAAGGTAACCTGCGATGGACTAGTGTCCCATCCAGGAGGAGTTGAACTCCTGGTCACTTCATGCTATGGAAACCGGGGATAAGCACTGGCCTGATGACCCATGAGGCCCGGGTGTAATAACCCAACAGACTTTACCTACCTTACCTTACCTATATATATATATATATATATATATATATATATATATATATATATTGTACATCTTATATATATATATATATATATATATATATATATATATATATATTGTACATCTTATATATATATATATATTGTACGTCTGACATGAGGAAAAAAATCAGGTCAAATTGTACAATGTTAATTTAAAAGTCATATTCATGCAATACTTGGTAGTTGTATGACTGTTGTATATACTTTATACAACACATCGAGACTCAACCTAACCTCTTTGAAAAAATGTCCTACAATACCTGTGGTAAAAATTTGTCATTGAATCCATGGCTTGATCCACTACCTACGCCATCATCTCACATTTTTGTCCGCACTATCTTCCCCTTATAAGGGATACAAAAATGGTAGCTTGTCTCTAGTGCAGTCTCTGTAGCTGCAGCTAATAAGACCACATTGAGTCTCTCCTATGTTATAAGCATCTTCATAATACAGTGGTGTCAGAAGAGTCCATGAGATAGTGAATACAACAGCTATGTAACTAGCATAAGAAAGCTTTATAGTCGTTAGATTGATTACCTTATTATACCTGCAGAGAAGACATATGATGGAGAACATATGTCACACTGTCAGAAGTTTACCATCATAGGACTATTGTAGGAAACCCAGGTGTGTCAGATGACATTAAAGTGTAAGTGTGGTGAATTTGTATTACTAGCTCTTAAAAAGGATCATGTATGACATCAATGATTTTGTCTGGCAATGTCAATCTTTGCTTCTTTTCAAATACTTGCAAGAGCTTCCAAACTACTATTACTACTAGGCATGTGCAACGACATGTTGCCTTCTTCATTGACTCTTCCAGCCCTGGAAGTGAAGCAAATTTACTGGTTTTTTTTGTATTGACTTGGGCTGCATGCAACAGACACCAGTCTAATACATTATCGATCAGTGCAGAGCTCTGTCGCCAGAAAAAAATGGTAGAGTGCAACGCATACGGCTGCACAAACAACAAGCGCAGAAATCATGGAAATCATGGAAAACGCAACATTGGCACAGGACCGTAGTCTGAAAACATTTTTATTCAGACGCAACTCTGTAGTCTGTGAAGACTATTTCAACCCAACCGGTTATTGGCGTAACCTCCAAGCGAAATCCGGATTCTGTTCCTACAGAATTCCATCATGAAAAGTCAAAGGAGGACGACAGAGCAGCGGCTAGCTAAAAGGAAGAAGTAAAAGGTGAAAGTTTTCAGTCTGCAGGGTGTATTATCACCTAAAATGTGGCTCATTTTTGTTTACTTGTGCTGGACAACCCAGCCCAATGAACTCACGTCATATGGGAAAAACTGATTGTTCTGCATTGGTTTAGTCCCCGCTAGTAATCCACAATATAAAATTGTTCTGCTTTGTGCGTATTAATGTTAAAATAAGCTCTATATCGCTTAAATTTACAGTATTACTTTACCCATGGGTGATTCTGTAAGCATGACCGATACCGGTACTTATTAAAAGCATATGAAATTTGTATGTCTATTGTAACAGAGTTGTAGGAGCTTGTAGGGCAAGGCACAACAGTCCAAGGAAATGGACCTGATGTGAAGAATTATTGTCAAGAAGGAGACATTTTTGAATATGATGAAAACTCTACGGCTGGGGTCTCAGGAAGGCATTTTCTATCACAAAACACTGATTTTTTTTTTTTTTCTAAGACACGCTCATAACTGTTCAAGCAATTTGCCCAAATTTTGTGCAGATGAGGTGGCATTAATTTAAGCTGAAAAGAACATAACAGTGAGTGGTGTAGTGGTTAGCTACACTGCAAGAAGGTCATAAGTTTAAATCACAGATTTGGCGAGGGTTCAGTGTATTTTCTGTAACTGCTTAATCCTAATTTGGGTCGCGGGGAGGCCCAGCCAACTTCGGGCGAGAGCAGAGTACACCCTGGACAGCTCGCCAGGCCATCGCAGGGCGGAAACACACCGACGGCTTTGCAGCCTACTCTTTACGAAAGTCAGCAATGGTTCTTTAACATGCCTCACACCAGAGACAGTGGGTGACATGGCTGGCCTTTGATAACCCAGTTAGCTACATTGGGAGGCACAGTGACAACCTTGTGGAGAGTGGGACTTGAACCCCCAACCTTTGGATCGGTGATCCAGCGCCCTATACCACTAGACCACCCCTGCCCCTCTTGGTGAAGGTGTTTCTAGGTAAAATATGCATGTTCTTCCTGTGCTGGCATGGGTTTTCTCCTGATACTCGGGTTTCCTCCTACAGTACAAAGACATGCACATTAGGCAAATTGACCCTAGCTGTGAGTAAGATAAGATAAAATAAGATAACATAACATAACATAAGATAAGATAACACTTTATTATCCCGGAGGCAATTTTGGTTACGTCGTATTTTTACGACGTGCGTCGCCGACGAGCAGCGCCACCTAGGTTGTTCAAGGAGTCAAGTTACAAACAGAAAAGAAGGCTTAAATCAACAACACACAAATTGCTATAAAATAAATACATAAAAATTCCATGTTTAAAGGACCCTACACAGACCCAGTAAACAATATCATCATAATAATAATAATAATAATAATAATACAATAAATGAATCAGTAGATCACCACAATAAATGAAATTGCACTAAATTATATTCTATTATGGATGTGGTGAAGGAAGACATGAAGGTCGTTGGAGTCAAAAAAGAAGATGCAGAGGACAGGGTGAGATGGAGGCGGATGATTTGCTGTGGCGACCCCTGAAAGGAACAGCCGAAAGGAAAAGAAGAAGAAGAAGAAGGAGAAGAATTATATTTATATTTATATTGCACTATGCCCATTGTTTGGTTGGGAATAAAAATGAACAGTTCTCTGGGTAAACAAAATGGCCGAAACTTCAAAGTTAGATGTTCTCCATTCTCAGAGCAAGGTTTAGCGATAATCTACAGTCAGTTCACCAGGTTTATTTAACAAGAATCCGCCGTTCTTCCACCACAGGCTTTGTTGCTAGCCGTTGCGCTCCGGTCCTCCCTGAAGGCCGTGTAGCCGGCTGGTGTAGTCACTTCATCGGGTGTACTCTCCTCGAGCCATGATGTTCCATGTTCAGAAACACAGCATGGAGCAGTCCTGTAGATCCCTCTGCGCTGCAATCCGACCATGAAGCTGGTCCATCTTGTTTCGCAGAGACTGAACATTTTCAAGCAATATAACCGGGAGTGCTAACCTTCCACTGCTAACCAAGCACCGGAGTCGTCGTTCAGCCCCTCCCCCGCCTACCGCGTCTCCACCTGGGTTTATTGTTATCCGGGATGCGGCTAGCATTGAGCTGCGGTATGTGATGGACTGGCAAGCTGATCAGAGTGTACCCTGCGTTTGCCAAGATTTGTCTGAGTTAGGCTCCAGCACTACCCTACAAAAATAAAGTGGTTCTTCTTTGTAGCTGTAAACAAAAGTTGTCAGAATCAATGCATTTTATAATGTATGTGTTTGCTTCGCTTGAGTTCAATATGGTATTATTGCCAAATGCTTATGTGCGTGAGATGAAAATACCGCAAAGCTTCCCAGGATGGGCGAGATTATTTCAGATCATTTCATTTTATCATTTGTGTCAAATTTGTTCTTAAAATGTCAGGAAAAAAAAAATACACAGCAAAATGAAAATATGAAGATAAACAGAGGACATTTTTAACAGAGTGGGAGGGGTTTATTTGTTGTTGTTGTTGTTGTTGTTGTTGTAATGGAAAGTGGTTCTCTCTTATATGTCAGGCGTCATTGGCACATTTCAAAACTTCAAATCTTCAGCGCCACATCAGCTCACTGCATGCTAACCTTAACCAGGAATTTCCTAAAGGGACTGAACTTCGCAAGCACAAGTTGATCACTTTGAAAAGTCAGGCAGAGAAGCAGATACAGTTTTTCCAAAAACGTACAAACCGCTCAGAGACTGTAACGCTTGCATCGTATCAACTGGCTTGGAACATCACACGGGCCAAAGTGCCATACAATGAAGGAGAGTTCGTTATAAAATCCCTCAGTGACGTTGTTGAAATCCTGTCACCTGAAAATGACAAACTAAAAGGCGTGGGATCAGACGTCCGACTGTCCCGCCACACCGTTGTACACAGAAATATCGGACATTAACACGGATATTGAATCACAGTTGCACTCTGACCTTCGAAAGATGTATTTTATCATGTTGGTGTTTAAATTTACAATAAATCTGGCTGAGCAGAGTCGTGTGTGTGTGTGCGTGCGTGTGTGTGTGTGTGTGGGTGTGTGTGTGTGTGTGTGTGTGTGTGTGTGTGTGTGTGTGTGTGTGTGTGTGAAAGAGAGAAAAGGATGGGTGATGTTCATGTGTGTGTCCATGTATATGATGTGGCTCTTTGCGGTAACACAGTATAAAATGTGGCTCTTGGTCTCTGACTGGTTGGCCACCCCTGCATTCGCATGATCAAAACATTTTCTTCCATTCAGAGATTTTGTAATGTTTTGCCGAGTTCCTATATTAAAAATAGGGTTAATCCTGTGGTACACACTTAACAACTCCTCAAATCATCGCAGGCAAAAAAAACACACACACACACACACTTAATGTGAATGTCTTTGGATTGTAGGAGGAAACTAGCATACCCAAAGGAAACTGCACAGGAAGATGCACACTCCACACAGGAACGGCCAAGCCCGTGAATTGAACCCAGGACCTTCCCGATGTTAGGCAGATGTGCTAACAAACAATACTCATATTCTTTGAAAGCTCTTTTGGGTCAAAGAAAATGAGTGGGCCAGGTGTGTCCCATCGGTTCTGAAATTGGGTCAAATTTACTGATTCACATTTTGGACCTAATATTTTCCAAAAATATAAAGAAGTAAAAGAGCAATCTCTGCCCTAAACGTACCACATGAACACATACAACATCTTCGGCTTCCTCCGCGTAATCCGGGTCAAGTTGCAGGGTAGCAGCCTAAACAATGAGGTCCAACCTGAAGAAAAGACATGGGTCTGCCCTACCATGGGCCCACCACCACCTGTGGGAGGGGCTATAGGGGTTGGGTGCAGTGTGCAATGAGTTGGGTGGCAAAAGAAGGCATAGGTTCTGGACCATGTACAACATGTCAGATAAAATACTTCAGATACGTCTGACGTAAAAAAATAAAAATAAAAAAAAAATGCCATGGTATCACCGAAGTATCAACTCAAAGTGTGAAGAGTAGGACTTGCAATAAAGATCTAAAATGCATTACAATTTAGATCCAAAGCAGAAATTTCTGTTTTTCTTACTTTGTGGATGAGAATTGTCCACTCAAGTTCTACAGAACTAACCAATATTGAGTGTGAGGGGTGAGGGTTCTATTCTTCTTCTTCTTCTTCTTCTTTTCCTTTCGGCTGCTCCCTTCAGGGGTCGCCACAGCGAATCATCCGCCTCCATCTCACCCTGTCCTCTGCATCTTCTTTTTTGACTCCAACGACCTTCATGTCTTCCTTCACCACATCCATAAATCTCTTCTTTGGTCTTCCTCGAGGCCTTCTGCCTGGTAGTTCCAACCTCAGCATCCTACTGCCAATATACTCACTATCCCTCCTCTGTACATGTCCAAACCATCTCAATCTAGCCTCTCTGACTTTGTCTCCAAAACATCTTGCATGGGCTGTCCCTCTGATATACTCATTTCTGATCCTATCCATCCTTGTTACTCCCAAAGAGAACCTCAACATTTTCATCTCTGCTACCTCCAGCTCTGCCTCCTGCCTTTTCCTCAGCGCCACTGTTTCTAAACCATACAACATCGCTGGCCTCAACACCGTCTTGTACACTTTTCCTTTCATTCTTGCTGACACTCTCCTATCACACATCACACCGGACACTTTTCTCCAACCATTCCAGCCTGCCTGCACACGCTTCTTCACCTCTTTTCCACACTCTCCATTGCTCTGGATTGTTGAGCCTAAGCACTTAAAATCCTCCACCTTCGTTATCTCTGCTCCCTGTAACATCACCTTCTATGTACAATATGTTCAGTACATAGGTTCTATGTACAGTACAATAATGTGCACGTGCACGTGCAGTTCTTCCAAAATGTATTAATTTCAAACGTAGTCGATCGATAATTAATTTATTGACCTTAAACCAATGGGATCAATTTGGTGTCCACATGTGAATGAATTTGAAGATGAATTGGGTGTTTTTAAGGATTGAGTCCTGTTTGTTACTAATACAGTGCAGTTATGTGCATTAAGTATTTCCCCTCACTGCCTCTATCACAATGGTTCATGAACGTATGGTCAATATGGAGTAGAATAAACAACTTCGATGGACGACATTGAAATTAGGGGGATTGTGAATTTTTCACCCCAATGTCACACTACTAGTATATGGTACCAGTTGCAGAGTTACATAAACTACATCCCTAAAAACATTGTCTGTATTTAAAAAAATAATTTAAAAATAGTGCATTAATTTACAATCCCCTAACACATGACTTGAGAATTTTTTTAAAAAAATTTAGAGAAGACTCCACACCCTCCTTTAGCTTTTAATGAAGTTTCGAAGTTCCCGTTGCGTGATGACGTCAGTGATCACAACGCGTTGCGTCACCGCGCAGGGCTGTAATGGAGTTTGAGAGGTGGCAGTTGGTTGTATATGTCGGTGTTAGACACATAAAACTATATAAAAGTTAGCGGTTACGACCCCAGTCTTTGTAAACAAAGACAACAACGTGTTATCGAAACAGTACATTCACGTATACCTTAACTGTGCAGAGGTAAGTTGTGAGAACAAGTGAACTTGTCCAAACTAGCAGAATAAACTTAGGTGGCTAAATATTTAGCAATGTAGTTAGCATTGGCTAGCATACACACATACACACACACACACTTCGCATAGCCAACGCCAAACACGAGCATTCCTGACTAACATATAGGATTACCAGCTAATTTGAACCCAACCAAATACGAGGAGGGCTTTCATTATTTTGTGGAGTTGGTTATAGACCCAAGGTTTATTTTCCCCATGTTTCCTCACGATATTAGCATGTGTTGCTAAACCTACAGTAATTTGTAGCCTAACGGAATGCAAGGATAGCTGACAGACTGCATGTACAGTATGGTGATGTACGTGATATATATACACATACACACACGTATACAAAAGACTTAAGTCTCAGAAAATGAATCAGCGCTGGTTTAGTTTGCTTTCAGATCTCAGTAGTGTCATGAGTCTTACATGTCCTCAAAGTTTTTCCTTTGGGTAAACATGTTCAGGAAGGACACACAAGTTAAATAAACTTGTGAAAACATCAGGGATATATCAGTTCTCCATTCATGAAATTAGGTGTCCAATACTGTACTACTATACACCAGTATAGTTGTGTCCTGTGATTGGTTGTTTCCGGTTTATATCGTTGCTATGACAGCTTTGCATTCTTCCATGACACTGGGTTGTGATGTACTGACTCAGAATATTATATTTATACATTTCTTTTTAAGCACGCAGAATCTGTTGCTAAATTTTGTTAACCATATTAATGGTTTTAATCTCCATTTTTTTCCCCCTGCCCCCCACCCCAGGTCAAAACCATAAAATAGGATTTAATTCTACAAAATTGTTCCCACAGGATTTTTTTTTCTTTTTTTTGATGTCTTCCATCTGAAAGTGGCACTATGCCCGCAGCCACTGTGGATCATAGCCAAAAAATATGTGAGGTTTGGGCTGGTAACCTGGATGAAGAGCTGAAACGGATCCGCCAGGTGATCCGAAAATACAACTACATTGCAATGGTAAGCCTCCACCTTCCTCGCATGTATTTATTTAAAAAAAAAAAAAAAAAAAAACAGCTTTCAGGCAGAACTTGAAGTAATTTTCATTTTGTTTCTAGGACACAGAATTTCCAGGTGTAGTTGCTAGACCCATTGGAGAGTTCAGAAGTAATGCAGACTATCAGTATCAGCTCTTGAGATGTAATGTTGACTTGTTGAAGATTATCCAGCTTGGCCTTACATTCATGAATGAACAGGGTGAATATCCACCAGGAACTTCAACATGGCAGTTCAACTTCAGATTTAACCTCACGTAAGGACAGCTTAGCTTAATATCTTTGGCTTTTTTTTTTTTAACCTAACATATATACTGGGTGATCAGGACAGCTCTAAGTACATCAGCACACACCTGGCATTTATCGTGTCCTCAGACGCACATCACGTGACCGCTGTTGATTATATCTCGCTTCCGAGCCCTGCATGAAAGTAAACATGCTCATAATTTCCTTTAGCGAAATACACTGTTGTTTTTAAGTGCCGATAGGAAGCCGTGTGCATCCCGGTTTCACTTGTAGTTGGCCGGAAAATAAAAACATTACCATGCTACATAAATAAACAAATAATAGCATATTAATAGACTAAAATTATGTGTCTTATAAAAATATTGGCAAGACAAATTAACTCTCATCATATTTTATGCAAATGTTTGTTTTGTCCTTTGCTGTAATGATGGCGAGAGATTTTTGTGTTCAGTATATATTCGTATGACTAAACATTGCTCAAGGTGATAAGCCTATAGTGTGCTGTATGCTTTTTCTCACCTGTGTATATTAGCAGAACCCCAAAATATCAAAGCAGACAACACTCTAACAATTAAAAATAAATAATAATAATAATAATAATAATGGTATTAATACTGCAGACAAGACCAGCAAGATTACAGAGAAGTATCAGACTCCTAATAAACAAAAAGAAGAAGAAAGAAAGATGCGACAATAAAAAGAGGTATTAATTTAATGTTAGCAAATATCTTATTTTAAAACCAATGCTATTTAATTTATTTTGTGGTTGTTTGTTCTTTTGGAAAGAGTTGAAAGTTTTAATTTATTCTGAATCCTTCTAATAAACTATGTTTATTTGATCAGAGCGTTTGTGTTTTTTTGTTGATTAAATGTAGGAGATTTTACGGCTATGTAAAAAAAAATGTCATGTATGCTGCTATATTGCCTGGAATACTCCGGAATATTAGCAGCCATGTTGGCCGACAAAAACTATTCAATGTTAACGCTGGTCCTTAGTCTGCCAGGTGTTTAATTATTTAAATGTTCGCTGACACAGAAAATGTATAAAAGTAGTATCTATGGCAATATAATGTTAGCGGTTTCTTATTAATACAGGGATCCCTCACTTTTTGTTAATTGGGACCAAGATCCCCCCCGGGACCGCCGAATTCCGTGAAGTAAGGAATGTATATAACATAAATAAATACATATTCAACACTATAAATGCTTATAATAACAATTAAACATTCAAAAATAATGCATAAGATGTAAATAAAATATAAGTACACACACATACAGACACACGTGCGCGCGCACACTCAGATGCGCCCCTCACATAAAAATGTAAGTAGTTTTGATGGGGGGAGCGTGGTTATTTTTTTTTGTTTGTTTGTTTGGGGGGTTTTTTGTTCGGTTTTTTTTTTTTTTTTTTTTTTTTTTTTTTGCATAATTAGCCTTGTTTTGTGGCATTTTCATTAACCTTTCCCTCTATTTGTCCTTAATTTCCTTATTTTTTAAATTGCTGAATATTTTCAAAAACCTCCAATGCACTGAAGCCGCATAAATTGAATCGCGAAGTAGCGAGGGATCCCTGTATTTTCATTTTTTCATTATTAAGAGAAATGTTGGAGGTAAAATAAAATCCAGGTTAAAATTCACCGATACAAAAATGGATGAAAGGGCGCAACTCGGTCTATGCCATCGGTAGAAAATTCTTCCGCTCAGCGGGTAACAGCTTGCGTGTTTTGTCTACTTACAGATCGCATGATTTACTCATGATTGACGTATCAAGCAGTAATAGTACAGTTAATAGAGAGGATCCAGCAGTTTGTTAGTCATATTCAGACATGAAACAGGTGGACTTGGAGAACTGATTTCTGGGCTTTGCGTCACTAAATAAAATAAATTCGGGCAGTGTACTACATGAATCACAGGATTTTTATTGGAGGATTTATTCAAACTGATGGGCCAGAAGTGTACTACAAAATCAAGGGTTTGCAGGAAGATATTTATCATTTATATGCGTGATATTTGCATCATTAATACTAAACTACATCAGACGGCAATTAGGGATCAGACAGATAGATATCCCATGTGTTTTGATAAGTACCAGACTAGAGTCCAATATCAGTTTTTTATTATTATTAATAATGATGATGATGATGATGAGAATAATAATAATAAATATAACACAATTCTTGAGAGAGAGACAGATGTCTTCAGTACCAGATACTAAGTAGGAGTTGCTCTCACTTTTTCTCTCACATCAGGCTTTTGTCTCCTCAGTTGCTTCAAATTAAATTCGATATCTAGCTTGTCATAAAATCCTTTTCTGAGAGGCACCTCATCTTCATGTCAAGTTTGTCCTTCTGAAACTGATGCATGCTGTAACACCAGGTTTTGTTGCAGCACTGCATGTGATAGACATTTCCCCAAGGTATTTTCCGCAAACTTTTCAAACTTTCTGAATAGTGCACAAATAGCATCCATGCTCTACTGCACCAAGCCAGAGATGAAACTGACTGCATATAGAATTTCCATTAACTTTAATAGAATTATAAAATTATGTGCACTTGGATGTCTACGCATAAACAAGGCTTCCTTCTCTGATGATGTAAAGTGATCACATGACTCACTCATTTTAGTTACTTTTTTTTTTTTAATTGGGTGGAGTTTAGCGATAAGAAGCAAGAGAAAGATAGAATTAAAAAATGAACTATTTCTTAAATAAGCAATGATTAAAAACCCTCAAATTAAAATTACAGTTATTAAACACACTCTTAGGTGCATATCAAAATATAATTGATTTTTCTTTTGTGTTAAATAATCATTTAAAGCATATAGTCAGTTGCTAATATGATGCAAATGGTGTGTGAACGAGTATGCACTTTAATAGAGATGTGCGTGCAGTCTTTTAATGCAACCCGACCAGATTAGCATGCAAGCTGCTAAAATAATTCAGTACCTGGCCCAAATCACCTCCGTTGTTGGACTGATCCAGAATTAACTCCCATTCAGGGTTGATTTGTTCTTTTCACACTTGTACTTAGAGCTATCCACTTTACCCAGAATGCATGTTACTACTACTATCATCAGACACTGATCAGCCATAACATTAACACCACTGGTGCTATAACTGGTCTGTGGTAAGGCAGCCCCATACATCGCAAGGTGTAGGCTCAGACCCTATGTACTTGCTTTTGCCCCCCCCCCCCCCCCCCCCCATGCATCACTGAGGATTGGCACTTATGACACTCTTGTCAGCACAGTGGTTGTTTTTCTTGGCTCAACTTTTTGTATTTATTTAACAATGCATACCAGAAACACCCAATAAGCCCTGCCATTTTGTTTTCCATCACAATGTGACCCTTATCAAAGTCTCTCAGGTCCTGACACTGGCTCATTTTTCCTGCTTCTGATGTGTTAAATTTGAGAAATAACTGTTCATTTTCTTCCTTATACACCCAAGTCTTTGCAGGTGCCAATAGAACCAGATCACGAGTGGTCAGTGTTTTTAATCTTATGGCTAATCGGTGTATATACTGTGTATGATGCCACATTTTCAACATAATGCCACAACATTTGTTTACATCTGGAAATGCATTATTCTTTTTGGTAAGGTCTTGTATTGGTGATGGGAGGGCCGATCCACTGCCCCAAGCCCTTCAGTGGAGTTAAAGACAGGACTCGGTGGTGACCAGTCAGTGTGTAAAGTTGATTGATGCTTTTTCTTTAGTTAGCTTCAATAACCAGAGACTTTCTTACTGCCAGATGTGCTGCAGGGATCCCGGATCTCCGCTATTTAGCGGAATTCCATTATTTTTTCAGCTTCAGGGGCCATGCGGCCCCTTTGATCCCCAGCTGAAATATTTAATTTCCTCTATTTCTGAACTCGTTTCCTCTATTTTTCCTAAACCTCGCTGTGATCCCTGTAGCTGGAGACAGTGTTATAATATGGGGCGATGATAGCTGATCTGTCACCAAAAGACCAGGTCATCCCATTGGTGGAGTTTTTCTTCCTTGATATTATGACTAGGCTTTGGTAATTTGGATTTAAATACTGAAAACACGGAACAGGGAGCATGAGCACATCTTCACACATGAACTGGTACCACGGTGCTTCCCACTGTTAGGACAAAGTCTCTTTGTTAATGTCGCTGTGGTCAGAATAGAGGTTGCATAAGTTTGTCAAAACCTTGAATTAAAAAAACCTAAAATCAAAAGGTCAACAAAATATTACTGTGTTTAAAAAAAAAAGGATGAAGTGGATTCCAAACATATAATTTAAATAATTAATTTCAGTTTGTATTTCTGTTTCAAATTAAATGTGTAATATTGATTGAGAAATAAGAGTTTTTGATGTTTTGATATAAACAACATAAACAAGCCATCTTGATACAAGGGGGGTTGTTTATATATATATATATATATATATATATATATATATATATATATATGTGTGTGTGTGTGTATATATGTGTATATGTATGTGTGTGTGTGTATATATATATATATATATATATATATATATATATATATATATATATACATATGTGTGTGTGTATATATATATATATATATATATATATATACAAAACAAAATTGTATATATTTTGTTTTGTTTATTTGCTCTACCAAAAAGTATTGAGCACTCTCCTACGGAAGGATCTTCTCAGAAAATCCTCTCTCTCTCTCTCTCTCTCTCTATATATATATATATATATATATATATATATATATATATATATATGTATATACACGTCTATACACACACACAATATTTTGACAAATATTTCAGATTTGTTTGGATCCCTTGTGGTTTTTTTCCTGTATATTCATTATCTTACTCCGGTTTCCTCCCACAGTCCAAAAACATGCACGGTAGATAAATTGGCTGTTCCGAATCGCCTCTAGGTGTGAGTGTGAGTATGTATAGTTGTGTGAGTGTTGGCCCTGCAATGAGCGGGTGAGCTGTCCATCAGCGTCCCTCGCCCAGAGTCGGCTGAGATGGGTGCCTCCCCGCGACCCTAATTAGGATCAAGCGGTTCATAAAATGAATGAATGATTTTTTTTATTTGTTTGTTTTTTGTGTAAGGTGAAAGCAGTCGATCCCATCGTGCATCACCTGTATTGCTGTAACCTTCAGTCATGGGCTTTTCGAAAATGGAAAGACTCTCATTATTTTCAGTAAAAATTCATATGTTAATGATGTCATGTTTCTGAAACAATTTTTAGGGAAGATATGTATGCACAAGATTCAATTGAGCTACTGACTACATCAGGAATCCAGTTCAAAAAGCACGAAGAAGAAGGTATTGAGACACTGTATTTTGCGGAGCTCCTCATGACTTCAGGTGTGGTGCTCTGTGAAGGGGTCAAGTGGCTCTCATTCCACAGGTAATATTCACTGGTGGTTCAGTTCATGCATTTTTTTGTACTTGTGAGATAATTCACACTATTTCTCTGTAGATGACTTATCCAAGTATTGTTAATTGTTTTTTTGTTTGTTTTTTTATGTTTAGTGGCTACGACTTTGGATACTTGATCAAAATCTTATCCAACTCCAAGCTGCCAGAGGAAGAAGCTGAATTCTTTGAAATTCTTCGTTTATTTTTCCCCATTATCTATGATGTGAAATACCTCATGAAGAGCTGTAAAAACCTGAAGGCATGCACACTTTTCTTGTAATTAAAATGTTCCTATATGGTTTTAAAGTCAACTGTTAAACAAAATTGGATTGCCCAGGCTTATAGACTGTTCTATGAATCACATTTTAGTGTTGTTAAGTGAGGGTTGTGTAATGTTCAGGGAGGCCTGCAGGAGGTAGCTGAGCAGCTGGAACTCGAGAGGATTGGGCCTCAGCATCAGGCAGGCTCAGACTCTCTCCTCACAGGAATGGCCTTCTTTAAGATGAGAGAGGTGGGTCAGGAGCTGTGAAATGACACACCAGTGAAAAACTAATGTAATTTCATTGATATCACTTGTCACAAAGCTCTCGAGTGCCAGGTCTCAGGAGAACCAGTCGGAGTCTTGTTTGAGGCAGTTATTTTACTTGAGGTGAATTCGAAGCTAGGTTTTTGTGTTTAACTTTCATTCTTTTATTAATTCATTCATTTTCTAAGATGCTTAATCTTAAATTGTGGCGCGGGGAGGCTGGCGCCCATCTCTGCCAACTCTGGTCAGGGGTGGGGTACACCTCAGACAACTTGCACTGAACAACCATTCACACTCACACCTAGGGTCCATTTGGAACAGTCCAATCAATCCACTGTGCATGTTTTTGGATTGTGGGAGGAAATCAGAATATCAAGAGGAAACATGTCAGCATGGGAAGAATATGCAAAACTCCATGTAGAAATGCCCTGAATCGAACCTGAGACCTTTTCAAAATGACACTATGCCACCTTGTGCTTGACTTTTCAATATAAATCAGTATTGTTAGGGCAGCTCGGATGATAGAACGATGGATTACGTTTTACATGTGTGCACAATATATCTACTCATGCGCTAATAATATCTACTGATATTCCCTGTTTTCTCCTTCGGGAGATATCCAATCATGTATAGGAGAAAATAATACTTGTTTTTTTTTGTTTGTTTGTTTGTTTGTTTGTTTGTTTTTTAATTACTGAAATTTTTATATTATAAAATATTGTATTTTTAAGTAACATGTAAATGGGAGTGTGTGCAGTTTATCTTTATACAGGAGTATACCTTTATATACCGTAATTCCCTGACTATAAGCTGCTACTTTTTCACACGCGTTGAACCCTGTGGCGGAAACAACGATGCAGCTAGTCCATAAACTTTTTTACCCGCTAACGACCGCTAGCAGGAAGCGCAAGAGCGGGACAGACACCTGCGGTTTATACAGAGGTGCGGCTTATATGTGTACAAATTCTGGGGGGGGGGGTGTTTGTTTGTTTGTTTGTTTTGTTTTGTTTTCTTTCCTCTTCTTCTTTTTAAATTTAGTTAGTGCGGCTTATATTTCAGGTGCACTTAATAGTCTTGAAATTACTGTACTCAAGTCATTATGTTCAAGTCCGTAGACACACAGCCCTCTGATTGGTTCAGCTTTGCTGCCAACTGATTTACACATGTGACAGCACACACATACTTTGAACCGTTTTGTTTTAAAAAGTTTCTTTTTTATTATATTAGGTTTAAACAAATCTGCTGGTAAATTAATGTGACAGCTGAAGTAGGTCTGTTTTCTCTGCGAGTGTGATGTCAGTGTTTCCTCTCATTACAGATGTTTTTTGAGGATCATATTGATGATGCTAAGTACTGTGGTCATTTGTACGGACTGGGCTCCGGTTCATCGTATGTGCAGAATGGCACCGGCAACGCCTATGAAGAAGAGGCTAACAAGCAGCAGTCATGACACAACAAGAATCAGCTCGCTAAAAAGAACTTCACCTGCAGGGCTTAAAACATATTTTTTGTATGTTTTTTTTTTTTTTTTTTTTTTTGAAGTTTTTCATGAAACGTTCAATAGGATTTTGCACTTTAAAGCTCGAATAAGACTCTTGGTTTTAGATGAAAAGCTAAAAACTTCCTCCACTTTGTTGCCTTCTGTACGTTAATCCTTTGTCACAACACATTCCTCTTTTATCGAAGAGACAAGGAAAAAAAAAAGTGTTTTATTTCTCCCCTGCGAAGCTCAGCCGTAAGCTATGTTTTATGTTTTATTTTTATCATTAATTTATTGCATTCTTTCACATGCTTTCTTCAGTAACACACCGATGATCAACAACAGTATGCCAGTTACCTACATGTACACTTGTTCCCTGATCCAATGAGTACTGTGTTGATATCCCACAGTCTGCAGTAGCTTGAGACAGATGCAGCGAGAAACAGTCACACCCACCCACCCACCCACACACACACACACACACACACACACACGCACACACACGTTGGAAGATCCTGGCACTTAATGGCACGAGTGAGGCCTTGCACTGATTTTATTACCTTTACGTTGGGCTAACACAGGTTTTACCACAAAATAGGAGAGTGATGCTTAACTGCCACTATTTAATTGAACTGAGGTCAACTCTTCTGTATCAAGACTGTCTTCATTTCATTTTAAAAAGTGACTTAAAGGTTTTGTAGTATTTTAGTATTAAAAAAATCAAAGCCTTTTATTCATTGTGTTTCTTAAAAAAAAAAAATAAAAAATACCAACCCTCTTAACACAAGTACTCGTTGTCAGCGGAATCGGATTTGCCTGTAGCACTGGTTTTTTCATTCATGCGTGTTTTGTGCGGTTTGGGTTTTGTTTTGTGTTTACGGTTGTAGATCAGCTGCATGTACTGATAGCGTTTGAATAAATGCTGTGTTGTTATTTACAGAGGTGTGAACTGCATGGATGCTGCTTTTCTTCTGTTTAATTTCACCTGGCCAGTTTTCTTCAACAGTATGTAGAATGTCCATGTTGAGAATATGCAATAACAAAGGTGACTGTTTTTAGAGCTTTTGTAAATAAAGGCCTCAGATTTTTCTATCATCCGCAACATTTGGGAGCTGTGTTTAGGTGTATTGTTGTGTATGCACAACTACTTATGAATTAATGTTTGATTTTACGTTAACTATATTAATCCCCGCGCTTAGCGTGAAGGCTTTTAATAACTCGATGCAGGAGGCGTATTTTCAATGTTTTAACATTTTCTGCCATGCAGGGAGTTTGTTTTGTTTTGATGTTATTACTAATCAAGCAATACTGAACCCTGATCTACAGGTACCACTACATATACTGTGCATTGTGTATTTATTGTGTCATCTGTGTCTTTTTCATATAAAGTGGCGGTGTTAATACTATGTGCAATTCATAACTCACAGATGTCAAAGGTGTCTCACGGCCTGCCAAAACTGGCCCCCCGACTTATGTGGCTTGCGTGAGGTTTAAAAGAATATGATTATCGGACATTCTTTGCATAAACCACTACCATAAAATTTAATTCATCATCCTTCCACTAGGTGGAGCCAACTTATTTTAAGTGGATAACTAGTCGAAAAAAATCACAAGCTAGCTTGTCACTGTCAAGTGTCAGAAGATGCAAGTGAATAAAGGAAAAACGTGGCAAAAGAATAGCTGTTTTATGGAAATTTCATGGTTGCTGGGTTTTTTTTTTTATTATTTTAAATGGATGTTGAGTGATTATTCAGAACGTAATGATCTAGAATTTAGTGATGTGGCTGTCAGTGAAAATGAGTTCGACACTCCTGTTTTAACCCGTTCAGTGGTATTCAGCTACACTTGGTAACTTTAATCTATACTATAGATGTGTACTATATATTTAGTTCACCACCACCCCCCCAAAAAAAAAAAAAAAAAAAAAAATTAGCAGAAAATTTCTGTTTTCAAAAGGAGGTAAAGTCTGTTGGGTTTTTACACCTGAGCCTCGTGGCTCATCAGGCCGGTGCTTATCCCCAGTTTCCGTAGCATGACGCAACCAGGAGTTGAACTTCTCCTGGATGGGACGCTAGTTCATCACAGGTTACCTTCCCAGTATATTTTTACTGGTACCCATTTAAACTGCTGGGTGAACAGATGCACACTTGTGGTTAAGACCTTGCCCAGGGGTCTTAGCACAGTGAGGGTCTCAGTGGGATTTGAACTCACAACCTCCCGATCATGAGCGCAGCACCCTAACCACTACACCACCGGCCCCGTTTTCAAAAGGAAGTTAACTGAAATTCTCCTCAACAGAGATCACTGGTGTTTAAGCAGACCTGGTCAGTAACTGTACGAGAACCCACAGATGTGCACAGTGTAATTTCTGTAAAAGTAATTTTTCATTGTTTCGTGAAAATTGCTTTTTTTTTTTTTATGGTGTATAAATCCTTCTGTCTGCAACTCTTACCCCCTTAACCAACCATTTTTTTGACAAAAACGTTCCTTTTTCAGACCAATTTTTTTTAAGTTCTTTACTTTATGCTGAATACGAAATTCAAGTCTATTTTTAATTTTTCATCTATTTTTGCATGCAACTGTAATTTGAAATTACCCCTTTCGGCAGAGACGAGATAACTCGCCTTTTTTTTTTTTAAGAAAAGAAAAAGAAAAAGAAAAGAAATTACAATCAAAAGAAATTACAGTCAGTGTGTGTGATATTTATCAAAACATGGAACCACACATAAAGGTACAAGGCACATCGTACACATATACCGTGACTTCATCCTAATTGGTTTCCCTCTATGGTCACGTTTCTGACTGCATACAACACATCTTTTTGTTGGATTTGCCGTTTTCTCTGTTGGCGGGATTTCCTTGGGGAAATGTCCAGGTGTATTCCGTGTACTTACTGCACCTGCTGATGGTCTACCTGGGGATCTCCGTGGTGGCAGTTCTGATCCATACTTTGTGATGATGTCACGTATGATTTGTAGACGAAATTTGAGATGTGTGAGGCATTATGTGCAATTTCTTGTGTCAATCAGTTCATCATCTTCACTTTCGCTTGAATATTCATTTTCTGATGAGCTGGCACTCTCATCAGACGTATCCAAGCCTCTAAGAGAAGCTTCAGTATCGCTGTTGTCATCACTGTTATCCATTGGGATAAGGGATGCCGAGAAATTTCAAGGAAATCGTAAAATACGAGGCCGAGAGTACCGATTCTAAAGAGCGCGACACTCCCCCTTTGACTCTTTGCGGGTTACTGAGTCGAAAACGTTTACCGCTACCTCTTGTCTAACGTTGCCTTGAGATGCCATAGTTCATTTTTTTGAGGCGTATGATGATGAGTAGTGTACGATAACATCCTCAGGCATCAATAGAAATGACGAGTAAAGCCGCTTCCCTCTGGTTTTGAAAGCGTAAGTTTTGGCGAGTTAACTCGTCAATGACTGGAAAATATAATTTGGGTGATTGCGAGTATACTCGTCTCTGCCGGGTAAGGTACAGGAATCGAACCAAAAGTTGGAAGTAAATGTAATTCCTGTTGAAAGTAAAAACAACTTCTCTGTGTTGCCTGTTAGTGGAGCATCATCCATCATTATCGACGTTCAACCTCAACCGCTCCGCAGTCGACTTATTTCAAGCAAACTTTCACAGAATCGTATTTACATCGTAATATACTCAGTCCACATGAAAACGCAACACTCACGAAATCTGGAATAGCTCCACAGATTGATATGTGAAGTGTACGCTTATGATGCGTTTGAGATAATGAATGATTTAAGAAGACATGTAAACATCATTCAATTTCATTCACGATAATCTTACTGCGATAAAGTTGATGCGTCAATATGGGGCCAAAATAAGGACGTCGTGCACGCAGGCCTGCAGCTCGCAGACGGTTCCGTATGGTGTCGTGGTGAATGAATCCACGTCGTCCTTGAACTTGAGCAGCCGTTCTTGTCGCTGGAAGTGTTCGGTCTCGGACGTGATCCCGTACGATCTGACGGTCCTGACGTGCCGTTGTCACACGTTGTTGACCCGGTCGAGGACGGTCCCAAGTGCTCCCCGTTTGCAGAAACCTTTGATGGAGTCTTGCGAATGTTGTGTGTGTGTGTGTGTGTGTGTGTGTGCAGTGTAATCGTCTGGCAGTTTTCCTGGTGCTGGCACCATTTTGAAGCACGCCTATGGCACGTTCTCGTTCAGGGGCTGTAAGTCGCGGCATCATGTCGGCTTTTCACAAGCGTCAGTGAACAAGTGAAATTTTATTCGGATTCACACGCTTTTAAAGGCAACGTGTGCACAAATTCAGAGTGAAATTCATTTTTCCCGTGGTGTGCGTGCAAAATGTTGCGTTTTTGCAAAAAATTGCCTAGCGTTACAGTTAACATGAAATTTTCGCATTTCTTGCATCTGGCATGTCGGGTGATGTCACTGTAATGTTGTTGTTGTTGTATAAAAATTACATTGAAGTTCATTTGAACTTAAATATTGACTTTTTTTCCCCCAAGTGATGCGTTGTCATGTGTACTCAGTATATTGTGCGCCTGTTCGTTTCTATTAAGTTGAGTTTTTTCATGGTTTCCCAGAATCAAACATGTATTTTATCACTGTTTGACATGCAGAGTGTCCACCTACACCTGCGAATGAAACCTTCTCGGGATCGTTACAACACCATGCCATTGTGCACATCCTGATTTTGTTCTGTTGAATGAATTCATGGGGCTTCCCAGAGCAAGACATTGACTTTGTCATCATTTTTATATTATGATTTCAATGTTTGTGGAAATATGCAGTGCAGGTAACTTTGGAAAACTCAGATGTAATTGGTTATAAAGAGGCTCATAAAAACATTGCAGTATGTTTAGAAGGCCTTGATATGTGAGGTTTCATATCTGTGGTGTAAACGTATAAGATCCCCCAAGCAATACACCACTCAAACCCTTATTGTGTACGGTGGCTATTTAATAAAAATATACAAAATAGTCCATTCCGACATTGATGGGATTTGTAGATGGCTTTTTGTCTTGTGCAGAACTTTTTTGGCGAGTTATACTGAGCCCCCGTCAGAAACAATAAGGTTTTCAGTTAAAATTTTATAGGATAATTATATATAAATATTCTGCTACTTGGCAGGCTACATGATGCCAGCCATCTCCACAAGTACCTTGGACCTCCAGCTGGAAATATGGTCGATAGTCCTGATTAGGGTCACAGGGAAACTGGCATCACTCTCAGCCGACCCTAGGTGAGGGCGGGGTACACCCTGAACAGCTCATCAGGCCATTTGAGGGTTAACACACTTACAACCATTCCCATTCACACTCACATCTCGGGGCAATTTTGGAACCGCCAGTCAGCCTACTGTGCATGCTTTTGGACTGTGGAAGGAAACCCATGAAAGCACAAGGAGAACATGCAAACACCACACAGAAATTCCCAGAACCTGGGAACTGAATCTGGGACCTTCTTGCTGATACGTGAACATACCAAGCACTGCACCACCATGCTGCCTGGTAATAATAATAATAATAATAATAATAATAGGTAAAGTCCTTTGGGCTTTTTACACCTGAGCCATAGTGGTTCATCACGCCAGTTGCCGGTTTCCGTAGCGTGAAGCGACCAGGAGTTCAACTCCTCCTGGATGGGACGCTAGTCCATCACAGGTTACCTTCCCAGTATATTTTTACTGGTACCCATTTATACTGCTGGGTGAACAGAGGCACACTTGTGGTTGAGACCTTGCCCAGGGGTCTTAGCACAGTGAGGGTCTCGGTGGGATTTGAACTCACAACCTCCCGATCATGAGCACAGCACCCGAACCACCACTCCACTGGTCCCACTATAATACTAGTACTACTACTACTACTACTACTAATAATAATAATAATAAGAAGAAGATGATTAATATTATTGTATTAAACATATTTTCAAGGGCAAGAGTCACCTCTGTCTCCCTCTGCTGAAAAAATTTGGTAGAGATAGTACATGCCAACTCTAATTTAGACTTTCGGGTAACAAGGATAAAGGGAAAACAGCCTTCCTGGAAAAACAGAGCAAAACAATGACAGTATCGGTCACATATATGGAAAATATTTATTATTATGAGCATCAATGGATACTGGGCAGTGGTAGTGTAGTGCTGATCCAAAGGTTGGGGGTTCGAGTCCCACTCTCCACAAGGTTGTCCCGCCCCCCCCCCCAGTGCAGCTAACTGGATTATCAAAGGCCGGCCATGTCTCTCACTGTCTATGGTGTGAGGCATGCAAAAGAACCATTGCTGACTTTCGTAAAGAGTAGCTGCAAAGTCGTCAGCGTGTTTCCGCCCTGCGATGGCCTGGCGAGCTGTCCAGGGTGTACACTGCCCTCGCCCTGAGTTGGCTAGGATGGGCACCAGCCTCCCCATGACCCTAATTAGGATGAAGCGGTTACAGAAAATGAACTGATCAATGGATACTGGATTTATTCTCCTAGAAAAAAGAAATACCATTTGCTGTTGATATAAATTAATAAGCGTGAATTGTTTGGAGGAAGCAAGTTAAAAAAAAAAAAAAAAAAAAAAAAAAGTTAAATCTTTTTTTTTAAGAGGTGCCAATAATTATAGACAGCACTGTTTATGTATATGGGTGCTTTCTCTGCACCTGGTACCATAAAGTGTGACATTGGGGTGAAAAATTCCCAATCCCCCAAATTTCAATATCGTCCTATTTATTCTCCTCCATATTCACCACACATCCATGAACCATTGTTATAGAGACAGTGATGGAAACACTTCATGTCCATAACTGCATTGTTATTAGTAACAAACAGGACGAAATCCGTATTAAACACCCAATTCATCCTCAAATGCATCCCATTTGTTTTTGGTGACTAAATTAATTATTGTTTGACAATGTGTGAAATAAATCTGCTGCAGGAGGAACTCTATTGTACACTCAACGTTCTACCATGGAATCTGACATCTTGCAGGAATTATGGGTCGGTTCTGTATAACTTTAGTGGACAGCACTGGTAACACACCGGACCCGTAAATTGATGTGTGATTCTCATCCACAAAGTAAGAAAAACAGGAATTTGTGCTTCAGATATAAATTTTAATGCAAGATCTTTATTATAAGCCCCACTATTCACACTTTGAGATGATACTTCAGTGATGTCATGGCATGAAACATAAGGAACAAAAAAAAAAAAAAAAAAAAAAAAAAAACGTTGTATGTGTCCGTGTGGCATATTTAGGGCGGGGATTGCTCTATTAATTTATAGTTTATAGTTTTTGGAAACAATTTGGCCCAAAATGTGAATCATTAAATTTGGCCCAGTTTCAGAGGATGACCCATATTATCTTTTTATAATTTGTTGTTGTCATTTGAATACCGTGCTACCTCACGTTATGAAATTAATCTGTTCCAGAGCCTTTTTCTTAACCTGGATATTTTTCGTAAATTGAACCGCATTTTACATGTAAAACGTGTGATTCGTTCCAAGGCCCCCAATACTACCCCCTAAACCCTTTAAAAATGATAAAAGCATATCTTTTAAGACCTCCATCTGCTTCAATATCGTACCAATAGTAGACGGGTTTGGCCATATTCCTTTGTGATATCACTCAACCGCATGCCACGAGCCCGCTTCCTCTTTTCACTCGCACCGGAAATCACACGCACGCATGTGTGTGCGGGTGTGTTGACGATGTCTTCTTAGCAGAGTTATAATCTTACAAATGTTTATGGAAGGTTAAAAGCCAGAGTCAAGAAACCAACAACAGAAACCCTGTCCTTTACATGAAAAGCATTATGGGAGATGCAGCTCCATAATAGCCAATGGGAGGGAGCTGCGTCATCCCTCCTAGCCAATGGGAGGCCAATGGGGCGGGATGTTGGAAGATAGTCAATGGGAAAGTAGCTCGTTCATTATCATATGTTTGGCGCGTTTTGGAAGGAGAACTTGTTTCGTATACAGAGACGAAACATTTTGGAAGATGTTTTTCGTAACCTGTATTTTTCGTTTGCTGGGACTATCGTAAGGTGAGGTACCACTGTATACGCTCATCTCTCGAACACCACACCTCTTTTTTTGGTTCTTTTTCTAAATGAAGCAACTATTCGGATCAATTGTTTACAGTAATTACAAGTCACAACAGACCTATCAAGCGTAAACTTATTCTTAATACCGTACAGCGCACTGCTAGTTTAATAAGTGCAAGCAGCTTCAGAATATTAACATACTGGCGAGGTCTGAAGTGCAAAATTACACTTCAGTGACTTTAAACCGGTTCAATTGGTCCTGCATGTACAGCTTGTGCATTCATTATAAAATGAGTGAAATGATGAGGATTCACACTGAAAATGTCAACACTGCAACACACAGTTCAGAATGATGAGTTTATGAGAGACGGGCAGCGGCGGCCTGGTGGTAAAGGGTGCTGGATCATTGACCCTAAGGTTGGGGGTTCTAGCCCCACCCTCAGCGAGTTGTCACTACCCCCCCCCCCCCAGACACACACACCCTTCCAGTGAGTTGTCACTGCCGCCCCCAGTTGTCACTGTCTCCCCCACAGTGAACTGGGTTATCAAAGGCCGGCCATGTCTCTCACTGTCTATGGTGAGAGGTTCATGTAAAAGAACCATTGCTGACTCTCTCTTCACGAGTAGCTGCATAGCAGTCAGTGTGTTTCTGCCCTATGATGGCCTGGCGAACCATCCAGGGTGTACTCTGCCCTCATCCAGAGTCAGCTGAGATGGGCGCCACCCCCCCCCCCCCCCCCCCCCCCCACGTGACCCTAATTAGGATGAATCAGTTCAGAAAATGAATGAATGCGAATGAGTTTATGAGAGGCATTGAAACAGGGTTCCATCACAACAGTGTGTACATCATGAAAAATATAAATATCATCTGCGTAAACATGCAAACAATTGAAGTACTAAACAAACAAAAAAAAACATTTGATGGATTTTTTTTTTTCAGCAATTCATGACGCCAGGTAGGCTTTAGAGTTCCTTGGGTTTTTTTTTGTTTGTTTGTTTGTTTTAAACGGATATCCTTGTGACTCTTAGCACAACATGGCATGCACAAAACCACAAAGTTTCATCCCAAATTCACATCAAATTTAGAATCGTACAAGTTCACAAGGTACTGTATAAATAAGCCATAGCTGTAAATAATCACTTGATTATTTCGTGTCTTTCAGAGTGCACCTTTTCCTGTGTATATTTAGGCACAGATTATACTGTAACAGTCCGAAGGAATACAGACACTCCGGAAACACTGCAGTCACTTTTTAATAAGAAGCATCCACTGTTCATACAATTACAACCCACTGGATAGCGGTGGTTTCCTGCCTGCAGCACACAGATGCATCTCCATTGCTCCACAGAAAACACAGGATCACTTATTGATCTGGGAAAAAAAAAAAAAAAAAAATTTGAGAAAGGTCACAAATGAATGTACAGCTAAATCCCAAAGCATAAGTTCACTGTGAAAATCAGAATCTTTTCCTGATTTAAAACACTTTAGAATTTTTGTTTGTATTGCACTTCTTGAATGGATTTATTATTTCCTGAGCCTATATCAGCCAACTCTGTGCAAGGACAGGTTACACCTTGAACAGCTAGACAGTCCACAGAAAAGCCAAGACACACAGGGACAACTTGGAACAGTTGTAAGAGGAATCCGGAGTAATCGGAGGAAATCCACGCAAGCATGAGGAGAACATGCAAACTCCACACAGAAACGGCCAAAACCTCAGGACCTTCTTGCTGTGAGGCGGATGTGCTAACCACTCTACAATCACGCTATCCTGGCTAATACTGACTTTATGTATGTAGGTATGTATGTATATATACACACAGTCTGTCAGGTCAGGTTTTGCCCTGCTACTGGGAACATGTTAGCCAGTACAACCTGTTGCATGGTCGAGTGGCCGGCGACTAAACCGGCTCCCCCACAAGCTTCCAAATTTGGTGAGGAGGGTGGATAGCAACCCAGTAGGAATAAAAACGAGACCTATCTGTCACAGCACCCAGATTGATTGATGTACAATATATGCAGTCTGTGTATGTGTGTGTGCGTATATATTATATATATATATATATATATATATACACACGTTATATTTTATTTATATATATACACACACATACATACACACACTAGAATATATAGAATATATATATATATATATATATATTCTAGTGTGTGTGTATATATATATATATATATATATATATATATATATATATATACACATAGTGTGTGTGTGTGTGTGTGTGTAAAGCAACATGTGACTAATATTACAATTAGAAGATGCCTATGTGAAGCTGAACTATCAGCAAGAAGCCCCCCCTGAAAACATACAATTTACCAAAGAGCACATTGACCGGCCTAAAGAGAAATGGAGCAACATTCTGTGGACTGATGAAAGTAAGATGTTTGGGTCTAGTGGCTGGAGACAGTTTGTCAGACGAGCCTCAAACACTGAATTCAAGCCACAGTACATCATGAGGACAGTGAAGCCTGGTAGCGCCAGCATCATGATATGGGGATGTTTCTCATACTACGCTGTCAGGTCTATTTATCACATCCCAGAGATCATGGATCAGTTTGAATCATTCAGAATACTTGAAGCAATCGTGCTGCCTTATGCTGAAGAGGAAATGCGGCGGCTCAATCCCACACCTTAATCCAATAGAAAACTTGTGGTAAAAGGTAAATTCGATTGGACTCTTTACACCTTGAACACACAACCTCCCGATCATGACTGCAGCACCCTAACCACTACGCCACTGGCCCCACTCTTGAAAACTTGTGGGATGACACAAATAATAAACTTTCTGAGGCAAAACCAAGAAGTAGTCCAATCGTACTGGGCTGGAACACCTGCTCGCAGGTGCCAGAACTTGGTCGACGCAACACAACAGTGTGAAACAATGTTTATACAAATAAATATTAGTTCAGAGATTCAAAGGAAACAACATCTTAGATTTTTCAGTTTATACAGACACTCCCGGATTTACGTTAATTCGTTTTACGTATTTTTTGATTATGTTTTAAAGGAAAAAAAAAAAACAATTTTTGAGTTTAGCATGCGCTCTGTAGTACGAGACATACCTGTGTAGTACGCTGACGTAATATGCTACTTACATAACGCTGCGTCCATTATTTACAAACGACAGACTGAACGTGCCCCTCCTTCTTCCAGTTCACTGCGTGTTAGCCTTGTGTTAAGACGTCGTCTCTGTGATCTTTGTGTTTACACTGTTTTGTGGACTTTTGTAACCCTAAGCAAATATGGTTGGTCAGAAGCGTAAGCCTACAAGTGATAGTGGTAATCAGAAAAAGCGGCAAGCCATTTCGTTAGAAACGAATATGGCTATTATCAATAAAATTGATGCTGGTGAAAAACATGCGACTGTTCACGTTTCTTCCAAATGTCTCCGTCGACCATCGGAACCATTTACAAGCAGAAAGATCACATCATAGAGAATGTTAAAGATTATATATGATACTGTATTTGATAATTTGATGAGTGAATGTGATTAAAATTGATCTATGTGAAATTATTTTGCTTGAATTTAATTTATTTGAAACTAATGTTGATATTATTTTACAATGTTATGTTTATAATAATTGATTTAGTGGTGTTTTATGAGATACGGTAATGGTATTTATGGATGTATAGTACAGTATGAACGCCATACGTCACTGGAACATACAGTAACAACTTACGTTTTTTTTCACCTTACGTTCGGCCGTCCGGAACCGAACTAAAAGGTAAGTCGGGAATCGTCTGTACACTGAATGGCTGAGTTTGTAAAGACCAAAACAGACACTGATATGTTTGAACAGTGTAATAGGCACTCATATATATATATATATATATATATATATATATATATATATATATATATACACACACACACACAATTTTAGTATCATTTTAATGTTATGAAGCTCAAAAAATTTGAATTAGCCTAATGTGCATGTCTTTGCACTGTAAGAGGAAATAAAAGTCCCCAGAGGAAACCAATGCAAGCACAGAGAGAATGAGTAAACTCCACACAGGAACACCCTCACTGATCCCGTGACTTGAACCCATTACCTTCTTGCCGTGACACAGAAGCGCTAAAAAGTACATCATGTGCACTGCGTGTCATTTCAAGGTCTTTATTTCAAACCATAGCATATAAGCAACTGTAACATTGTTCATGCTTAAAATTATTATTATTTTAAATAATTTAATGCATAACGTCTTCTACTGAAGCATGTGTTAAGACGACATTGTGATCTTAAGTGAATCATGAGGTTTCGTGGATGTGGTGTCCGTGCTGGCTTGAATGCATGCTGATAATGTAAGAAGAAAACACAAGAAAAAAAAAAAAAAACTGAAACTGTGATATGCATGTAAATATTTCATAGGTTTCAGTTTGCTCCTCAATCACAATTTTTCTCCTCTAATTTAGTCTCAAAAGTATTGCCTCCTGATCATGAGACCACCACCAACAAGGGAGGGGCTTCTATTCAAGCTTCTATCACGCATGATGCTTGCTGCCCACTTCTTTACAAACTCTATTCAGGGGCCAGTCTAACACACTCAGAGGGAAAGCATTATCCACCCTTTCTATGCATAACCTCACAGATGCCCATGATTGGCTGGTGATAGCTTTAATCCCTCCCTCTTGTGAGAGCTCAGACTATTAGCTCCCGTGGACTTGTGCCCTCAAACTTTAGAACTCTGCAGTTTTACAATTTTTTTTTTTTTTTTTTTAATGTTACAGATAGCAGAATTTATATTCATTATCATACTTGCTTTTGGATACTAAAAATATTTTTACAGACTTTTTTTTGTGTATAAAAACATGAAAAACAAACCTTGTTTTCTTAATCAAATCAGCAGTGTGAAGAAACTATGTTTCTTTCTCAATACTCATGGCCAGGTTGCTTGCTCCTGTATGGAAAGGAAAAGAAAAACACTGAGCACATAATAAAAGTATTTAATAAACGTTCTAACGTGATCCTTCCTACGGTCTGCTTGGGCTCCGTGTGATCTAATCAGTCATAAGCTCAGCTGACCAGCCTAACACCATCATAAACAGTTTACTTCATTACATCACCTTCCTTCAAACATCACGTGTACTACATGCACTCAAAGCAGCGAATCATATGAACACGCCAACAACAAAACACGCTTTGTTTCATTATGAATTCCCCCTCTTGTTCCTTTGCTTAAATCTGTGCCTTGACCTTGATAAACATTTATGGAGTTATTTGTGGCATCTAGGTTTTATTATACGAGTCATATCCATATCTTTATTTGTTAAACATCTCATGATCTGATGAGTAAAAAAAAACCCAAAAACCTTGCAATCCATTCATTCATTTTCTGAACTGCTTAATTCTAATTAGGGTCGTGGGGAGGCTGATGCCCATCCCAGCCGACTCTGGGTGAGGGCAGAGGCAGCTCGCCAGGCAATTGCAGGGCAGATGGAAGCCCCCCTGCAGGGAGGACAGGTGCAGAAACACCGATCTGCTGAGGGACCACTCCGTGGCAAAAGGCCGGGAACGAGACAGAGCATCTGCAAGAACATTCCGCGTGGACGGAATGTGACGAACCTGCAGAGTGATAGAGTAATCGCGACAAAACATCAGAATCTGCCGAACGAGACCGCAAAGGGTGGACGAGTGAGTGCCCCCTTGACAGCGAATGTAGGACTCAACTGTGGAATTGTCGCAAGCAGGAGGACAACCTGACCCTGAAGTAGTGGACAAAAATGCCTGATGCTCAGTAGAACAGCATGAGCTTCCAGAACATTGATGTGCAAGGCCGTAACCAAGAGCCTTGAACGCAATCGACACCAAGTACAGCCCTCCAACCCTCCAAGGATGCATGCGTCATAAGATGCGGGGAGGGAAAGGGAAGCGGCAGGGGACGACCCGCGGTCAACCAAGTCTCCTGACCCAAAGTACGAAGGAAATGACAAAAGTCGTCGTCCAGGAGAGTGAGTGGTCTACGGAGTCTCGAAGGGGACATCAACAAGACAGGAGCCAGCTTTGAAGAGGACGCAAATGCAGACGACCCAGAACAAGAAAGTCCGCAAGATTGTTCAGCAGACCGAGCAGAGACAGCAGGGTCCAAGTGGAACAGGAATGCTCGCCAACAGATGAGGAATGACCACCAGAGCCATGGAGATGTTGTGAAGAGCGGGAGCGACCAGACTTAGACAACTGCCGCAAAGAATCCCGAGATGCCATTTCCTGTCAGCTTTGTTCTGATATAGCGGGATCACGCGACCTCTAGCGAGGATTCCGAGAGAGAGGTATAGAGGCGCTATATGGGTATAGTCTAACGCAGTGGTCTCCAACCTTTTTTGCACCAGGAACCAGTTTTATGTATGAACATTTTCCGCAGACCAATTAGAGTCTACTCCATAGTCTTGTTTTGGTGGCTGTCACCGCAGAAAACCCCGCTTCACAAAGATACGTGGTTAGAAACGGAAGGGCTTTCAGTTCTTCTGTGGAAATGTCGAAAAAAAAAAACTGCTTCAGAGGAGCAGGCGCCCTGTTCCTTTACTATTCCAATAAAGTTGCATTTGGAGGGGAAAAACAGTCTAATTCTTATAAATACAATTTTGAATGTAAAACACTTGAATTCCATTTTTTTTTTTTTTTTTTGTGGAGAGCTGGTAAGAACAGTAATAGCTGGTTAGCATGGAACTAGCTGGTTATCTATTGGAGAATAGGTCAACCTTCTCGGTCTTGATCTGCTGCCTCACCATTCTCAGTCCAGGTCTGTCCATTGCTCAGCAGTCGGCTTTGAGATTCTCTCAGAGGTTTACCAGGAAATTGATGGGTTTCTCCATCACTAATATTCAACAAAAAAACACAAGGAAAATATGGTTAAGAATATAATTAAAAAAAAAAAAAAAAAATATATATATATATATATATATATATATATATATATATATATATATCGTTAAAAATACAATTGAATTATGTTTGCGTGTGGACTAAGTACTGTATAGGCTGCTATAGAAATTAGATTATTAAATATCAATACTGTACCAAAATCTGAACTATTTGACCTGCTATTCTACTGTGCGATGCATATGTCTTCTAGTTTGAAAGCACATAATCACAGTCAACAATGCAGTTTTCTCCTGATCATTTATAAAAAGATAGAGACCTTTTGACAGCATGTCCAGATGGTGAGGCAGGCTGTTCTGGGTCAGGGTTCACAAGACACGTGGGGAAGGAGCATCCATCGCCTTGACTGAAACCACCACAAAGAAACCCGATATGTTTAAGAATCTTCATCACCCACGTTATATGTGAACTGATCATGTGTAAGCTAAGGCACCTGGAAAAAACAGGGAGAAGCCAATATTTCTTTTCATCCCCAAAGACTTGGCGTAAATTCTTGCCCACTCCAAGACTGAAGCCATTTTTGTCAGCTCCGTGAAGAAAGGCGGGTGCACGGAAGACCTCTGAGAATTGAAGTTATTTAGTAAAAATAAACATATATATATATATATATATATATATGAAATTTATGAACAGTTAAATTTGTTTATTTACTTCATCATTAACAACAAAAATGTCCTGTAAGCCCTGGCGAATACAATAACAGCCCGTGTCATATGCTGCAGAGTTTAATAATTTATAATTAATAAGACATATTTAAGCAGGTAGAGCACACACACACACATATATATATATATATATATATATATACATACATATATATACATATACATATATATATACATATACATATATATATACATATACATATATATATATACATATACATATACATATACATATATATATATATATATATATATATATATATAGGGATCCGTGACCAGGTGGACCTATATGTCTTCTTTTCCTTTCGGCTGTTCCCTTCAGGGGTCGCCACAGTGACTTATCTGCCTCCATCTTCATGGAAGTCATATTAATAATTCGTACGTTTGATTTGGCATAGGTTTTAATATCGGATGGCCTTCCTGACACAACCCTTTAGCAAAGGGCAAAAACCCGCTGATGGCTTTGTAGCTATTCTTGTCAAAATCAGCAATGGTTCTTTTACATGAAGCTCTCACTATAGACAGTGAGCGACATGGCCGGCCTTTGATAACCAGTCAGCTGCACCGGGGTGGAGACTCCTTGTGGAGAGTGGGACCCGAACCCCCAACCTTAGGATCAGCGATCCAGCACCTTTACCACCAGACTGCCACACACACACACACACACACACATGAGAAAACTTCCTTCAACTAAATACAACTTCAACAAAACAGAAATCCCCCCCCCCCAATATTAGTCATATCCCTTCAAGTATTGTCTGTCATCACATACGAGCACAGAGGGGTGTAAGCACGCACATGTCCCCTTCGTGATATGCGAAGCTGCCATCCGCCTCTTTACAAACTGCTGAGCATGCGCAATTGGAGGTGGCCTAACACCCTCAAAGGAATATTAGCTATTTTGACCCTTTTGTGTAATGATAATATTATTAATAATAATAATAATAATAATAAAATGCACTAACAGAGATTGGTTGATGATACTACGAGCGCATATGCCACCCCTCCCTCCCTGCTTTCCTCCCGTGAGAGCTTGGCCAGTTAGCTTGTATGGTTGCAGAGGGCTGGGCAACAACCTGAATTCGAACCTGTGACCTCCAGGTTGATACTCACACACTTCATCGATACACCACTCAGAAGCTCCCAAGAAATCACAATAGGCAATAAATCCTCAAAACAATCAGCTTGATTCACTATCCAAAACTCAAAAAGACTGTCAAAGACCTTTGTGTAATCGGACAGGATGTTAAATCATGGAAAGCAGATGAATGACACTGTCAAAAGCAGCTTTTTAAAAAAATAAAAGTTACTGAAATGAGCTTCCTTCACCAGGTGGCGGGGCTCTCCGTTAGAGATAGGGTGAAAAGCGCAGCCATCCGGGAGGAGCTCGGAATAGAACCGCTGCTCCTCTGTGTTGAGAAGAGCAAGTTGGGGTGGCTCAGGTATCTGGTCAGGATGCCTCCTGAATGCTTCCCCGGTGTGGTGTTTTGGGCATGTCCAACCAGGAAGAGACCTGGGGTCGACCTAGAGTACGCTGGAGGAACTATGTGTCTTGTCTTGTCTGGGAATGCCTCGGTGTCCGCCCGAAAGAGATAGAAGAAGAGGCTGGGGAGAGGGACGTCTGGACGTCTTTGCTTAGGTTGCTGCCCCCGTGACCCGACCCCGGAAGAAGCAGAAGATGATGACGACAATGATGCTAATGATGGTGTGTTAACAGAACAAAAAACTGAACTTTTTTAACGACAACTGTTTGTTTTCTGGTTTATGCCTTATTTACAGATTATACTGAGACAATACATGTAAATGAAAACTGAAAAATGTGGGTGTTCTCAAAAAATTGAGCAGTAGAGTACTGTATGTTTATTGTGTAATTTGCAGTGAATGATCATGAAAACTGCTGGTTTGCAATCATGCATGAGAAACTCGATAACCAGCACACGAAATGAGGCAGTAGATAAAAACATGATACATTCTCAAAACTGTTTAAGATTATAAACCATCTGATTAAAAAATATATATAAATAGGGTACATGAGGGGGAAAACAGCCCAGCAGGGCATAGTTGCCATGGAAACTTACTGCAATTTTTCAAGGGCATGGCAGTACGCACTCACAGCAAGTTTTAGGTCAACTGGAAAAAGTTGGCCAAGATATGAGATCATTTCCATCAGCTGTACACCACAAACTGTTTGGTGTGTGTGTGTGTGTGTGTGTGTGTGTGTGTGTGGGGGGCATCTGACAGATTTAGAATCGAGAAAATTTTCAACATTTTACTAAAATTCAACATGGCAGGTGGATCAATTAATTTGGGACCTTCCAACAAATACAAGAATGTTTTTTTAAAGGTAAAGGACATAAAAATGTCTACAACACTTTTTTTGGCTGATGAACGCACCTGCAGACGTGACATGAGCTTGACCTCAGTTCCTCTCTGTTGGTTTTGATCACCTTTGTTGGTTGAACACTTTCACAGTTTGAAAAAATAACAAGCAACCTTTGTGAGACTTGGATAAATAGACCATATGTTTTGTCTTCTTCTTTGGCCTGCTCCCATTATGGTTCACCACAGCACATGTCTTCCTTTTTTTTCATCCCTCCATCTTTTCCTGTAACCAGTCAGTTTCACCTTCAATATTCCACTACCAATGTACCATTCATTCAATTGCAATTTTTTTTTTTTTTTTACTTATTATTGCTGCAGAACTTTTACCTGGTCTGCAAAACACGCTTTGTTTACTCCAGGGTTCAGCGGATCTCCCTGATGCTGGCTGGATTAGCGGCCAGACCCATGGACTTGAGGGGAGAAAAAAAATACCTTTGTATGCAGAGGTGGAGGGCAGAAGAGGAAAGGGAAGGAGGTGGCGAGACAGTGGTGGCTTACAGAGAAGAAAAGGTACAAACCATTTTTCCCAGGTATTTTAATGGGGAACATGTTGTCACTGCTGAATAAAATGGATGAGCAGAAGACAGCGCTAGCCCAGAATAAGAGGGAGTATCACGAGTGTAGTTTCATGCGCTTCTTGGGGACATGGCTGCATCAGGATATTCCTGATGGCAACGTGTCTATCGTGGGCTTTCACATTGTCTGGGCCGACAGAGATTACACCACGAGCATTAAGCAGAAAGGGGGGGCTTGTGTTCTTGTCAATAACCAGTGGTGTAATCCCATCCAGATAATCATCAAGGAGCAGAGTTGTGGACCAGACACTGAACTGTATACTGTTGTACTCAGACCATATTATTTGCTGAGGGAATTCCCCATCTCATCTTACTGGCTGGTTATGTTCCTCCTGTTGCCAACCCGACAGCTGTATGTTACACTTTTAATGCTCCCATAGCCCAGTTACAGATTCAGCACTCGAGTGCTTTCAATGTGATGGTTGGAGAAGGCCTGGGAGGAGCTACAGTTCTGCTTTGAAGTAACAGACTGGCAAACACTCTAAGCCCCATGATGAGGACATTGATGGGTTTTACTGAGTGTATTTCACACTACATACATTTCTGCACTGATGCCTCAGATGGCCTTTGTTACCCAAAGCCAAGGCTTGGGTGATTAAAGACATCAAATCACAATCACTGGTTTCAGACCATCTGTCAGCAGAGGATTTGAGGATTGTGAGGACAGGGACAACAAGCTGAACGTTTTTTTTTTTTTTTCACAGATTTGACACTGTGGATACTGTTCAGCCTCCTTCTAACTCATCAGGAGCAATCCTGAAACCCTCTGCCACGCCACCTTTTCCTTAACTACACCTCTGACACATGGACTAGACCTGACACTCCCTCCCCCACCTGGCAACTTCACCGATAATCAGAGCCAGCTGAAAAGGCTCCCCTCAGACAAGGCAGCAGGATCGAACAGGGTGAACTCCCATGTCCTTAAAGCATGTCCTCCTCAACTCTTAGGAGTCTTATATCACATCTGCACAATGAGCCTGAGTCTATAGAGGGTCCCAGTGGGATGGAAGACATCATACCTTGTTTCTGTTCCAAAGACTCCACGTCACAGTGACCCCGAGGATTATAGACCCGTGTCATTGACTTCACATTTTATGAACACTCATGCTGGATGACCTACGACTCATGCTTGCACAACATATGGACCCCTTTAGTTCACCTACCAGCCTCATCTTGGAGTCAAGAACGCCAACATCTGCCTGCTTAACCATGTCAACCTGGCACACTGGGAGGGTCATATTTTTTTTTTTACTTTTCCATTGCAATGACACCAGTGCAATACACCACACAGCACTGGAGCACCGAAAGGGACCATCCTGGCCCCTTCTCTCTTCATCCTCTACACAACTGACTTGACTGATGGTGGATCTAGGAGATCTAAAACATCAGTGATCCATATTTCTGTTCATGCCTACAATTTTGAAATTGTAGAGAATTGCAAATACCCTGGAGTTCATATTGAACAATACTGCCCACCTACTTCACTGCTTGCTGATCACTCACAGGAGCACATTCAGTGAGAGACTAATACCACCCAAATGCTCTACTGAGGGTAAGTAAGGTAAGGTAGCCTGTTGGGCTTTTTACACCTGAGCCTAGTGGCTCATCAGGTCGGTGCTTATTCCCAGTTTCCGTAGCATAAAGCTACCAGGAGTTCAACTCCTCCTTGATGGGGATGCTGGTCCATCAAAGGTCACCTTACAGGGTACCCATTTACACTGCTGGGTGAACACAGGCACACTTGTGGCTAGGACCTTGCCCAGGGGTCTTAGCACAGTGTGGGTCTACCTGGGATTCAAACACACAACCTCTCAATCATGAGCCCAGCACCCTAACCACTACGGCACCGGCCCCACGCTCTACTGAAGGACATGGGAAATAATTCCCACATGTGGCCATTAATCTGTACAACTTCTCCATATAGCAACAACATCCACTGTTAAACATTTACATTCTACATAATACTGTACATATCACTCAATGACATCATTAATTCCTCATCTGTTTATATAGATATCAGTAACTTCTTATTTTAGACTTATGTAAACACGCGCAGAGAAACAGAGTAAAAATTTGTAATGATTCTTTTATCAAGACTTTATCTCATTCTTACTTTGTATGAGCAACTGGGTGAACACAATTTCCTTCGGGATTAATAAAGTATTCTCATTCTGTTCCGGTCAATGTGCATCTGACCATCTCAATCTGGCCTCTTACTTTAACCCCAAGCACCACTAACTGTACTCTACCATTCATTTCTTATTCTGTAAATTCTGGGCCATCCCAGAGAGAAAAAAAAAAAAAAATCACATTATCTTCATCTCTTCCTCTCCCAGCTACCAAAATGAACAGCACAGATGTTTCCACCCAAAGTCTTGAAGGACCCCCGGGCCTGCACATTTCTTTTTTGCTTTCTCTGTTTTGTTACAAGGACAGTGGTGGCCTGGTGGTAAAGGCGCTTGATCACTGATCCTAAGGTTGGGGGTTCAAGCCCCACTCTCAGCAGCTTTGTCACTGTCTACCCAGTGCAGCTAACCGGGTTATCAAAGGCCGGCCATGTCTCTCACTGTCTATGGTTTGAGGCGTGTAAAAAAAAACAAAACAAAAAACAAACAAACATTGCAATCAAGAGTAGACTGTATAGCCGTCAGCGTGTTTCTGCCGTGTGATTGCCTGGCGAGCTATCCAGGGTGTACCATGTCTTCAATCAGAGTTGGCTGAGATGGGCGCCAGGCTCCCCGAAACCCTACTTAGGATTAAGCGGAGTAGGTAAGGTAAGGTAAAGGTAAGGTCTGTTGGGTTTTTACACCCGAGCCTCATGGCTCATCAGGCCGGTGCTTATTCCCAGTTTCCGTAGCATGAAGCGACCAGGAGTTCAACTCCCCCTGGATGGGACGCTAGTCCATCGCAGGGTACCTTCCCAGTATATTTTTACTGGTACCCATTTATACTGCTGGGTGAACAGAGGCACACTTGTGGTTGAGACCTTGCCCAGGGGTCTTAGCACAGTGAGGGTCTCAAGTGGGATTCAAACTCACAACCTCCTGATCATGAGCACAGCACCCTTACCACTACGCCACCGGCCCCATTAAGCGGAGTATAGTACACACAAAATCACAAAGAGCTCTTAATTAGCAAATTGGTTAAATCATGCGTGATGAAAACAAGGAAAACACTAAAATGTGCAGCGCACAAGGTCCTCCAGGACCAACGGTGGGAACTGCTGCCCTTACAGTAAGACAATGTTGATCATGAACAAGAAGAGAGGGGTGGATGGCTAGATAGATGGATCTACGAATGAAAGCTAGAAACACTATAAATGCCAGTATAATTTTGTGCTTTGCTCCCAACAATGCCATGTTTAAGGCCCAGTCACTTACCCAGGGTGGATCTATTTTTGCATATTAGCCAGCAGTGATAAGCGAACAGTGAGGCCAGACTGACTGAGAACATGGAGGCGGCAAAAAACAGGAACATTATATGGAACTTGGCTTGAGTGTCTGGCAGGCCGTTCTGGGGAAGGGAAAACAAAAACATAAAAAGGAATTTCAATTATAGTACATACCAAAACTTATGTATCTAGAAAAATGGAGTGGAATAGAAACTTATGGAACAGTTGAAGAGGCAAAACTAGAGAGCACCAGATGATGCTACTGTAATAGCTAAAACAAGTATCTTATAGTTAATAACAATTACTAACAAGTACAGTACTAGTCACTCTACACTTCTCTAAATATTCTCTAGACAAGGCCACTAGATCGATCTACCAGGAGATTGTTAAGTCATCAGTGCACATCAGTAATTAAAAGCTTGACCCAGTAATTCCTACCCAGTATTGCTTAAGTCGCTCATGTACTTTACCGTCCCTCTTGCAGGACAATACAAATGCATGAAGATAAAAAACAAACATCATGAACATCATGGAGACAATGCTACGTTATGTTCCCAAAATATTGCAAATGGATACCAAAGACCGTCTCTGAAAAGTTTATAAAAGACTGGCTTGTAGACATGCTTAAAGAGATTTTTTTAATTAATTCTATTTAGTCAGCAGTAATTGTTTTAATACCCAAATCTAATCATATTATACTGTATATAAAATTTACTCTTTCAGTTAAGAAGCATCTTGGAAAAAGAAATCATTTATACTCACAGTCCAAAATTGAATGAAGTACTGCAGGTCTGTTGTAGTGATAAACAGACAATACAGCAAAGAGTAGGCAAGAAAAAGTGTAAAAAACTTGTAGTTTGAAAAACCAACACAGTTGTTCACCCTGTCAGGAGACACAATTTATTCTAGATTAAAATATTCAAAATGTGACATTAAAAATTATTGCAGTATACAGGGATCCGTCACTTTCCGCATATATAATAATATAGATAATTGGGACCGAGACCCCAGATCCCCCGCGCGACCGCTGAATTCCGCAAAGTAGGTTCAACCCCCCCCCCGACTGACATATACGTACATGTATATGTGTGTATATAATATCAATAAATGCATATTCAACGCTACAAATGCTTATATTATATTATGATAATTAACATTCAAAAATAATGCATGAGATGTAAATAAAGTAGGAGGGTATCGGCAAGAATGTAGGAGGGTATCGGCAAGAATGAAGGGAAAAGTGTACAAGACGGTGTTGAGGCCAGCGATGTTGTATTGTTTAGAAACAGTGGCCCTGGGGAAAAGACAGGAGGCAGAGCTGGAGGTAGCAGAGATGAAAATGTTGAGGTTCTCTTTGGGAGTAACGAGGATGGATAGGATCAGGAATGAGCACATCAGAGGGACAGCACATGTAAGACGTTTTGGAGACAAAGTCAGAGAGGCTAGATTGAGATGGTTTGGACATGTACAGGGGAGGGATAGTGAGTATATTGGTAGTAGGATGCTGAGGCTGGAACTACCAGGCAGAAGGCCTAGAGGAAGACCAAAGAGACGATTCATGGATGTGGTGAAGGAGGACATGAAGGTCGTTGGTGTAAGAGAAGAAGATGCAAAGGATAGGGTGAGATGGAGGCAGATGATTCGCTGTGGCGACCCCTGAAGGGAAAAGCCGAAAGGAAAAGAAGATGTAAATAAAATATAAATACACACACATACAGACGCACACACACAGATGCGCAGCTCACATAAAAACATAAGTAGCTTTGTTGAGGGGTTTTGGGTTCTTTTTTTGTTTGTTTGTTTGTTTTTTGCATAATTGGCTTTGTTTTGCAGCATTTTCCTTAACTTTTTTCCTATTCTTCCTTAATTTCATATTTGATGAATATTTAAAAAAAAAAATGCAATGCACGTAAGCTGCATGAACTGAAGCGCAAAGTAGAGAGGATCCCTGTATTGTACTGATAAGTGAATGCATAAATACACAAATCTTTTAAAAATGTAATAAGAGCGCAGATCCAAGAAACATCCTTACAGGAGAAGATTTTAATTATTTTGCTTGATGTTTTGCTGTGGTCTTAACATCATACCTTTAACACCTATGGGACCTGCTGGAAGCAATAAATCACCAAATGTGGTGGTAAAGAACACTGGTTTCAGGTGGATGACCAAATAAAGACAATAGAGTTAAAACTTTGTTGAAGTAAACTGTTGAAACTTTGCATAAAAATGGGAACAACGCGAAAGCAGTTAATTTGCTATCAGTGGTCACTAACTTGAGGAAAACCTGCGCCTCTTCTGAAAGATACCCGGCAAGTTTCTGAACATCTCAAACTTCAGCGCCTCAGTGTAGAGAGGTTGTTGTGGAAAAGTCATCACCCCGATATCAGGCTTTAAAACTCGGAACCTACTCGTGACTTCTGAAGACATTAATTCTAACATCAAGGTAATTCCTGAAGTCTGCTGAAGGTGAAACATCCTGAAATAGTCACTCAACTCCTGTACTGTAGTTGGGTTTGTCTCAATCTCACGAATTAAGAATAAAAACATGATGCATGGAGTTGAGACATTCTTGCAAACAGTGGGACACATTTTCTCCTGTAGATCACAAAACTGGTCAAATCTTCACGCGAGATTCATAAGTTCGGGTCTTGTTGAATTCACATATTCAATTGCTTTATATTTATATATTATTTATATTTCACATTAAGCCAAATTTATTTGGCTTGTATATCATTCTTAGTTGGCCAAAGTTGATCTTTTTTGATATAAACTTTAGTTCTGTTCCACTAATTTCTTTGAACTAAAAGTCTATACAGTAGGCCCTTGACCATTCACAGTTTAGCGCTTGCACCCCATCATACTCATGGACAAACCCAGAAGTAAATGGCAAGTGATTCAAATTTAGCCAATGGCTGAGAGCTTTTGTTTCTCCCTCCTGCTGGTTGGTTGGAGATGATGTGTACACCTCTTTTTTTTCTCCTTGTGATTGCTTGAATTGCAAAGTAAGTTTTTTTTCAGTTCATCAATTCATTTTCTGTAACCGCTTCATCCTAATTAGGGTCACGGGGAGGCTGGTGCCTATGCCCATCCCAGCCAACTCCGGGCGATGGCAGAGTACACCCTGGACAGCTCGTCAGGCCATCGCAGGGCGGGAATGGTTCTTTTACATGCCTCACACCATAGACAGT
>CM045733.1:60562500-60690000 GCA_024760905.1 Plotosus lineatus | reverse complement strand
GGAGTGATCTTAGTTTGTAATTCTGATGTGCTATAAATACAGAACAAAAGAAAAACATTTGAAAATGCTTGAACAATAATTATACTGCAGGCTGCTAATAGCAGTAATTGTAGAGAATGCATTATTTTGTCTGTTTCCTCACTCAAGAGTAGCTCCTAATATTAGCTCGCTCCTTTTTTCTGCACACTCTGGGCAATAGCAGAGCACATAAGGATTTCCAGATTGATCAGAACAGACGTACAAAACAAAATAGTTGTCCTTTGTTACTTCAGAATTTTACATGCCTTGATTGGACCATTTAAATCGCCGATGTAGTCGAGCACTGAATTTTAAACATCAGTATAATAAGTGGTGACACTTTTAGTGACCTCGGCTCATAACAACTACACTCTGTTGAGCAACACTGTCGTCCTCTGGAGAGCTCAAAAAAAGCCACGAATTCCAACGGCAAGAAAGGTTTATATTTAGAATATATTATGGCCTGTAAAATTTCACTTTTGCAACAATACTCTGGGACTGCAGCTAAGCATTAGGAATAAATCGGCCAGATAAAAATGGTATTGGGGGATCTTTGATTAAATATCAATCAGTCGCATTGTGTGGTGCACTAGAGTTCTAATGAATTTTAATTGCATTTATTTTTGTATGAGTGAAAAGGTGTGGTGGTGAGATAGTGAAATAGAGCAGAGAGTGTTGGGTGAGGAAGAAACAGAGCTGGGTTTTTTTTGGCTTAAATAAAATAACTTCCTCTGGGATCTGAACACAGGAACACAGAGTCCACACTAATCTACATATAGTAACCTGTAAAGGTACACCAACAAAATTTTGTCTCTTTTTTATGATTTTTTTTTTAAATTTCATCAAAAGTTAACAATAATGCTGACCCATTATTTATTTTTGGAAGCAGCTTTGGGAATAATTACAGCTTTGAGCCTTCTACCACATCAAGTCTCTGAACACTTTGCACACCTAAAAATTTTGGCAACTTCCTAAATTCTTCTCATTCTAAAATTCTATTTTTCCTAGCAGATCTCCATATGTGAAATCATATCTGTTGGTAGCCATCTGTGCATTGTCATCTTCATGCTTGAGCACAAACACTCGGAGGGGAGGGGGGGTCAAGGTGAGCTTGTCTAATCAAGAACATCCAGAGGCTTGTCCTAAAGCCACTATAAGGTTTTCTATGTTGCATGCTTCGGAACTTCGTGACTGTTTTTGGGTCCAATATTCACTGTGAATTGTGACCAATGTGTGTGATTCCAAATAATGTATATCCAATTAAAATGTGCCACAGGTGGACTCAGTTCAACAGTCTCAGTATAATATCAGCAAGCAGAGTGCACCTGAGCTCAATAAATGGATATATTTATTTATTTATTTCTTCCGAGTTGATCTTGAAGAAGCAGTGCTATTTCATATCTCCCATTGTTAAAATGTTTAATAATAAAGTACCCAATAATTAAAGATGGACTGGTTTCTGAAATTTCGACTTGATTGCACTTATAAAACCGAAACCTATTACCAAATCCACAATAAAAACTGATATACAGACACTCCACGACTTACGCTCATTCATTTTACGTATTTTTCGATTTTACATTTTTTTTTTTTTTTTAAGTCAAATTTTGAGTTTTGCGTGCTCTCTGTAGTACGAGACGGACCTACGTAGTACGCTGACGTAATATGCTACTTCCACATGACGCTGCGTCCATTGTTTACAAACGACAGACTGAACGTGCCCCTCCTTCTTCCCAGTTCACTGCGTGTTACCCTTGTGTTAAAACGTCGTCTCTGTGATCTTTGTGTTTACACTGTTTTGCGGAATTTTGTAACCCTAAGCAAATATGGTTGATCAGAAGCGTAAGCCTACTAGTGATAGCAGTAATCAGAAAAAGCGGCAAGCCATCTCGTTAGAAACAAAGATGGCTATTATCAAAAAAATGGATGCTGGTGAAAAACTTGTGAATGTTGCACGTTTCTTTCAAATGACTCCGTCGACCATCAGAACCATTTACAAGCAGAAAGATCTCATCACAGAGAATGTGAAAAGTTATATTTGATACTGTATTTGATATTTGATTAAAATTTATCTATTTGAAATTATTTTGCTTCAATTAAATTTTTTTGAAATTAATGTTGCTACTGTATTACTTGATATATTTGATATTATTTTACAATGTTATGTTTATAATAATTGATTTAGGGGTGTTTTATGAGATACAGTAATAGTATTTATGGATGTATAGTACAGTATGAACGTCACACGTCACTGGAACATACAGTAACAACTTACGTTTTTTTTCACCTTATGTTCGGCCGTCCGGAACCTAAACTAAAACGTAAGCCGGGAAGCGTCTGTACATGTTTTAAAGACTTTAAAGAATACCATTTCTGGTCATCTTTACAATATAATTTGTTCACATGTAATATGTTTAAGTGACGCAAAACTTATTTTAACTTAAATGACAATAAAAAGTATGAAACTGGTAATTGTACCCCTTTATTTAAATCAGGAGCTGGTGGTGTAGTGGTTAGAGTGTTGGGCTCATGATCAGGAGGTTGTGAGTTCAAATCCCACCGAGACCCTCACTGTGCTAAGACCCCTAGGCAAGGTCTCAACCACAAGTAGTGTGTCTCTGTTCACCCAGCAGTATAAATGGGTACCAGTAAAAATATACTGGGAAGGTAACCTGTGATGGACTAGCGTCCCATCCAGGAGGAGTTCAACTCCTGATTGCTTCACGCTACAGAAACCGGGGATAAGCACCGCCTGATGAGCCGCTAGGCTCGGGTGTAAAAACCCAAACAGTTAATCAATCAAATTTAAATCAGGGGTCACCAACCTTTCTCGAAACAATTCTTGGGTACCAATTAATGCGAAGGGATACCAGGTCGATATACACCCCTGAAACTACAAATTTGCTCAATTTACATTTAATTATATGTTACTATTAATAACTAATGATACGCATTCTTCTATGTGAAGATATTGATTTGATTTAAAAATATATTCAAAAAAATTTGATTGAGCTCAATAGAGAGTGGCGCGATAAGCCGTGGGCCTGTCCTAAAAATAACAGTGAACAGGTCCTTGCGGGCAACCTGGTGCCCACGGGCACTATTTTGGTGATCCCTGATTTAAATATCCATTTCACATTAAATATTATGTGCTTAGCGGTCATGTGAAAATATATTCCAAGTTTCGACTCCTGCGTCTGGTCTTTCAACAGTATTCTAAGATTATCAGAGTTACACTCCTCAATGGCCACCAAAACTTATCCATAATTTCAGAACTGCACATCTCTACCAAAAAGCAAAGAAACCTGGACACTTTCGGAACCAACTGTATGCTCCTGCAAACGCAATGTTCCTTAAAGCGGCCACAGAATGGCCCAACAATTATTAAAATGTAAATCCTGAACAAGCAAAACGGGGCAGTGAAATGAACCAATTCTAAAATCCTGTAATGTTTTGTAATTGTCCAAATAATTATTTCCCCAAATCTGCACACACCACCCTATGTTTAAGTCCAGAGGCTTATGATGGGATTAAAAAGCTTTAACATTTCTGCAGGTATGAAAAAGTGGTTTGTAAACCAGTCATTTTTTATAGATATCCCGTGTTCACTCCGTGTACTGCAGTATCCGGTTCATTACCTCCAGAACCCCGTCAGTACACAACTCACTGAGCCTCAACTCGGTAAAGATCAGCGTGCAGAAGTCCCTTAGATATTTCTGGATATTGAGCCACAGTTTTACTTTGTCTATTTATGAGGAAAACATTTGACAAAAGAAAGTCTTGTGTGAATAGTTTTGCCTGCAGTCTACGATACCGGCAGACACGGCATCCAATACCGTTAAAATATCAGAACTAGATTGAGCAAGCGGGAACCTTGTCATTGCTTCAAGGGATCGCAAAACGTCTACCAAAGAACATTGTTTCCTCGATGAATAAAAATAATAGACATGCAAGCTTTTGAAGGTGGTGCAAAACCACACAACATAACATGGGGTTTACTTCTTAAGTGATTTTAAAAGTAGATTCAGTATAGTTAAATTAAATATTATTTTTAAGCTTAGAGTCTGACCTAGTCAAAATCCTTGCAAATTTTTTGCAAATCAAGCCTTGTTATAACGCTGAAGGCGGGATTGCTCAGGCAGGTGACAGGAAATTACATTAGCATTTCAACACATTACCAGTAAATCTAGTCTAAAACCAAGCTTGCACTCAAATGCTTTATTTTCTGCAATCTGATCTCGTCCGCTGTCAACAACAGAATACAGTACGGAAATAGTGGTTTCCTGGCAGATACGCAGGCAGAATTTTCATGATAGGACAGAATCAATGTATAAAAAGAACGTAAAAAAAAAAAATGAACAGTTGTTTAAGATTTACGTTACTGTCATGATGAAACGTGTACGAGTTATTTCTCTGATTTCAGCAACAAAAATAGGCTTCTGATATCACATTGCTTTGATCTAAATACAAAAGCAATAAACTGTGGCTTTCCTTTTTTGTTCTATTTGTTTCTCGTTGTTGTTCTTTTATAGTTGATAAACTATTTGATTTAAGCTCAGAAGAGTAAAAAAAAACAAACAAAAAAAACATGCACACAGTGAAAAGTATTAAAATTTATACATTTTCAGTCCAGAAGTAAATGCTTCCTGACATAAATTGTGCACTTACAACACTTTGCAAATGTGAAAACAATAACTATAGCTATTTTTCCCTCTAAAACTCTTGCACTCTCAACTTTAAGAATAGTGTAGCAAAGGAACAAAATAAAAGACAAGACTGAAATCACTATTCTTTTCAGATTACAGGGATCCCTCGCTACTTCGCGTTTCAATTCATGCGGCTTCATTGTATTGTGGGTTTTTTTAATATTCATCAAATTAAAAAAAATAAGAAAATTAAGGAAGAATATGGGGTAAGTTCAGGAAAATGCTAGAAAACAAGGCCAATTATGCAAAAACAAACAAAAACACACATCAAAACTACTTACCGGTACATTTTAATGTGAGGCGCACATCTGTATGCGTGTGTATTTATATTTTATTTACGTCTTATGCATTATTTTTGAATGTTTAATTGTTATTATAAGCATTTATAGCGTTGAATATGTATTTATTGATATTATATACGCATATGCATGTACATATACGTCAGTCAGGGGAGTCGATCCTACTTTACGGAATTCGGCGGTCGCGGGGAATCTCGGTCCCAATTAACCGCGGAAAGTGAGGGATCCCTGTATTTCAATTGCAAAGGAAGAAAATGGCTTCTCAGGCATCTCTGTGCGTTATCCACCATTTCTATGAGCTGAGCCATTTTGTCTATTTTGAGTTCATACAGTAGTTTCACTTTCATTGCTGAAGACCTTTCATTTCTAAATCTGCCTTTTTATGATTTTTCTGTTTCTTTTCTCATTCAGTGGGATCACAATTTTCTGCCAAAAATTAGCTATTAAGTTAAGTTACACCGAGTTGAAAAACAGTTGTACCTTCATTCTCTTGTATTCCGTATACTCAGTCTGACTTGGGGTTTTTTTCCGTCTAAATCTTCTTCTTTTTTTTTTATTCATTTAATCTGAATTAGCCTCTCGAAGAGGCTAGCACCCGTCTCAGCCGACTCCTACAGGGTACACCCTGGAGAGCTTGCCAGACCATAGCCAAGCCACAATGTCATTTACACTCACACCTAGAGTCTATTTGGAACAGCCCCTGAGCCTACTGTGCATGTTTTGGACTGTGGAAGGACACCACAGTACTCAGAGGAAACCCCCACAAGCACAGGAAAAACATGCAAATCCCATACCGAAATGACCAGGCCCGGGAATTAGTGTGTGTTCTTGCTGTGAGGCGGACACTCTAACTACTCCGCCAACCTTACTGCAAATAATCATAATATTCATTCATTCATTTTTTAAGCCATTTAATCCTATTTAGGGTCGTGAAAAGGCTGGCGCCCATGTCTCTGAACTCTTGGTGAGGGCCTGGTACGCCCTGACAAGTTGCCAGGCCATCACTGGGCCAACACTCACACAAACATTCATACTCACATCACACCTAGGGGTGATTTGGAAAAGCCAATTAGCGTACTGCACATGTTTTTGGACTGTGGGTGGAAGCCAGAGTACCCAGAGGAAACCCATGCAAGCACAGGGAGAACATGGGAGCACTAGCACAGGGAGAAACCCCACCCAGAAACACCCAAGCTGGAAATGGAAGCCAGTCCTTCTTGCTGTTAGACAGACGTGCTAACCACTACACCGCCATACTGCCATAATTAAATTACTCATTTAATTTTTTTTTAATAACAGTGATCCCAGCAAGGTTTAGAAAAAATAGAGGAAACAGGTTCAGAAATAGAGGAAATTAAATGAAATATTTCAGCTGGGGGTCAAAGGCGCCGTAGGGTTCCTGAAGCTGAAAAAATAGCGGAATTCCGCTAAATAGCGAAGATCTGAGATCCGTAATAAGAAAAATTCTTTAAACTATCCATGTTCATTGCCCTAACATGTACAGAGACATTATGATTTTTGAAGAGCGTGTATTTTGGGTCAGCTTGAAGCCTGGGATTCCTCTTGCCACAATTAAACAGTGATTGTACGATTCACCAGCAAAGAGAGACAAAGGAATTAACAACATCCTGCTCAGGTTGGCCTGACAGGAGTCTTCAAACTGTTGAGCAAACAGTTGAAAATAATCCCCAGTGTAAACCAGCTGATGTTGCAGAGAAAATCCAAGTGAGTCGGAGTACTGCTGTGAGGAATCTCCTTCAACCTGGTTACGCTAATATGGAATCTCTGTCCAGTGGTACCTCACTTTACGAAATTAATCCGTGCCAGAGCCTTTTCGTAACCTGCATTTTTCGTAAATTGAACCGCATTTTACATGGAAAACGCGTAATTCGTTCCAAGACTCCCAATACTACCTCATAAATCCTTTAAAAATTATGAAAGTACACCAATTTTGTATGAACTATGTATGAAATGTGTGTTAAAAGTAAAAGAAAATTATTTACCTTCTTTTATATGTCTCGAACCACCCATGCGACGCTTTAAAGTCCGGGGTTTGCTGGTCTGAAGAACCGTCACACCCACCCTCACCCTCCTTCACGAGGTCCTTAAATATGGTGGTTGCTTTTTCCGAAATAATCGCCTCCGTCACTGTATCGCCGCTTTTAATGCCTCCTCCTGCTTCAATATTGTCCCGATTGTAGAGGGGTTTCGGCCATAGTACTCCTTTGCGATTTCACACTCAAAAAAAACCCTCATGAAACTCACGAACCAACAGTACAACTGTCCTACATGCGTGTGTGTCGAAGACTGGGTCAAAAGCGCACGCAAAGCATTATGGATACAGTATTGTATTATGGAGATTCAGCTCCCTCCTAGCCAATGGAAGGCCAGTGGGGTGGGGTGTTGGGAGACAACCAATGGGAAAGCAACTCGTGCATTGTTTGAATGGCGCGCTTGAATTTTTAAGATGGCGCTTTCGTAACGTGAGCTTGTTTCGTATCCAGATACAAAAATTTTTAGTAAAATACGTTTCGTAAACCTGAATTTTTCGTTTAGTGAGACTTTCGTAAAGTGAGCTACCACTGTATAGACCTCTCAAAAATGACGGTGTCTATTTGCTTTAAATATTCACTGAATGTTATCCAGCACTTTACATGGAACTAGCAGCTGCAAAACATTATGTATCTGAGAAACAAACAAACAGAAAAAGCAGGTCACGTAGGAGATTAGTTCTCTGTAACAGCTAACAATGGGATTAGCTCAAAGACATTTAATCAGCTGATCGCCCACTCATAAAAAGTTCTGTTGTGTCTTTTGTAGGCCACATGCCACCTCACGGATGAGTCAGTCTCTACCTTCTGCTTCATAGTAACACTCACAGAGGGCAGTTCGGCACAAAAAGCTTGTTTATTTGAAGTAAATTATGGAGGGGTCTACAGGCTAATTCACATTAATATGAGAAGATCCAACCGGTAAAAGAAAAAGAAAATCCCGCAGCCACATTCACCCTTCAGGATAAGCTGTACACGCTCTAATGTAATACACCTCTGTAGGCTGGTGATTTTATTACATCTCTGCTTATTTTATTTATCATGTCCTGGGGCAACAGTGAGTTTAAATGCCAAGAAAAGAGACTGTCCATACAGACTGTCTGCAGTTCAGCATAAAGGCTGGTCTCACTCAGCAGTAGGGATGCTGCTCTTGGCCTCCAACATCCATCCTTCATCCTATTCTCTGGCTTCATTATATTCTCTCGCTTCTAAAACAAATGCTGAATTCAATTATGGCTCTTCAGAATCCAAAGCAGAGTGGAAATATCGCAGTGATCTAAAGCCCTTGATTCGCTGGTCTAACCGTCAATGGGGGTGAACTTGTCACCACCCCAACACAATAACAGCATATATATAAAATAATACATAAACAAACAAACAAATAAATAAATAAACAAACAAACAAACACTGGCGGCTCGGTGGCGTAGTGGTTAGCATGTCCACCTCATGGCAGGAAGGCCCGGGTTTGATTCCAAGCCTGGGCGTTTCTGTGTGGAGTTTGGATTCCTCCCACAGTCCAAAAACATGCACAGTAGGTTAACTGGCTGTTCTGAATCACCCCTAGATGTGAGTGTTTGTGTGAGTGCTGGCCCTGTGACGGCCTGGCGAGCTCTCCAGGGTCTACCCCGCCCTCGCCCGGAGTCATCTGAGATGGGCGCCAGCCTCCCCCAACCCTAATAAGGATTAAGGGTTCAGAAAATGATTGAATGAATAAATAAAAATAGTAAACAAATAGGCACTGTGCAACACAAATATAATTTTAGTTGAAATGCTTTTGCAGATTGGATCCTGAATTGCAGTTCAGATTAAAATCCGGGGATTTAGCTCAGTTGGTAGCGCGTCCGCTTTATCCTCCGGAAGGTCGGAGTTCGAATCCGGCCGCGTCATACCATGAGAAGTTAAAATTTGGGAGTTGTTGCTTCCTGCTTGGCACTTGGCACCAAAAGGATAGAACAACGCAACAACTGGTGCTGTACAATGGCGACGGGTACCCGGAGCGCAGGGAGCGCTGGGGCCTCATGCGCATTGAGCATACGCGTGTATGAAATTGCGCTATATAAGCATCCACAACAACAACAACAATAATAATAATAGCAGCAGTGATTCGCGTCACAACAAGAAAGTCCTTGGTTCGATTCATGGGCTCGGGGCTTTTCAGTGTGGAGTGCATGTTCAGTTCTGTGTGCATGTTGTCCCTGTGCGTGTCAGGGTTTGCTCCGGGAACACCGGTTTCCTCCCACAGCCAAAAAAATGCACAGTAGGCTAACTGACTGTTCCAAATGATCCCAGGTCGGTGCAGGTGTCAGTGTCTGTGTGCGAGCGAATGGTTGTATGTATGTGTGGCTGTCCGTCCGGCGATGGCCTGGCGAGCTGTTCAGGTTGTGTCTTTCGCCAAGGGTCGGCTGAGATGGGCGCCAGGCTCCGTACGACTCTAAATGGAATGCAGTGGTTCAATGAATAAATGAATTAAAATAAACCCATTCCTGCTCGAACACTTTCATAATCCTATATCTGAGAATATTCCCATTTCAGTGTCCTGACGTCTAACCTTCAGATGTGCACTTCTAAAAGAAGATGCCTGGAGGTTCTCATTCAATTAAGCAACGGCAGGTTTCCATGCAACATGCAAAAGCACGCGCCTCCTAACATGCCTCAGGTTCACCGAGGTCCCAGACGATCCACCCTTACCTACGCAGAGCTGGATCACATACGCGTAGTAGGACCACGCGACGAGCGCGCAGACGAACAGCACGGGGATCCAGTGCACTACCCGCTGACACTTCCGCTTGGCGCTGCGCGAGCCCGACGGCGCCATGTTTCAGCTGTGCTCGCTGACCCGAACATGCCAAAACAAAAACACTCGGCTCGCTCGCTCCGTCAAGATACTGGACGCTCGAACGCAGCGGACACGCGCCCGCATACACTCGTTCCGTCGTGTGCGTGTGTGTACGCGCGTACACGGCGAGTAAGAACGGCCCCGCCCCCTTCTCGCCAAGTTACCATGACGCCCATTAGGCGCAGACCAGGCGCCGGCCAAAATTGTTGACTGTTGGTACTGTACCGTCGGACGCAGCCTATTTTCTGGTTTTGTGTGATGCACACGCTTGTACGAACAAATTTGATACCCCCCTCCAAAAAAAAAATAAATAAATAAAAATAAATTAAAAAATTAAAATTAAATTAAAAAAAAAAAAAAATTATGGTCTCACAGAGAAGAATATGTAACCTAACACTGTAATTGTTTATTAAAAGAAAAAAAGTAAAAAAGAAATAAAAAATAATTTAAAAAAAAAATAAAAAAATATATATATATATATATATATATATATATATTTTTTTTTTAAACCCTTGTTACAGTGTTGGGCAGTGGTGGCCTGATGGTAAAGGTGCTGGATCGCTGTTCTTAAGGTTGGGGGTTCGAGTCCCACTCTCCACTCGGTTGTCACTGCCCCCTCAGACCAGCTAACTGGGTTATCAAAGGCTGGCTATGTCTCTTACGGTCTATGGTGTGAGGTGTGGTGTGAGCCTGTGGGGCGATGGACTCACTGCACAGGACTGTGTGGCGGTCGAGGTAGCTGAGCAGGTGGACGAAAGTCCGAGTCTTTCACTCCCTTGTGCTCCCTGTCTTGCTCTACTCAAGTGAGACATGGACGCTCACGGTTGAGCTTGGACGACAACTGGACTCCTTTGTTACGACTTCCCTTTGCCGCATCTTCGGATACCGCTGGTGGGACTTTGTTACCACCAGAAGGTGCTCGAGGATGCAGAGATGGTAAGAGTAACCTGCTTGATCCGCGACTGTCAGCTGCGCTACTATGGACACTTGGCGCGTCTCCTGCCTTTGGTCCCAGCACACCGGATCCTGTCCGTTCGGGATCCTAGGGGCTGGAGCCGATTGCGGGGACGACCGCGTGCGACTTGGTTGTCGCAGCTGAGGGCTGCCCTGCCAGGGGGTATGGGCCCTGCGCAGGCCTGGTCAATCGCCAGGAGACGGCCGGATGAGTGGAGGCGGCGGGTGGACGCAGCGAAGTGCCATCCTGGCGCATGCCCTCATACCTGACCTGACCTGTGAGGTTCATGTAAAAGAACCATTGCTGACTTTCGTAAAGAGTAGCTGCATAGCCATCAGCGTGTTTCCTCCCAGCGATGGCCTTGCGAGCTGTCCAGGGTGTACTCTGCCCTTGCCAGAGTTGGCTCTGAGATGGGTGGCAGCCTCCCTTCGACCCTAATTAGGATTAAGTGGTTACAGAGGCTGGGCTGCATGGTAGTGTCGTGGTTATCACGTCCGCCTCATAGCAAGAAGATCTGGGTTGATTCCCAGGCTCTGGATGTTTCTGTGTGAAGTTTGCATGTTTTCCCCATGCTAGCATGGGTTTTCTCCGGGTACTCCGGTTTCCTCCGACAGTCTAAAAACAGGCACAGTAGACTACTTGGCTGTTCCAAATCACCTCTATGTTTGAGTGTAAGTGTGAAAGGTTGTGTGAGTGTCGGCCCTGTGATGGCTTGGCAAGCTGTCCAGGGTGTACCCCGCCCTCACCCAAAGTTGGATGAGATAGGTGCCAGCATCCTTGCAATTACAGAAAATGAATGTTACAGTGTTGTATGTCTATGTTAGATGTCTCCAGCATTCACTCGTGAGGTTAGTGCTTTTTTGTTTTTTCTCTGGGCTGGGCATAAAAACAAGGTTTTCCAAAAATAATTAAAAAAAAAGCATTATCTCCACCCATCTCAGTCTACCTTCCAGGACACTGAGTGAGGAGCTTCCAGGTGACCAATCAGTGGAGTGTAAGCACTGAGAAAGTACATAAATGGGAGGAGGAAGCCAAACAGCCAGTCCAAAAATCAGAATCTCAGGGGAAGGTGGGGAAGCAGCTTCCTGAAGGACTGTGAAGGTTTTAGATTACGAATCATCCCGTTTAGAGTTGTGGAGAGGCTGGAGCCCATCTCAGCTGACTCTAGGTGAGGGCATGGTACATCCTGAATAGCTCGCCAAGCTATCGCAGGGCCAACACTCATACAACCATTTACACCTACTTGCACACCTAGGGGTGATTTGGAACAGCCAGTTAGGCAACTGTGCATGTTTATGGACCGTGGGAGGAAACCGGAGTACCAGAAGGAAAACTACACAATCATAGGGAGAACATGCAAACTCCATACAAAAACTACTGAGCTTGGGAATCAAATCAGGGACATTTTTTTCTGTGAGGCAGACATGCTATAGACTGTGTCACTTTACAGCTTCAATCAGTTTATAGTTATATGATATACTGATATAATGCTATATGAATGACAATGTTCAGTGATCCCTCAATCATTCTACACTTAGTCACCACTGTATGTTACTTCAAGGCCGGGTAGACCTTGGAGTGCTCCACACCAACAATGAGTCAATTCTTGAACTACTTATACTAAAACCAGGACATATTTCAGTCCATTGTGTTTGTTGTCCAACTGCAGGCTGATGACCCATTTCTGGAATGCTTGCAGTTACAGAAAATCCAGAGGGACCACTAAACATCCTCAACCGTCTCTAATACTACATGTGCTCGCCTGTATCCAGAGAGACGTTGGTCCATCCAGGAACTGATTGAGTTGTTATCCTGGAAATGGATGTTGTGATCTGAACTGCAGTGTAGGTTTAATATAGCACATCCGTTCAAGAGGGAACAAAATTCTTTGGACTGAACCCCCTAAACTGATATCCTACCGGCACTGTGAAAATGATCTATAGCATCTACCGTGGAAAAGCTTCTTTGGCTGTAATCCCAGTGCATATTCTCCGGCAGAGTAGATTGTACCCACCATCCCTGAAATATATGGATCAGCTACGCTAGTAAAGAGTTGCCTAATATCTAAATGTTCCACCACCAAGAGTCAGTCACTTAGTCCCTTGCAGAGTTCTCAGTCTCTACAGATTGGAAGAATTGCTTTTTGTGACTAACCATCATATTTCCAGAATGTGCCAAACACAGAATAAGACGTTTTCACCAGGAAAGCACCAGTGCACTTTCCGCCAAATGGTTATAGAATACTATCCTGCTCTTGACCAAGATAGAACCAGAGCCTATCCTGGTAACAGTAGACACAGGACAGAGATACAGATATCCATCACAGAGTGTCACTCGCACCTGCCAACTCCTCCATCAATCCACTTACAAATAGAACCTCTTTAGAATAGCCAGTCTATCTACCAGTGTGTTTTTTTAAGTTGGGAAGAAGCACGACAAAATCCTGGACCCTGAAACCATGTGACAGCAATGCTTCCTACTGCTTCAACCTACCACCCATTCATTTAATACATGGTGGGGGGTCGTCTCCGCATAACCGGTCCGAGGTACTGGTTCGATCTGCACTATGTCATTTCTTTGCACTATGTAATTTTCATGATAAACACTGTTCGATCTTCCATGCTTTCTTCCGTACAGCTGTGACAAGCCCGTAGAATCACTGGGTTACGCAGTGTGATCACAGTTGTTTCCATGAAAACACGTAAGCACATTATTTGGCGAGAAAAAAAAACACGGACAGTTGTTTCCAGAATTCCTCATTTTTCTTGTGCAAGTTGCTTTTGATTGGCTCACTATAACTGTCCGTCCGTTGAAACTGCAGCTATTATAAAACTCGGAAAAGATGTCTATGGATAAATGGAGGTGAGATTGGCTAAACAAGTATGACAAAAATGGTGACAAATGGAGACAATGAGTTAGAAAACTGGACATCTTGAGAGTTGCGTATTGTGATTGTTGGTCAAAGACAATCAAGATTGGATTCTATCAAATATAAAATAAAAGTAAGGTAGGCCTACAAATTAAATTGTAAGCTTTTTCATCTTTTACAATTTCCTTGTTTATAGTCCATAATGGATCATAACATATACTGGTATTTATTTTTATGATCAGGCATTTTTTTGTATTAGCAGAAGATTTTTCAACTCCCTAAGGGCGTAGGCTAAGTGTTTTGCTAAAACTGCACTGGTGTACAGTGTATAAATTCATTCATTCATCATTTTCTGAACCGCTTAATCCGAATTATGGTCGAGGGGAGGCTGGCGCCCATCTCAGCCAACTCTGGGTGAAGGCAGAGTACACCCTGGAGATCTCGTCAGGCCATTGCAGGGCATAATAGTCAGCAACGGTTCTTTTACATGAACCTCTCACCATGGACACAGCCAGTCTTTGATAACCCAGTTAGCTGCACAAGGGGGTGGATGGACAGTGACAACTTCAGGGTTGGGCTTGAACCCCCAAACTTGGGATCAGTGATCTAGCACCTTACCACCAAGCCATTTTTTTTTACAGGTTCAAAGGGTGGTTGGGGTGCCCTGCCTGTCTGACTTTATGAGGCATTTCAGGGTTTTGAGTATTTTTAACTTGCACCTATGGAATCATATCATCAATCACTCAGTCATTTACCTCTCACTTACTACTTGGGAGACTTGAGCCTATCTCATCCAACATTAGGTGAAGGCAGGGTACATTCTAAAGAGCTCACCAGACCATTGCAGGGAAACACATATGCAATCATTCACAGTCAAACTCACACCTTAGGGCAGTACTTCTCAAATAGTGGGGCGTGCCCCCCGATTGACAGTGTGATGCCGGGGGAGCGCGTATGACCCTGGGGAACATGCTTTTCTGGAACAGTGTATGACAATTAAGTGTAATTGCATCTCCATTCCAGTAGTTGGCAGTGGCGCTCTCATTGTCGCGCTATGGTGTAGCGGTTTTTCCCACGAGCAAACTATATTAAGTGCAGTAAACAACCCCTCAAGAAACAACATGGGAATTTTCTAACAGGAACGGAGAGAAAGGTGGAGAGACAGAGATGTTAGGACATAAAAAAGTTGAATGAGTTTAAATAAGGATGTATTTTTTTTTAAATTTCAGGCACATTTGTGCACTTTAAATCTTTTCTATTACAGACTAAAAAATGTTAATGAAGTTTTTCTTTATTATAAGTTGAACTATATTTCTTTTTTCTCTTTATAATGTTAAAGATACAATGTTATGCAGAGGTGTACTAATAGCAATTTTATAGATAAATAATACTACAGTACTTATAGTCGCTTGCTGTGATCGGTGGTGGTGGGGGCGTGAAATGTTTTTTCATCCTAGAGGGGGCGCCACCGAAAATAATTGAGAAGCACTTGTCTTGGAAGCAATTTGGACCAGCCATTCAGTCTTTTGTGCATGTTTTTGGACTTTGGTAGGAAACCACAGTACAGTGGTACCTCACTTTACAAAAGACTCAGCAAACGAAAAATTCAGGTTACGAAACGCATTTTCCTAAAATTTTTGCCTCTAGATACAAAACAAGTTCATGTTACGAAAGAGCCATCTCAAAAATTCAAACATTCAAACAATGCGCGAGTTGCTTTCCCATTGGTTGTCTCCCAACACCCCACCCCACTGGCCTCCCATTGGCTAGGAGGGAGCTGAATCTCCATAATACAGTACTGTACCCATAATGCTTTTCGTGTGCCTTCGACCCACTGTTCAACACACGCGTGAAGGAGAGTTGTACGTGAGTTTCATGAGCGTTATTTTTCGTTATTTATCATGAGCCCCAAGAAAGTGATTCCCGGTGAGACTGAAAAGAAGACGCGAGCTCAGTTATCAATAAAAGTGAAACAGGAGATGATAAGAAAATATGAAAGTGGGATGAGGTTGAGTGAAATCGCAAAGGAGTATGGCTGAAACCCCTCTACAGTCGGGAGGATATTGGAGCAGGAGGCCTTAAAAGCGGAGATACAGTGACGCAGGTGATTATTTCGGAAAAAGCAACACCATATTTAAGGACCTCGTGAAGGAGGGTGGGGTGAGGGTTCTTCGGACCAGCAACCTCCGGACTTTAAAGCGTCACATGGGTGGTTCGAGAGATTTACAAAAAGGTAAATAATTGTATTTTATTTTAAACACATATTTCATACAAAACTGGTGTACTTTCATAATTTTTAAAGGGTTTATGGGGTAGTATTGGGAGCCTTGGAACGAATCACGCGTTTTACATGTAAAATGCGGTTCAAATTACGAAAAATGCAGTTTACGAAAAAGGTGCTGGAACGGATTAATTTCGTACAGTGAGGTACCACTGTACTTGGATGAAACCGAGGCAAGTATGAGGAGAACATTCACACTCCACACAAGAATTCTCAAGCCCGACACTCGAATCCAGAGCCTGGGTTGCTGTGAGGCAGACATTCTAACCACTATGCTATTGTGCTGCCCCTGAAAAACAACTAGAAAATTAAATTATCAACAGTTTTATAATGTAGTCGAACACTTTTTTGACATAATATACCCAACATTAAAAATGAACAAAAACACAGCCAGCAATGTAAATAACATAGCAACCACAAAAGAAGAAAAATGAAGCACATACACTCAGTATTGTGTCGGATATTTATTCAGCCTAATGTTTACACATAATTATATGTATACAGTTTGTGCTTTTAAAGTAGCCTTCTTTAGAAAAGACCAACATCGGCTAATACAGACAACAGTTCTGGCTTTGGCATTAAAAAATATTTGTTGAATTCATTTCCCAGAGCGCCCACTGTGAAGACATCACCCCTGTGGGGAGTAGAGAGCACTGTCCTGATCATTTAAATTCAGTGTACCCTGGCATTGTTGGTTTTTATACTCAAGTAATAATATTCCTGATTGAATAGGCGACTGTGGCCGGAAAAAGTAGAGTTTTAATTAGGAATGCCTCAAAACCAAATGCTATTCAAGCGTACAGAACTCCAAGCTTGTATTTACCGTATAGCAGCTTATCATATTAAGGTCATGACGACTCATAAGACATATTAGCCTGTGAGACCAGACACATTAAGACAGAATTACGTGTTAACATTTGAGTATTAAATACGTCGAAAATTTGACATTTGTAAAGTACACATTTTAGGAATTTTTAAAATGGTACCATCCCACATCATCATTACCATCATCTTCAATATCAACCTCAGTAAAGAGTTGTAAACAATTTTACAAATATAATAGGTCCTGATAGAATATAGAATATTACATAGAAAAATACAGCCACAAAACCACGGTAAAATTTGCTCTGGTTATTTAATGAAAACATATTGCAATGGTGCATAAGGCATCAAGAGAAGAGTCCTGTGTCAGTGAAACTGAGTTTATAAAATATTTATAAAATATTTCAAAATGTGTCTATTTTTATTTTTAATTGCACAACTTATATCCATATTTTTTGTTCTCATTAGTTTAAAGGGCGCTGCAAATGTGTCAGTGGAAAGGTACTGTATTAGGCATTCCTGGAGTTACTGGCTTAATCTGATTGAAAGGCTTATATAGCATCACATGTATACAGTACAATATATATATATATTCTTAGGGTACGGCTGTCTTAAGTTTCATGGCTATTGCTGTATAAAGAAAAGTATGCAAATAATTTCAGTAGTGAACCACCAATAAATATTTAAACTCATTAATACAACAAACTGACTACTAGCTATAGTCGAATTCAGAGATCACCAACGTGGTGCCCGTGGGCACCAGGTAGCTCGCAAGGACAATATAAGTGGCCCGCAGACCTGTTCACTACTATTTTTAGGACAGGCCCACGGCTCCATAGCGCCACTCTCCATTGAGCTGCATCTAATTTTTTGAATATATTTTTAAATCAAATCAATATCTTCACATACATGAATATCATTCATTATTAATAATAACATATAATTAAAGCTAAATTGAGCAAATTTGTAATTTCAGAGGTGTGTATTGACCTGGTATCCCTTTGCATTAATTGGTACCCGAGAAATAGTTCTCAGTTTCAAAAAGGTTGGTGACCCCTGATCTAATTGGTATGGAACTTTAGTAAATATTTCAATGACACAGTTCCTAATGTAACCGCTAACATCTTATATATGGTAATAATTTGAATGTGGAAATGTAAATCCTAGCTTTATATATATATATATATATATATATATATATATATATATATATATATATATATATATATATATATATATATATATATATATATATATATATATATATATATATATATATATATATTAAGACTATGCTATGACAGTTCTCCTCACTGACTGAAGTCTGGCTGGTATCCCGTATCTGATAATTGACCATCACATGAATATTACAGTGTAATATGATGCTTACAAAGCCTGAGTCAAAACACACTGAGCTTTCATGTTCTGGTTCTTGTCATCTGTTCAAACATACACACAGCAAAATCCCACTGCACTCAGAAAATAAGACAGTATACTAATTTTAATAATTTTAAATTATTCCACTAATAGTAAAGGTAGGATTAAGGATACAATCAGAATTATATATATATATATATAAATATATAGATATAGATATATATATATATATATATATATATATATATATATATATATATATAGCTATATCTATATATTTATATATATATATATATATATATATATATATATATATATATATATATATATATATATATATATATATATATATATATATATATATATATATATATATATATATATAAAGAATAATGCAGCCATGAGGCGAGGCACTAACCAGTGTCTCTCCCCTTATACGATCCCAAGCCGGATAAATGCAGAGGGTTGCGACAGGAAGGGCATCGGCGTAAAACTTCTGCCACATTTAAAAAATGCAAATGATCAAAAACAAAATTCATACCGGATCGATTGAGGCCGGGTTATGCGACCGCCATCAGTGCTGTCAACCAACAGGGTGCTGATGGAAATTGGACTACTGTTGGTCGAAGAGCGTCGAAGAAGGAGAGGCGGGGGCGTGTCGTAGGCAGAGAGAGAAGGAAATCGTGAGCCTCGGACTGAGAGTAGGGACTTTGAATGTTGGAACTATGCAAGGAAAAAGATAGGGAGCTGGCTGACATGATGCAGAGGAGGAAGGTGGACATACTGTGTGTTCAGGAGACAAGGTGGAAAGGTAGAAAGGCTAAAAGCTTAGGAGCAGGGTTTAAACTGTTTTATAATGGTGTGGATGGGAAGAGAAATGGGTAGGAGTCATCTTGAAGGAGGGGTTTGTCAGGAATGTTCTAGAAGTGAAAAGAGTGTCAGACAGAGTGATGAGTCTCAAGTTAGAAATTGAAGGCGTGATAGTCAATGTTGTTAGTGCTTATGCCCCACAGGCAGGATGTAAGCTAGAAGAGAAGGAGAGATTCTGGATAGAGTTAGATGAAGTGATGCAGAGTACCCCCAGAGGTGAAAGAGTGGTCATTGGAGCAGACTTCAATGGACATGTTGGTGCAGGCAACAGAGGGGACGAGGAAGTGATGGGCAGGTTTGGTATCCAGGACAGGAACACAGAAGGACAGATGTTGATCGATTTTGCAAAAAGGATGGAAATGGCTGTGGTGAATACTTTCTTCCAGAAGAAACAGAAGCATAGGGTGACTTATGAAAGCGGAGGTAAGAGCACACAGGTAGACTACATCTTGTGTAAGCGATGTAATTTGAAGGAAGTCAGTCACTGCAAAGTAGTAGTGGGTGAGTGTTGCCAAACAGCATAGGATGGTGGTGTGCAGGATGACACTGATGGTGAGAAAGGTGAAAAAGGCAAAGGTAGAGCAGAAGACAAAGTGGTGGAAGCTGAAAGGAAGAGTGTCGTGTTGTCTTCAAGGAGGAGTTGAATCAGGCTTTGGGTAGTCAGGAAGTGCTTCCAGAGGACTGGACAACCACAGCCAATGTGATCAGGGAGTCCGGTAGGAGAGTATTTGGTGTGTCCTCTGGAAGGAAAGTAGATAAGAAACTTGGTGGTGGAATGAGGAAGTGCAGGAGTGTGTACAAAAAAGAAGGAGTTAGCCAAGAAGAAGTGGGACATTGAGAGGACCGAAGAGAGTAAACAGGAGTACAGGGAGACACAGCGTAAAGGCGAAGGTAGCAGTGTCAAAGGCCAAACAGAGGCGTATGATGACTTGTATGATAGGTTGAACAGTAAGGAGGGAGAAAATGAGTCTATACAGGTTAGCACAGCAGAGAAATAGAGATGGGAAGAGCGTGCAGCAAGTTAGAGTGATAAAGGACAGAGAAATGTATTGACTGATGACAGAAGTGTGCTGGGAAGATGGAAAGAATTACTTTGAAGAGCTGATGAATGAGGAAAATGAGAGAGAAAAAAAAAGAGTAGAAGGGGTGACCGTTGAGGAGCAGGAAGTAGCAAAGATTAGTAAGGGAGAAGTGAGGGAGGGCATTGAAGAGGATGAAGAGTGGAAGAGCAGTTGGCCCTGATGACATACCAGTTGAGGTATGGAAGTGTCTAGGGAGGTAGCAGTAGATTTTCTGACAAGAATATTCAACAAGGTCTTAGAAAGTGAGCAGATGCCAGAGGAATGGAGGAGAAGTGTGCTTGTGCCCATTTTTAAGAACAAGGCGATGTGTACAGAGTTGTGGCAACTACAGAGGGATAAAGTTGATGAGCCATACAATGAAGCTATGGGAAAGAATAGTGGAAGCAAGACTAAGGGCAGAGGTCAGCATTTGTGAACAACAGTTTGGTTTCATGCCAAGAAAGAGCACCACAGAAGCAGTGTTTGCTTTGAGGATGTTAATAGAGAAGTACAGAGAAGGACAGAAGGAGCTGCATTGTGCCTTTGTGGATCTGGAGAAAGCATATGACAGGGTGCCGAGAGAAGAACTGTGGTATTGTATGAGGAAGTCTGGAGTGACAGAGAAGTATGTTAGAGTGGTGCAGGACATGTATGATAGATGTAAGACAGTGGTGAGGTGTGCTGTCGGTGTGACAGAAAGAGTTCAAGGTGGAGGTGGGACTACATCAAGGGTCAGCTCTCAGCCCCTTCTTGTTTGCTATGGTGATGGACAGGCTAACAGATGAGGTTAGACAAGAATCTCCATGGACTATGATGTTTGCAGATGACATTGTGATCTGTAGTGAGAGCAGAGACCAAGTAGAGGAAAATCTAGAGAGGTGGAGGTATGGCCTGGAAAGGAGGGTTGAAGGTTAGTCTTAGTAAGACAGAATACATGTGTGTGAACGACAAGGACCCAAGAGTAACTTTGAGGTTACAGGGGGCAGAGATAAAGAAGGTGGAGGATTTTAAGTACTTAGGCTCAACAATCCAGAGCAATGGAGAGTGTGGAAAGAGGTGAAGAAGCGGCGTGCAGGCAGGTTGGAATGGATGGAGAAAAGTGTCGATTGTGATGTGTGATAGGAGAGTATCGGCAAGAATGAAGGGAAAAGTGTACAAGGCGGTGATGAGGCCAGCAATGTTGTATGGTTTTAGAGACAGTGGCCCTGGGGAAAGACAGGAGTCAGAGTTGGAGGTAGCAGAGATGAAAATGTTGAGGTTCTCTTTGGGAGTAACGAGGATGGATAGGATCAGAAATGAGTACATCAGAGGGACAGCACATGTTAGATGTTTTGGAGACAAAGTCAGAGAGGCTAGATTGAGATGGTTTGGACATGTACAGAGGAGGGATAGTGAGTATATTGGTCGTAGGATGCTGAGGTTGGAACTACCAGGCAAAAGGCCCAGAGGAAGACCAAAGAGAAGATTTATGGATGCAGTGAAGGCGGACATGAAGGTCGTTGGAGTAAGAGTAGAAGATGCAGAGGATAGGGAGAGATGGAGGCAGATCATTTGCTGTGGCGACCCCTGAAGGGAACAGCCGAAAGGAAAAGAAGAAGATATATATAAAAGAATATATCTGTTCTCAAACTATTTCCCAGACAGCTCTTTCTTCATACAGGCCTTAAAGGAGGTGAACCTCTCCTCTCCTCGATACCCCTAAAATTGGAGAAGAAATCGTTAAAATGTTCATTTTATGCTTATTAATTTTTTAAAAAGCAGAGGTTGGTGTGTGTGTGTGTGTGTGTGTGTGTCTATGTAAAAGACAGCAAACAGAATTTAGATATAATAACAGTCATAAGGTCACTGAGTGCACCATTCTTAATAAATAAATTAATTGAAATAAATAAAAAAATAGCCCCAACACTCAAGCTAAGACCACTAGATGGCAGAAAATCTTCAGGTAAATGTTCTCTGACAATTTAAAGTACGTACAGTACATGTCCACACGCATGCATCTGCACGACAGAGAGATTTACCTTCGTTGATTTGGCAGACTTTTTCCACGTATGTTTATTGCCAAGCTGTTTAAAGTGCTTCCCTGAGGTTTATCACATAAACAGTGAACTCCACTCACCGTTTTCAGGAAACAGACCCAGTTTCTTTCCTCGGGGCCTTGTTTGGTATGCTTACGGAGCAGTGTGAGGATTACATAACGCATCTCTTAAAATTGTACACTTTTTATGCATACATAGGATTGCCAAAATAAAACAGGACTCTACTTTGGATAAGAATTTCCACCACATCCAGATCCTTGCTGTGCACTTACATTGATTTATGCTGTGAAATTTAAGCTCACTTGGGAAGAGCAATGGAGCAGTTCCTCTGGAGAGAAAAGCTCTAGTCCAATTAGTTGTTATATAAATTACCTCATAGTAAGAGCGGCAATATAATTATCACTCCATATGCTTTTACAAATTAACACGGTAGGAAACGTTTAGTAGTTCTGGGCAATTCTAGGTGCTCAGGGTGCAAGATATCTTGGGGAAGACTCCATAGCTCTCTGGGGATGCTGGGCTTTGAAGTCTGTGGTGGATCAGGGAGTGCTGCTGGTTTTTCGCCCAGGTGTTTTTCGCATAAATTGTACGGACATGTTTTTCGCCCAACTTTATATATATATATATATATATATATATATATATATATATATATATATATATATATATATATATATATATATTTTAGTGTTAGGGTTAGTGGCGAAAAACATCTAGTGTTAGTTTTAGGATTAGGGGTTAGGGTTAGGGTTAAACCATCTAGGGTAGGGTTAGGGTTTGGATTAGGGTTAGAGTTTGGGGCGAAAACCATCTAGGGTTAGGATTAGGTTTAGGGTTCGGAATGAAAAACATCTAGGGTTGGGATGAGATGTTAGGGAAGCCGAAGGGCTAGCCTAAGAGTCAGGGTCCCCGGTGTGCACCGGTGCACCCCATTGTGCACAGTCCTTCCCCCAAGCCATTCAGGTCCCCCCAGGCACCAGCCATCCGGAAAGTAAGCTGATCCTCAGCTGTAGGTTGGGGTTGAGTCAGGCTTAGGGCAATTTCCAGTTTGATTATCGATGGGGAGATGTGAAGTGTATCTTGGGTCGCACGAAGGGGATAATGGGGTATGCTCCTCTAGGGCTATCCAGCAGAGGGCAGGCTAGGGCCACGTGGAAGACGGGGAATGGGGCCGGGGCCGAGGTTGGGGTTAGGGGCCGGGGTTAGGGGCTAGAGGTTAAGGTTAGGGTTGGGGTTGGGTTCAGGGTATAGGTTTGGAGCTCCGGGCTAGGGTTGGGTTTAGGGGTAAAATATGGTCATGCTTCACGATTTTGCGTGTCATCCTTGCGCAGGGGCCATTCTAATCTTCTCTGTATCGTTCCAATTTTAGTATATGTAGGGTTCGAGTTAGGGTTAGGGTTAAAAACCATCTCGGGTTAGGGTTTGGATTAGGGTTAGGGGCGAAAACCATCTCGGGTTAGAGTTAGGATTAGGTTTAGGATTAGGGGTGAAAATCATCTTGGGTTAGGGTCAGGGTTAGGGGTGAAAACCACCTGGGCGAAAACCACCTGGGTGAATACCATATGGGCGAAAACTATGGAAGTCCCCTCACCCTAACCCTCAAAAAATTATAAAAAAAAAAAAAAAGTTGGGTGGAAAACATGTCCGTACAATTTGGACGAAAACCATGGAAATCGGATCAGGGATTCAGGGTTTGGATGTCTGATCAGACGGATGGATGTTAGAATCATTTATAAGTCACTTTAAATCAAGGTGTTTGCCAAATGATTTCAATCTAAACCCATGACAGCTTCTTAAAGGAATGAGCTTTTACAGAATAAATACAAAGCTCCAGCAGCATTTGAATACCTTCTATATTGACTAGTGCCTCAGACAGGAAGCAAATTAACCTGTGCATAATAACTTATTAACTCACAACACTCCGCCCTCTCGGTGTGTACCGTATCAGACTACTAGTGTGTAGAACCTGCATGTTTGATTTCCTTTACACTGACGTTTTCCTCCTCAGATTGATTGTCGGTTTATAACCCTGCTGTCATCTAAGCTGCTGTAAATGGAAGATAAACAGTGTTTAAACAGCCCCAGCTGTGGGGCGGCTGACCCTCTTGTCCCATTTACCCAGGAGCCTCGATGCAGGCGGTCCTTCATGATGCCAATGAATTCCTTGTAGCTGAGTTGATCATCGTGATCCACGTCAAAAATCTTGAAGACCGTGTTCACAAGGTGTTGGGAGAGTTTTAAGCCTGTGGCAACGTAGACCGCACGTGCAAACTCATCTGCGAATCAAGTGATACGTAATAGCTTTCAGTGTACAGTATCTGCTGAAATGCCTCACTTTAGGTAAAAAGGTAAGAAAGAGTCTGGACATAACGGGTAATAGTGGTACAGTGTTTGTTTGTTTGTTTGTTTGTGTTTACCTTGTCCAACTGCTCGACTTGCATAGTTGTACATTTGCATGGCAATTGCAAAGTCTTCTAGATTATTGAGGAACTGAAAGAATGACCTAAACTCCTCAAATGTGATTCCCTAGAAGAAACAATGCATATAGTTTTTGTGTAATTAAAGTAATTCGTTATGTATTTAATACGCCATAAAAATATATAGCGCAGAATGTCCTGCCGAAGACACTTATACAGATTCGGATTGTAAATTATTACAAACTCAAATGAAAATGTACTTGAAGGAAATAATTGAAACTTGTAGGAATTACATCAAAAACATAAAAAGACAGTTCCTGATATCGTAGGTCCTGTCTCTGGGATAAAACTCAAGACAATAATGACACGTCAGAGGATGTCTCAACCCTGGGAATATTGCCTCCGAGAACAAATGCAGAGCTTCAAACAACACATTATCTTCACCAGACTTAACTCTCTCTTTCAATCACCTTTACCAGACGCTCTTATCCAGAGTGACTTACAAGGGCCTTGCTCAAGGGCCCAACAGTGGTGATAGTGGGGCTTGAACTACTGACCTTTGGATTCGCAACCCATTGCCTTGTCCATTTAACCACCACTACCTGATTCAGAGGGAAAAGTTAAGTATCTAGGCGACCTTGAAACTGTCAGACAGATAATAGATCCAAAGGCAGGAAATAACGTAGTCAAACAATTAAATTATACCCACCCAGGTCCTGTTCCAGTCATCTGACGCGAACTGTCGGCACTCGGGTTTTTTTTTCCTTCTAAAAACAAATTAGTCTGATTTCCCTTTTTCTCAGGGGTCACCACAGCGAATCTGTGATTCTCATGTTTGATTTGGCGTAGGTTTTTACGTCGGATGCCCTTCCTGACACAACCCTTTAGCAAATGGGCAGAAACACACTGACGGCTATACAGCTACTCTTGTCAAAAGTTAGCAATGGTTCTTTTACACGAACCTCTCACCATAGACAGTGAGAGACATGGCCGGCCTTTTATAACCCAGTCAGCTGCACTGGGGGACAGTGACAACCTTGTGGAGAGTGGGACCCAAACCCTCAACCTTAGGATCAGTGATCCAGCACCTTTTACCACCAGGCCACTACTGCCCCAGATTATCCGTCTACTAGTCTATTGAATTCCAGTCCATTCCGCATTCTCAGACACTAGACCCTTGTTGTTTCTGAAGCACCATACTCAGGTCTGCTTTACAAAGGATCTAATGAGTAACGTTCGGTTTGCCTGCTGATATGAGTAAGGTAAGTCTGTTGGGTTTTTACACCTGAGTCTAGTGGCTTAGTCTTGTGGCTCATCAGGCTGGTACTTATCCCCAGTTTCCGTAGTGTGACGCAACCAGGAGTTCAACTCCCCCTGGATGGGACGCTAGTCCATCGCAGGCTAGTCCTTCCCAGTATATTTTTACTGGTAGCCATTTATACTGCTGGGTGAACAGAGGCACACTTGTGGTTGAGACCTTGCCCAGGGGTCTTAGCACAGTGAGGATCTCAGTGGGATTCGAACTCACAACCTCCCGATCATGAGCGCAGCACCCTAACCACTACGCCACTGGCCCCGTTGACATGAGTGGACTTACATAACATACCACTGAACATGATGGTACGTTACACTTCATTATCAATGGACGACCAACAGTCACCACAGATGCAGTGGCAGGTTTGAAGAGTGAAATGTAAAACAGTATTCTACTTTCGAATAAACTCATGTTAGCATCCCAGCTGAATATTTGCATCAGTTTCTGCTGTGTGATTGAGTCTCACTCACTGTGAAGGGAAAAGTCCTTAACAGAATTCATCAGTGGTCAATAAGCATCTTCAGTATGCAGTAAAAATTAATACAATGGTTCATTTTCTAAACCGCTTAATCCTATTTAGGGTGGCGGGGAGGTTGGTGCCCATCTCAGCTGACTCTGGACGAGGGCAGAGTACACCCTGGATGGCTTGCCAGGCCTTTGCATGCTGATGGCTTTCCAGCTACTCTTGTCAAAAGTCAGCAATGGTTCTGTTACATGAACCTCTCACAATAGACAGTGAGAGACATGGCCGGCCTTTGATAACCCAGTTAGCTGCACTGGGGGGGACAGTGACAACCTGTTGACAGTGGGTCTTGAACCCCAACCTTGTGATCAGTGATCCAGCACCTTACCACCAGGCCACCATTTCCCCATATTTTGTAGTTCTATCCCTTTCTTTCCTTCATTCATTCATTTTCTCAACTGCTTAATCCTAATTAGGGTCGCGGAGAGGCTGGCGCTCATATTAGCTGACACTGAACCTGTTGACAGTGGGTCTTGAACCCTGAACCTTGGGATCAGTGAACCAGCACCATACCACCAGGCCACCACTGCCCTATATTTTGTAGTTCTATCCCTTTCATTCATTCATTTTCTGAACTGATTAATCCTAATCAGGGTCGCGGGGAGGCTGGCACCCATGTCAGCTGACTGTAAATAATGTTTAATATCCAATTAATATGTGCTTCTCCATCTAGAAATGCAATCTGAAGCTGTATTCTTCAAGTAAGAAGCCATTCATTCGTCTTCTAGGCCCCGGCTCATCTCAGATGAACCAAAAGTTCAAGACAGTGAAACTGGTGCTGTTTTTCATTGGTGTCCACATTTCACTTTTTTTTTTTTTTTTTTTTTTGGGTTTGGTTTGGGAGCGACAAATACCAAGCTTGTTGTGCAGAGGATAAAAGCAATTAATCAAAATTGGTATGACCAAAAGGTAAATGTCAGCATTTTTGCATCAATATCTACAGCATGGGTGAGTTTAATGAGTGTGAAAGTACCACTGATGTAATGGCATATACTGAGATTTTACAGGAAGATGTATACTACCATCAAGCCAATGCATCTGCCTGGAACATCCATGCTATTTCAGCAAGGCAATGTCAGGCCTCATAGTGCACAAGCTTCAACAGCATGGCTTCATATTGTTTGGCTGGCCTATAGCCAGTCATGATCTGTTTTCTTTAAAAAAAATGTATGCTGCATTGTGAATAGAAGAATCTGACAATGAAGACCGTGACAATGAAGACCATGAGTGAAGCATGAGTGGAGCAGCTGAAGACTTGCATGAATGGACAAAAATTTGACTTCTAAAATCAGTACGATTAGTACAGTGAAAGCTCAGTTTTCAAACTTAATTGGTTCTTAAATGTCATTCTAAAACCGATTTGTTTGTAAACCAAAACATATTTTCCCATAAAAAAACACTTGATTAATCCGTTCCTGACCTTCTCCTTACTCCACAACCATATTATCATAAAACATACCAACTGGATAAACAATAAAAACAATAAAGTTTTAAGTAAGTGAAGACAATATCAGTCTTCACCTAAACTAACTGAATAAAGTTTCATTCACCAAATACGAACTCCATTTTCCGTACTTTCATGTGATTTCTATGTTCTATCTTCACCTCTATCATTTGTTCTCATTATGTTGCTTTTTGCTTTACACTTTCAGTAGGTTTCCCAGGTCCCATTGTGGCTTAAAAATAATGAATACAAAATCTGAGAAAGTTTCAGAGAGTGGGCGTTCCTTGAGCACTGTGTGACGGGACTAGCACACATGCTACTGGCCGCTGCCAGATTGTTCGAGAACTGAGCATCTGTGCTGCAACCAAGTGCAATTATGGCACAAAATTTTCTCCATGAACCTTTGCTTTGCTTCTCTTCACAAAATACAATTAAATTAGTCATTACATATATGTACTGTGGTCTCTCGCTACCTTGTGCTTTAGTTTCTGCGGCTTCAGAGGATCGCAGTTTTTTCCGAAATATTCATCGAAAAATAAGGAAATTAAGGAAAACTAGGGAAAAAGTTAAGGGAAATGCCGCAAAACAAGGCCAGTTATGCCATAGTTATTAAGTCTCCCAATTCAATCGGGAGTCTCCCGATTTAAAAGCATAAATCCAATTAATTTCTCCCGATTTCCAGACAACCTCCCGAAAAAAAAAAGTCACACTTTGAACACACCGTAGAATTTTTAAGTCTTAATCTTCTGCATATTGCACTTTGGAGACACCGTAGAAATTTATAGCCAGTCTCTATCTTCCGTTTGTTTATGCACACACGAGTTGGCAGTTCACTGATACAGGCTAGCTACTTCAAGTCACGTGATCATTCAGTGCCGTGCAGTTCAAAAACAAAATGGCAGATGTAAACCCAGCAAAAAAACGGTGTCTCTGGTGAAAATTCTCCTGATTTCAAAATGTTGAAACTTAATAAGTATGGTTATGCAACAAAAACAAAAACAAAAAAATAAACAAACAAATACAAAAAAACAAGCCAAAACCCCTCAACAAAACTTACATTTTTATGTGAGGTGCACATCTGTGTGCACGCACGTTTGTATGTGTGTGTATTTATATTTTATTTACATCTTATACATTATTTTTGAATGATTAATTGTTATTATAAGATTTATAGTGTTGAATATGTATTTATTGATATTACACACACACACACACACACACACACACACACACACACACACACACACAGATATAAATAAATAAATATATAATATTTATATATAAATATATATATCTTCTTTTCCTTTCGGCTTTTCCCTTCAGGGTTGCCACAGCAAATCATCTGCCTCCATCTCACCCTATCCTTTGCATCTTCTTCTCTGACACCAACGACCTTCATGTCCTCCTTCACCACATCCATGAATCGTCTCTTTGGTCTTCCTCTAGACCTTCTGCCTGGTAGTTCCAGCCTCAGCATCCTATTACCAATATACTCACTATCCCTCCTCTGTACATGTCCAAACCATCTCAATCTAGCCTCTCTGACTTTGTCTCCAAAACGTCTTACATGTGCTGTCCCTCTGATGTGCTCATTCCTAATCCTATCCATCCCCGTTACTCCCAAAGAGAATCTCAACATTTTCATCTCCGCTACCTCCAGCTCTGCCTCCTGTCTTTTCCCCAGGGCCACTGTTTCTAAACCATACAACATCGTTGGCCTCAACACCGTCTTGTACACTTTTCCGTTCATTCTTGCCGATACCCTCCTGTCACACATCACACCGGACACTTTTCTCCAACCATTCCAACCTGCCTGCACATTCTTCTTGACCTCTTTTCCACACTCTCCATTGCTCTGGATTGTTGAGCCTAAGTACTTAAAATCCTCCACCTTTCTTATCTCTGCTCCTTGTAATCTCACCGTTCCTCTTGGGTCCTTGTCATTCATGCACATGTATTATGTCTTACTGAGGCTAATCTTCATTCCCCTCCTTTCCAGGGCATACCTCCACCTCGGGGCTGAGAGCTGACCCTTGATGCAGTCCCACCTCCACCTTGAACTCTTGTGTCACACCGACAGCACACCTCACCACTGTCTTACATCTCTCATACATGTCCTGCACCACTCTAACATACTTCTCTGCCACTCCAGACTTCCTCATGCAATACCACAGTTCTTCTCTCGGCACCCTGTCATATGCTTTCTCCAGATCCACAAAGGCACAATGCAGCTCCCTCTGACCTTCTCTGTACTTCTCCATTAACAGCCTCAAGGCAAACACTGCATCTGTGGTGCTCTTTCTTGGCATGAAACCAAACTGTTGTTCACAAATGCTGACCTCTGCCCCTAGTCTAGCTTCCACTATTCTTTCCCATAACTTCATCGTATGGCTCATCAACTTTATCCCTCTGTAGTTGCCACAACTCTGCACATCTCCCTTGTTCTTAAAAATGTGCACCAGCACACTTCTCCTCCATTCCTCTGGCATCCTCTCACTCTCTAAGACCTTGTTAAATGTTCTTGTCAGAAAATCTACTGCTTCCTCTCCTAGACACTTCCATACCTCCACTGGTATGTCATCAGGACCAACTGCCTTTCCATTCTTCATCCTCTTCAATGCCCTCCTCACTTCACCCTTATTAATCTTTGCTACTTCCTGGTCCTCAACAGTCACCTCTTCTGCTCTTTTTTCTCTCTCATTTTCCTCATTCATCAGCTATTCAAAGTACTCTTTCCATCCAGCACACTTCTGTCATCAGTCAATACATTTCCCTCTCTTTCCTTTATCAATCTAACTTGCTGCACGTCCTTCCCATCTCTATTTCTCTGCTGTGCCAACCTGTATAAATCATTTTCTCCCTCTTTACTTTCCAACCGAGCATACAAGTCATCATACGTGCTCTGTTTGGCCTTTGACACTGCTACCTTTGCCTTCCGCTGTGTCTCCCTGTACTCCTGTTTACTCTCTTCGGTTTTCTCAATGTCCCACTTCTTCTTAGCTAACCTCTTCCTTTGTACACACTCCTGCACTTCCTCATTCCACCACCAAGTCTCCTTATCTACTTTCCTTCCAGATGACACACCAAGTATTGTCTTACCTGTCTCCTTGATCACATTAGCTGTAGTTGTCCAGTTATCTGGAAGCACTTCCTGACCACCCAAAGCCTGTTTCAACTCCTCCTTGAAGACAACCCGACACTCTTCCTTTTTCAGCTTCCACCACTTTGTCTTCTGCTCTGCCTTTGTCTTCTTCACTTTCCTCACCATCAGCATCATCCTGCACACCACCATCCTATGCTGTTTGGCAACACTCTCACCCACTATGACTTTGCAGTCACTGACTTCCTTTAAATTACATCGCCTGCACAAGATGTAGTCTACCTGTGTGCTCCTACCTCCACTTTTATAAGTCACCCTATGCTCCTCTGTCTTCTGGAAGAAAGTATTCACCACAGCCATTTCCATCCTTTTTGCAAAATCTACCAACATCTGTCCTTCTGCGTTCCTGTCCTGGATATCAAACCTACCCATCACTTCCTCGTCCCCTCTGTTTCCTGCACCAACATGTCCATTGAAGTCTGCCCCAATGACCACTCTTTCACCTCTGGGGGTACTCTGCATCACTTCATCTAACTCCCTCCAGAATCTCTCCTTCTCTTCTCGCTCACATCCTGTCTGTGGGGCATAAGCACTAACAACCTTGACCATCACACCTTCAATTTCTAACTTGAGACTCATCACTCTGTCTGACACTCTTTGCACTTCTAGAACATTCCTGACAAACTCCTCCTTCAAGATGACTCCGACTCCATTTCTCTTCCCATCCACACCATGATAAAACAGCTTAAACCCTGCTCCTAAGCTTCTAGCCTTGCTACCTTTCCACCTGGTCTCCTGAACACACAGTATGTCCACCTTCCTCCTCTGCATCATGTCAGCCAGCTCTCTACCTTTTCCTGCCATAGTTCCAACATTCAAAGTCCCTACTTTCAGTCCTAGACTCATGCCTTTCCTCTTCTCTCTCTGGCAATGGGCATGCCTCCCGCCTCTCCTTCTTCAACGTCTTCGACCAACAGTAGTCCAATTTCCATCAGCACCCTGTTGGTTGACAGCACTGATGGCGGTCGTTGTTAACCCGGGCCTCGACCGATCTGGTATGTCATTCTTTCTTGTGATTCGCATAGTTTATTTGGCATTTGTTTTACGCCGGATGCCCTTCCTGACGCAACCCTCTGCATTTATCTGGGCTTGGGACCGGCGTGAGGGAGAGACACTGGTTTGTGCCGCCCCCCCCGGCTGCATTATATATATATATATATATATATATATATATATATATATATATATATATATATATATATATATATATATATATATATATATATATATATATATGTGGGGGCAGTGGTGGTCTAGGGTGCTGGATCACTGATCCAAAGGTTGGGGGTTAGAGTCCCACTCTCCACAAGGTTGTCACTGTCCCCCCCAGTGCAGCTAACTGGGTTATCAAAGGTGGGCCATGTCTCTCACTGTCTCTGGTTAGAGGCATGTAAAAGAACCATTGCTGACATTCGTAAAGAGTATGCTGCAAAGTCGTCAGCGTGTTTCTGTCCCTTGATAAAAGGGTTGTGACGTGAAGGGCATCCGACGTAAAAAAAAAAACCTCTGCCAAATCAAACGTGCGAATCAAGATGATTCGCTGTGGCGACTCCCGAGTTAAAAGGGAAAAAGCCAAAAGGAAGACAGACATATATATATATATATATATATATATATATATATATATATATATATATATATACCAGTCATGGTAATCGGTGGTTGCGCGCGGGGGAGGGGGTCTCGGTCCTCATTAACCTTGTAAAGTGAGGGATCCCTGTATATAACTATTCCTTTTGGCTTTTTCCCTTTTTCAGGGGTCACCACAGCAAACGATTCGCATGTTTGATTTGGCATAGGTTTTCTTTTACGTCAGATGCCCTTCCTTAGCAAGGAGCAGAAACACGCTGACGGCTTTGCAGCTACTCTTTACGAAAGTGGTTCTTTTGCATGAACCTCTCACCATAGACATTGAGAGACATGGCCCATCTTTGATAACCCAGTCAGCTGCACCAGGGGGAACAGTAACAACCTTGTGGAGAGTGGGACTCGAACTCCCAAGTTTAGGATCAGCGATCCAGCACCCTGTACCACTAAACCACCACTGCCCTTTGGTGAGCAACACTGAGAGAGAGAGAGAGAGAGATTTCCTTTTTGCTTTTCCCTTTTTCAGGGGTCGCCACAGCAAATGATTCACACGTTTGATGAGCAACACTATGTTTGTTTATAAGATTAAAATTGTAGAGACACCGTTACCTTCTCATCAGGTATACTCTGATGCACATTCTCCAGGTAGCTGCTGATGTTGTCTACAGTGGTGTATCGCAGAAGGATCCTTGCAAAGTCCTCCTCACTGATGGTGATCATTCCTTTAGAATAGGCGAGAAACTCAATCTCAAGTACTTCTGTCTGTAAGTTGTCCATGAATCTGTACAGAGAAGAAGTTGAAGATGCTGAATCTTAATACTGAATCTATTATTCATTCATTCATTCATTCATTCATTTATTTTCTGAAATGCTTAATCCTAATAAGGGCCACAGGGAGGCTGGCACCCATCTTAGCTGACTCTGGGCAAGGGCAGAGTACACTCTGGACAGCTCGCCAGGCCATCGCAGGGCAGGGACACATTGACGGCTATGCGGCTACTCTTGTCAAAAGTCAGCCATGGTTCTTTTACATGAACCTCTCACCATAGGCAGTGAGAGACATGGCTGGCTTTTGATAACCCTATTAGTGCACTGGGGGACAGTGACAATTTGTTGAGAGTGGGGCTTGAACCCCCAACATTAGGATGAGTGATCGAGCACCTTTAACACCAGGTCACCATTGTCCTTTATTATTATTATTATTATTATTATTATTATTATCACTGTATCCAACCTGATAAGCACCCAGGGCACCTCCGTAGCCAGGATTTGGCGAACAGGGGTGCGAAAAGCAGGGTTACCTAAGAGATACAGTTACGGTATGGGCTTCCTCCATGATATTTTTGCAAACCCTCTAAAATGAGTAAATGGTGAAAATTTCAGGTATTCTAAAAGCATGTGTATTTCAACAGCAGGGATACAGAGATATTAGAATTGTTAGTAATTTAGTGACCACTGTAGGCCTCTGAGAAGAATGACTTCATCACATTAGTGTTAAATAAATAATTTTTAAAATAACCAGGTATAAGGCATACAGAAAAAAAAATTATTAAGGCAAATGTTTAACCAGTGTTCATTGTGACTAATTAAATTAACATTCATACTGAATAATATTATACACAAAATTATACTGACAGTTAGTTATAAAATAAACTGCACAGTAGATCTAATAATCTATTACAATGAAATGTATGTGTACAGTAGTTCGTTTATAAATTTATACAGAATATTGCATTCATGCACAGGCATGAATGATCATTATGGACTTTAAATGTTCAAAACTACTCTAAGTGGCTATTTTTATCTGTGACATTGACACTCAAGTACAACACATACAGTCTCACACAAGTCTGTGTGCTATATATAGCTCATTTAGGCTTAACTTTGAGCAACTTCCTTGCCTGGAAAACTGTACTCTGTGGGCGAATGGGGGTGAGCGACCTCCGAGCGCTCTATGGTAGCTATGGGGGTGCAGGGCGCTTAAAAAAATTGGAGTGGATGGGCGCTTATTAAAATATAACCAGCGGAGTGGAACGGTAAGTGCTTATTACGATTGAGGTGAAAAACATGAATAATAACAGAACAATAAAAGAGTTTTACTCATATTTGTGTTATTCATTTTGTGATATCAACCAAACAACTTACATGAAAGCTGAAAATAAACAGAAAACAGCATAATTAAAAAAGACCCTTTAATTTTTCCTTCCCGGTGCCCTTCCTTTAAATCCCCCCACCCCTTCCTTTAAATCCTCCCACCCCTCCCTTGTAAAACCGAGCCAATCAACATGAATGTCAACTTTAGCACATGGCACCAGTCAACACAAAGGTCAACTTTAGCACATGGCAGGTTGAAAAGCACAGTCTTTAAATGTATGAAGATAGTGAGCAGGAGAATCGGGTGAAAAATACTCGTCATCACTTTCTGATAGGTCCATATCTTTCAGAGGATCCCATAGTTTTGCTATAGCAGTTTCTAATGTTTCATCTTGTTGGACATTTACCAAGAGAACACCGCAAAATATTTTCCTGTTTTTTAAAGCACGGCGGAACAATCAAATGTGTTGTTACTGATGAACATTATAGGAATTCCCCAGTGGCAGGGGGTCTTGAAATGCCATGTAAACTCACTTTTACAGACAGTGAATGTTACAGAGACTGATCGAATAAAATTGGTAAGTTTGATCTGCCATTTTGCTCCCAGTACACATTTGCAGAAATAAATGATGTAGGAACCTGTGGAGAGTGGGACTCAAACCCCCAACCTTAGGATCAGCAATCCAGTGCCCTATACCATTAGGCCACAACTGCCCTCTCATGAAATGAATTTTAGTAATAAAGGATCCCCATTAGCTAAAGGACGAATTCAGGTCAGCTAACTTAACTGTTGTAACTGGTTAGCACTTAGGATAACATTATGTATGCATATTCTTATACAGACGATCCCTGACTTACGTTTTTAATCGGTTCTGGACAGCCGAACGTAAGTTGAAAGTGAACGTAAGTTGTTACAGTAACGTATGACACATGACGTGTGACGTGTGACGTTCATACTGTACTATACATCCATAAATACCATTACCGTATCTCATAAAACACCCCTAAATCAATTATTATAAACATAACATTGTAAAATAATATCAAATATATCAAATAAAATAAACATTAATTTCAAATAAATTAAATTTGAGCAAAATAATTTCAAATAGATAAAATTTATTCAAATTCACTCATCAAATATCAAATCCAGTATCAAATATAACCTTTAACATTCTCTATGATGCGATCTTTCTGCTTGTAAACCGAAACTAAAAACCGAAAGTAGTTTACTTGCTGTGCTTGACACAAAGCGTGGGTTGTACGGACTTCTGGTCTTTCAAGTGATCAAGGGCACCGTTGAACTCGTTTAGTACTTAGCTTGCACTGATATGAATCACCAGCAGAGCGGAGAGTTCTCTTTCTTTTTTGGATTCAGGTTTTTATTCATTTTACAACTCTCTTTGCTTAACTGAGTATGCATGGTCGATTGCGCCGATCCGAGCAAATAGTTAATTCATCTCTGTGTATGAGACTTGCGCTCATGCTGGTAGGCTTATGCTTCTGACCAACCATATTTGCTTTGGGTTACAAAAGTCCACAAAACAGTGTAAACACAAAGACAACGTCTTAACACAAGGGTAACACGCTATATCTATCCATCTTGTGCCTGAGTCATGGGATGACCATTGGCGACCCGCCATGAAGGATAATGCCCTGGTTATCATCTTCATAGAAGTTTTCTTGGTAGGATTAGTGCAGTGGTTTGCCTTCTGCACAATGCGAACCTACGGGCAATTTAGAATGGCCAATTAACCTACTGTGCATGTCTTTGGAATGTGGGAGGAAACCGGAGCACCCGGAGGAAACCCACGCAAGCACAGGAGAACATGCAAACTCCACACAGAAACGCCCAGGATGGGAATCAAACCCAGGCCTTCTTGCTGTGAGGCTGACGTGCTAACCACTACACCACATATATATATATATATATATATATATATATATATATATATATATATATATATATATGCACTTGGATTTATTTTATTTACATTTTAAGACAGGTTCAATACCATACATTACACACAGCCAGTGCAGGGTCATATGTTTGAAAGTTTTCGAAACACCACACATTTTTTTCAGCCAGCTGAACCCAAAACCAAGCGGGGAAAAAAGGCTGCAGTATTTCACCCTATTCTGCGGCCATATCCCTTACATCGCCTTTGTTCATTCTTACACACTGTTCCCTCAAACACCAGTTTTAGAAGCTGAAGCGTATCATCTTAACATACATAAGTTATTAGATTTCAAGATGAAATGGTTTATATTCTAACAAGATAACACATATTCTGGTTATAACAAGAAAGAAATGTCATCGTTAAGTTCAAACCAAGTATTTTCTTGTTCTTTTCATGAGATGATAAATATTATTACAACAGTCATAATATGCCCCAGCGTTTTTCTGATGTGGCAGTAATGTACATTCATTCATTCATTCAATTTTCAAAGCCACGTAATTTTAATTAGGGAGGCTGGCGTCCATCTCAGCGAACCCTGGGCGAGAGCGTGGTACACCCTGGACAGCTCGCCAGGCCAATACTGATACAACCATTCACACTCACACCTAGGAGTGATTTGGAACCATCAATCGGCCTACTATGCATGTTTTTAGACTGTGGGTGGAAACCAAAGAATGAGGAGGAGATCCACACAAGCAAAACAAGAAGAACAGTCAAACTCCACATAGAAACGCCCAAGCTGGGGATTGAACCCTGGCCTTCTTGATTTGAGGTAGATGTGCTGACCACTACGCCACCATGCTTCCCAGTAATACACATCTGTAACATAATATTGTACAGACACTCCTTGCTTTACGTTTATTCACCTTACGTTTTTTTTTTTCGATTTTAAGTTTGAACTGACTGTAAAAAAAATTGTAAAAAAAAAATTTTTTGTCAGTCAAATTTGAGTTTAGCTCGCTCTCCATAGCATGAGATATTTTTACGTAGTATGTAGACGTAGTGCAGTACTTACGCATGACACTGCGTCCATTGTTTACATGGCACTGCGTTCATTGCTTACAAATGACAGACTGAACATGCCCTGCTTCTTCCCAGTTCACTGCGTGTTACCCTTGTGTTAAGACGTCATCTCTGTGATCTTTGTGGTTACACTGTTTTGCGTATTTGTAATCCAAAGCAAATATGGTTGGTCAGAAGTGTAAGCCTACTAGTGATAGTTGTAATCAAAAAAAGTGGCACGCCATCTCGTTTGAAATGAAGATGGCTATTATCAAAAAAATTGATGCTGGTGAAAAACATGTGAACGTTGCACGTTTCTCTTCCAAATGCCTCCGTCAACCATCGGAACCAATTATAAGCAGAACGATCACATCATAGAGCATGTTAAATAGTATTTATGGATGTATAGTACAGTATGAACGGTCATACGTTACTGGAATGTACAGTAACAACTTACATTTTTTTCACCTTACGTTCGGCTGTTCGGAACGTAACTAAAACTTATGTCAAGGAGCGTCCGTACTCCTGAAGTACAGATAAATCTGTACTGTACTGTATATGTACTGTAAAAAAAAATAAAAAAGTAAGTGCTCAAAAGACAAAAGAGACATGACAGAACGTGACCTTTTCATTCAGTATTCATTCATTCATTTTCTGATCCACTTATTCCCAATTCAGGTCACGGAGAGGCTGGTACCCATCTCAGTCAATTCTGGGCAATAGTGGGGCCATAACAGGGCAGAAACATGACGGTTTATGTCGCCAACTCTTTAGCAGCAATGGTTCTTCTACATGAACCTCTCATCATAGACAGTGAGAGACATGGCCAGCCTTTGATAACTCAATTAGCTTCACTGCGGGGGATGATAGCAGCAACCACCTGGTGATGGCTGGGCTTGAATCCCCAACCATGGGATCAGTAATCTAGTACCTTACCATTGAGCCTCCATTGCCCCATTCAGTGTTCTGGTTATGATTTATTTCATGTGTGATGTTACATATTGCACACTATTGAATAAATTGAGGCATAAAGTTACCAGATGCATGATAAGATTAAAAATTTAAAATACCAGTCAAAAAAAATAACGAAATATGTATATGTAATGAATGAAGACAACATAGAATGATAACAGGAATAATAATTAAAAAAAAATCATAAGATCACTGCAATAGTACAAATAAAATTGAGCTAAAATGAATAAATTATAATTATCCACAAAATAATAAATTGCAGAATAAACATATATACAGTGGTACCTCACCTTACGATAGTCCCAGCAAATGAAAAATCCAGGTTACGAAAAACATTTTCCAAAATTTTTTGTCTCTGTATACGAAGTTCTCCTTACGAGACGGGCCAAATGCGCCATTCAAACAATGCACGAGCTGCTTTCCCATTGACTATCTTCCAACATCCCGCCCTGCTGGCCTCCCATTGGCTAGGAGAGATGACGCGGCTCCCTCCCATTGGCTATCTCCCAACATCCCGCCCCGCTGGCCTCCATCGGCTAGGAGGGATGACACAGCTCCCTCCCATTGGATATTATGGAGCTGCATCTCCCATAATGCTTTTCATGTAAAGGACAGAGCTACTGTTGTTTCATGAGATTTTAGAGCCAGCTCATTGCTTTTAACCTTCCATAAAAATTTGTAAGATTATAACTCTGCTAAGAAGACATGGTCAAAACACGCACGCGCGCGCGCACACACACACACACACACACACACACACACACACGGGCGTGCGTGTGCGAGCGTGTGATTTCCTGTGCAAGTGAAAAAAGGAAGTGGGCTCCTCGTGATATCTCAAAGGAATATTGTCAAACCCGTCTACCATCGGTATGATATTGAAGCAGAAGGTCTTAAAAGGTATACTTTTATCATTTTTAAAGGGTTTAGGGGGTAGTATTGTGGGCCTTGGAACGAATCACAAATTTTACATGTAAAATGTGGTTCAATTTACGAAAAATCCAGGTTAAGAAAAAGGCTCTGGAACGGATTAATTTCGTAAGGTGAGGTACCACTGTAACATGTTTAATTACCAGTACTCCCAGTGCAGCTAACTGGGTTATAAAATGCCGGCCATGTCTCTCACTGTCTATGGTGAGAGGTTTTATTGCTGAGTTTTGTCAAGAGTAGCTGCATAGCTGCCAGCATGTTTCTGCCCTGTGATGGCCTGCCAAGCTGTCCAGGGTGTACTCTGCCCCCACCCGGAGTCGGCTGAGATGGGCGCCAGCCTCCCCATGACCCTAATTATGATTAAGCGGTTCAGAAAATGAATGAATGAATTACCAGTAAATAGAAATCTCTCTGCAGTGAAATGTTAAAGATTATTATCTGCATAGCACAATATAACTCACTTCACACTTCATTCCACAAAGCGTACAATGAACGTAATGCACTCTGCCCTTGCACCAAACATTTCCCTATTGGGGCAACTTGGTCGCTTTCCGTGTTTTTTTCAACAACAACAGCTCCTGGTACGATGCATTGAGTGGTACTACACAGTTCTGTATCATTGGAGCATGATTATTTCACACTGTATTTAAGGACATGATTTGTTTGACTTGGTATGAGCGATTAAATCTCTTCTGTTGGTAATGTTATTCTGAGCCAAAGTCATTTTGTTTGTTTCTGTATTTAACTCTGTCTATATATCCCGCCGTTGTCTTTTTTTTTGTTTTGCGTCTTAGTAAGTGTAGTTGGTTAATCAGTTGTGTCTGTTGGAACTCACTGAGTTTAATAAATAATTTTGCTTATCTGCATTTGTAACCAGGCTCGTTGCCTCGCTTAACCCTTTCCTAACATCATATTAGTTATCCAAGAACATTTGTATTAACACTTTAAAACTAGAAGTGTGTACGTATTTTAAAATATCGGGATTGTTAAAGGGATGCCTAATGCCATTTGGAAGATAAATTTGAACACAAATAATTTTGTTGCCACAATGTATACAGATCTAAATATAGGTCTTTCTGTATAGCCCCATCACAATGCACTGATTAAACTATGAATACTGGTTTTTGTGTATTTATTTAAAAAATCATTGAGAGCAAGTTTTATGATTTAATTATTATATTACCTGTAGAAGTCCTCAAAATTCAGTTCAGTTTTTCCCTTTTTCCCAAAAAAATGCACCAACAGAGTTGTATCAGCTACATTCTCTTGTACGTGCTGTAAAAGAAAAATTAAAGGAATTGTGCTAGAAAAGAATTACAGGTTCATTACAAGTGTAATGGTGGACAAAGCAACACATCCCTGGCATGAGAACCCGTTCACAAATGCAATATACAGCATAAACATGGGAATTTGTGTGATATATTTTATGTACAGTGGTACCTCACCTTACGATAGTCCCAGCAAATGAAAAATGCAGGTTACAAAAAGCATTTTCCAAAGTTTTTTGTCTCTGTATACGAAACAAGTTCTCCTTACGAAACGCACCAAACGTGCCATTTAAACATTAAAATGTGCCATTCAAACATTCAAACAATGCACGAGTTGCTCTCCCATTGACTATCTTCAAACATCCTGCCCCGCTGGCCTCCCATCAGCTAGGAAGGATGACGCAGCTACCTCCCATTGGCTATCTTGCCATACCCCCACCCAGCTGGCCTCCCATTGGCTAGGAGGGATGATGCAGCTTACTCCTATTGGCTATCTCCCAACATCCCACCCTGCTGGTCTCCCATTGACTAGGAGGGATGACGCAGCTCTCTCCCATTGGCTATTATGGAGCTGCATCCCCCATAATGCTTTTCATGTAAAGGATAGATTTACTGTTGTTTCATGAGTTTCTTGCTTTATTTTTTGACTCAGGCTTTTAACCGTCCATAAACATTTGTAAGATTATAACTCTGCTAAGAAGACATGGTCAACACACACACACACACACACACACACAAACACACTGCTAAGAAGACATGATCAACACATGCGCGTGCACAAACATACACACGCGCGTGTGTGATTTCCGGTGCGAGTGAAAAGAAGAAGCGGGCTCGTGGCATGCGGTTGAGTGCTATTGCAAAGGAATATGGCCAAACCCGTCTACCATCGGTATGATATTGAAGTAGAAGGAGGTCTTAAAAGGTATACTTTTATAATTTTTAAATGGTTTAGGGCAGGGGTGTCAAACTCGTGCCACAAAGGGCCATGTGGCTGCAGGTTTTTGCTTCAACCAAACAGCAGCACACCTAACTTGGCTCATTTAATCAACTGAGCTGAGTGTTTAGCCAGTTGATTGGTCAGTCTCTATACAGAGCACACAGATTGACCAATCAGCTGCCTGAAGACCTAGATCAGTTGATTAAATGAGTCAAGTCAGGTGTGCTGCTACTTGGTTGAAGCAAAAACCTGCAGCCACATGGCCCTTTGTGGCACGAGTTTGACACCCCTGGTTTAGGGGGTAGTATTGGGGGCCTTGGAACGAGTCACACATTTTACATGTAAAATGCTGTTCAACTTACGAAAAATTTAGGTTAAGAAAAATGCTCTGGAACTGATTAATTTCGTAAGGTGAGGTACCACTGTAATTTTTGTGCCCCACATTCTTGATTTAGGTCTATAAGCACTTAGTGCTGTGAATCAGTCATTCAATTAGTAGAAATTTGTTTATTTTATTTCTGAAGGTATGAAATAAAGAGCAGGCCACGTCTTTTCCTTTTGCAAGATGTTCCCTTTGTACCTTATTCTGATTCCTATCATTACAAAATTTTTCACTCAATTAGTAATAATATAATTTGCATGATTCCAAACTTACTAGGCACTAGATTACAAGACTAGATACAATACATTAGGTGCAAAGATACTGACACTAAATACAAATACAGTTCGAAGAGTGATGAGACGAAATGTAGTTTGTACCTCCACTTCAGAAAAGAGAATGATTCTTGCCCCATGTTTCAGCACATCCCAGAAGCTTCTGGGTTCAAACTCTTGTTCTTTTTTAAGAACCTGTATTTCAGAAGGACAGTTATTAGAGGCTTCTCAAAATATAATAATAATAATAATGATAATAATAATAATAATAATAATAATAATAATATACAATGTCAGAAATGTCTTCCATGGGGCACTTAGACATGAGAAAACTGTATAACTTAGCAATATTTAAAATCTACTCTTTTCATCATGCAAACCATGCAAGCCATGCACATCCCCATATATACAGACATAACAATACAGAACACATAAGGCAGTGAACATTAGGGGGCAGCCATAGCTTAATGGTCAGAAATGGTTAGCGGCTTTGGGACCAAGAGGTCGCCGGTCCGATTCCAGAGACAGCAGGAAAAATGTTGGGAGGTGGGAGAGTGAGCTGCACCTTCACTTTCTCTACACTCAAAGCTGAAGTGTTCTTGAGCAGGGCACCTAACTTCCAACTGCTCTCCGGATGCCCCCAATGTGTGTGGTGACCCACTGCCCCAAGAGTGTGTGTGTTTGTGTGTGTGTGTGTGTGTGTGTGTGTGTGTGTGAGCTCACTTTCGACGGGTTGAATGCAGAGACAATCGTTTCTATTGCTGGATATACAGTACTGTACATCAAGAAAGACGCACCTTTACCCTCGCGTACAGCGAATTGTGTCAACATGCTATTGTTTCAACAAACTTAAACAGCATAACCGGTGATTTAGCTCAGTTGGTAGAGCGTCCGCTTTGTCCTATGGAAGGTCAGAGTTTGAATCCATCTGCATCATACCATAAGAAGTTAAATTTGGCAGTTGTTGCTTCCTGCTTGGCACTCAGCATCAAAGGATAGAACAACACAATAACTGGTGCTGCACAGTGGCAACAGGTGCCAAGAGCACAAAATCAAAATTCCATGTATGTAATGTACTTTGACAATAAAGAGTTATCATCATTAACTGAATACGCCCCAGTGTGCTTTGAGCATAATATCCGGTATGGATAAAGTGCAATATAAATCTACTGCACACATAACATTTATTTCCATCCAGTGTTGGATTCATTTCTCACCAACGTTTTGAACTGCCGAGGGAAAATTGAAACACTCCATAAAGACTTCTCCAGCACATCCTGAAAACTTTCAATAGGGTTAAGGTCAGGACTCTGGGGTAAATATGTGAAAATTATCCCTCATGCGCCCTCTTTCATTATTTGAGTCCCCGTTTTATATCCATGGCATCAGGGAATGAAAAATCCCATTTGAGGTGATCACCTGCTCATACAGTACATTCGGATCACCAGCTGCTTCATTTCATCGCCATATTAATGTTGCTGACCCTCGACCCGACCGACTGGAGCATCAATGCCATGGAGATTACACACTGCAATCAAGGATAAATGCACCCAATAAAAATGTAAGGGTGTGGGACTTTGTTTTTGCCAGGCAGTGTACATGTATATATAAACCCTTCATTTGTAACCGTATCATCACCCAACCAATCTTCAAAAGCATGAGTTTGTTTCACTGTCTCAGAATCATTATTTAGCCCTTGACTTTTGTGATTGACGATTGTGACACTATGTCCCTGACATTGTAAACTTGTGAATCTGACGTATTTGCTCATGTGCATTCATTCTGAGACACTTAATCCTAATTAGGGTTATGGGGAGGCTGGTGCCCATCTCAGCTGACTCTGGCGAGGGCAGAGTACACCCGTGACAGCTCGCCAGGCCATCGCAGGGCAGAAACATGCTGACGGCTGTGCAGAATGACAAGAGTCAACAATAGTTCTTTTACATGAACCTCACACCATGAACAGTGAGAGACATGATTGCCTTTGATAACCCAGTTGACTGTACTGTGTGTGTGTGTGGGGGGAATATCTCAGGATCCAGAACCGAACCTCAGGATCAGTGATCCAGCACCTTTACCCCTGCCCCTAGCTCATGGGCAGCAGGTATTATTTATTTCTTTGTTTGCTTTTGAGCAGTGATCTCAAAATAATGTCATTCATCATTTAACATTTTATGATTATTGTTATACATTTTATGATGGGGGTTGTGGGGTGGGGGGTTGGGTGCTGCTCAAGGTGTACCTAAACTTCACTGAATCCACTGGGATGGGCTGCGGCTTTCCCGTGACATTAATAAATAATAACGTGATTTAGGAAATAAATGTGAAATAAAAAATACAATTATTAATTATACAAATAATACTTAATGCATTCTACATTGATGCTACTTTTGAAACCCCAATACAGGGATCCCTGGCTACTTCGCGTTTCAATTAATGCGGCTTCGGTGCATTACGGCCTTTTTTAAAAAATATTCATCATATTAAAAAATAAGGAAATTCAGAAAGAATATGGGAAAAAGTTAAGACAAATGCAGCAAATCAAGGCTAATTATGCAACAACAAAAAAACCTTCAGAAAAAAAAATAAAATAAAATAACAACAACCCAAAACCCCCAAACAAAACTACTTACATTTTTATGTGAGGTGCGCTTCTGAGTGCGTGTATACAATATTTATGTTTTATTTACATCTTATGCATTTGGGGCAGTGATGGTCTGGTGGATAGGGCGCAGGATCGCTGATCTTAAGGTTGGGGGTTCGACTTCCCACAGGGTTGTCACTATCCCCCCAGTGCAGCTAACTGGGTTATCAAAGGCAGGCCATGTCTCTCACTGTCTATGGTGAGAAGCATGTAAAAGAACAATTGCTTCCTTTCGTAAAGAGTAGGCTGCAAAGCCGTCAGCGTTTTTCTGTCCCTTGCTAAAAGGGTTGTGACAGGAAGGGCATCCGACGTTAAAAAAAAAAAACTCATGCCAAATCAAAAATGTATGAATCAGATGATTCGCTGTGGCGACTCTCGAGAACGGGAAAAAGCCGAAAAGAAGATTTACATCTTGTGCATTATTTTTGAATGTTTCATTATTATTATAAACATTTATAGTGTTGGAGAAGTATTTATTGATATTATATACACATATACATGTACGTATACGTCAATCAGAGGGGTGGATCCTACTTCGTGAAATTCGGCAGTCGCAGGGGGATCTCGGTCCCAATTAACTGCGGAAAGTGACGGATCCCTGTACTTTACATTATAATCAACAGTTCATATGCACACATAGTACTTGTGAACAAAATCTTTATATACAGGCCTGGGGGCTACAGAATGAAAAAGAGTAGATTGGAAAGTAGATGGATAAGTGTGATGAAGACTGCATGACCCAGAATGCAACATCACATCCATTTCATTGTTCTGTAACAATTTCCTTTGAAATCTGACAATCTACAAAAATCCCATCCATCATTGTAGTAACTCCATTAAAAACCCATACAGTTCATCTCCAATTTTTTTTTTCTCATTCTATAACCGCTTTTACATTTCATTTATTTTACCTGCAGAGTCTTACTTTGTGTGAAAAGGATTCAGTCATGTGTCTATTTTTAACCGCTAAGCTTTGCCAACTTTGATAGCGTAACGTTTTTCGTTCCACTGATATCTGTACCAGTCTTCTATATGTACTATTATTCCCTGCTGAGGCTGAACCCTACTTCACTATTAACTGTGACTGGCACATGACTCTTCATAGTTAGGCTATTACGAAAAAAGTAATCTGAGCTTGAATACCACTATTCAAGTAACTGTAAAAATAAAACATGGGGGTCCAGGGGGAATGGTCTCTCTTTGGGTGAGGGCCTTTTAAGCGAGATCTGGGCAACTACGCCTCAGCGAACACCACCTGACAGTAGACAAGTAACATAAATCATCTGGTTTCCTTTTGGTGCTGTTCCAGACAATGGAAACATGTTTCAGATTGCATTCAGGTAAAATCCATTAGGACACATTGTCCTGCATCTCTGCGGCTGAGCAGTGTATAAGGGTCACTTCAAGTGTCTTTACTTAAATGGGACACAATGCATGGTAAGTCCATTCCTCTGTGCCTGCCAGAAGAACAAGCTCCACTTTGTTTTAAACGTTTACTTCAACCATGTTGTACAATCGAGCACATGCATCACTCTAAAAAAAAAAAGATGGACATGCACTAATATATTTGTGACTGCCTCAACTGAAATGTTTTCATGCACCACAAATATCAATAAGCAGACATAGACGCAAGTCATGCAAACATGCAAACATTTGCCATTTTCCTATATTGAGATACATACAGCGTGGCTGACAGAACCTTGATATCCATATAGTTCCACATTCTTCAATATGACATGCAGAATACAGAAAATATGAGAATACAGTTCTTCTTGCCATTTGTTTAAAGTTGCCACATTCCATATTTATATGGCCCCCATCCATGAACCTGGTAACACGCAGACTCTTAAAAAATTGGCAACACAATAATCTGTAAAAAATTTTATAAGATAACCAGACGTGGATTTTGGTACTACGATGACTTCATACATGTGTCTCCGTTTAGAAAAAAAATGCACTGAGGCAACAACAAATAAGAAATACAGATATATGAAAGTGGGGATTTCCATGGTTTTCGCCCAAATTGTAGGGACATGTTTTTGCCAGACTTTTTTAAAATAATTTTTTAGGGTTAGGGTGAGCAGATTTCCATGGTTTTCACCCAGGTGGTTTTCGCGAGGGGTGTCATTGAAAACCTATTAATGGTATTGATATATTGATTAAAAAAATTTCCGATGCATCGATACATTGGAATATTGCTGTACTGTTCCATAAATGCATTAAATAGAACAGACTAAGATATATTACAGTAGTTTGTATAATGCATTGAGTACAGTGAGTCGTCGACTTACGACCTATGCGAGTTACGTCTTATCGACTTTACGACCGCAAAAGTGGTGAAGCATTATTCATGGCAGTGCAGTGCGAGTGATGCGTACGACGGTTGTTTGTGCTGCCGGCAGCGCCAGCTTCTTAAAAGGCCAAGCAGGAGATGATGCAGCTTCACTTTCTAACTGCTTGAAGCTCTAATTTTATTGGACTCACACGCTGCAGTGTTTATGTGACAGGAAGCACGTCCCAAGTTTTGGCAATCAGCTGGTCTGCGGGTTGAAGTTTTTCCATGTCTGTCCTTTTGTGTTTGCTTGCCAGCTGTGCTTGGCTTCGTGGAAATGAGCCGATCAAAACGAGGGAAATTTATCTCTTTACTCAAACAACACGCGCAGTCTGTGGCTGTCGTTATAATCCAATAAAATTGGAGTTTGAAGCTATCGGACCCGCCTACACAGTGGAGAACAGAGAGGATTGGCTCTCTGCCGTGTGTCAGAGTGACGTGGAATCGAAAATAGATGTATAGATTCAGAAGATGCACATATCTGCATTATCCGGTGATAAGTGTCTCTTCTTGTTCAAAATGTTCCGTGCTGTTGAGAACACGCACTCTGACGGCACGCTAGAAGCAGGGACGTACCATTTACCATACAGAGAGGCGGGACGTACCATTTACTAGGGGTGTCATTAAAAATGGCATTTACTTCAGACGCTATCATGAACACAGGAAAGCTATAATGTTAGAAGTATCGATATCCCTTTTATAGGTATCGATTATCGATCGACATAATTATATCGGCTATATATCGATATTCCGATAGTCAATGACATCCCAAGTTTTCGCCCAGGTATTTTTCGCCAAGATGGTTTTCACCCCGAACCCTAACCCTAACCCGAGATGGTTTTCGCCCCTAATCCTAACCCTAGATGGTTTTCACCCATAACCCTGACCCTAGATGGGTTTTGCCCTGAACCCTAACCCTAACCCTAGATGGTTTTCGCCAATAACCCTAACCCTAGATGGTTTTCGCCCCTAATCCTAACCCTAGATGGTTTTCACCAATAACCCTAACCCTAGATGGGTTTCGCCCCTAACGCTAACCATAACGCTAGATGTTTTTCGTCCCGAACCCGAACCCAAGATGGGTTTTGCCCCGAACATTAACCCTAACCCCAGATGGTTTTCGCCCCTAACCCTAACCCTAGATGGTTTTCACCCCTATCCCTAACCCAAGATGGTTTTCACCCAAAACCCTAACCCTAGATGGGTTTTGCCCCGAACATTAACCCTAACCCTAGATGGTTTTCGCCCCTAACCCTAACCCGAGATGGTTTTCACCCCTAACCCTAACCCTAGATGGTTTTCACCCCAAACCCTAGCCCCAGATGGTTTTCACCCCTATCCCTAACCCTAGATGGTTTTCACCCCGAACCCTAGCCCCAGATGGTTTTCACCCAGAACCCTAGCCCCAGATGGTTTTCACCCCTATCCCTAACCCTCAATGGTTTTCACCCCTATCCCTAACCCCAGATGGTTTTCACCCCTATCCCTAACCCTAGATGGTTTTCACCCCTAACCCTAGCCCTAGATGGTTTTCACCCCTATCCCTAGCCCCAGATGGTTTTCACCCCTATCCATAACCCTAGATGGTTTTCACCCCTAACCCTAGCCCCAGATGGTTTTCACCCCTATCCCTAACCCTAGATGGTTTTCACCCCTAACCCTAGCCCCAGATGGTTTTCACCCCTAACCCTTGCCCCAGATGGTTTTCACCCCTATCCCTAACCCCAGATGGTTTTCACCCCCAACCCCAGCCCCCCATGGTTTTCACCCCTATCCCTAACCCTAGATGGTTTTCACCCCTAACCCTAGCCCTAGATGGTTTTCACCCCTAACCCTAGCCCCAGATGGTTTTCACCCCTATCCCTAACCCTAGATGGTTTTCACCCCAAACCCTAGCCCCAGATGGTTTTCACCCCTATCCCTAACCCTAGATGGTTTTCACCCATAATCCTAACCCCAGATGGTTTTCGTCCCTACCCTAACCCTAACCCCAAAAAATTATATTAGAAAAACGTTGGGTGAAAAACATGTCCCTACAATTTGTGTGAAAAACACCTTGGCGAAAACCATCTGGGCGAAAACCAGCAGCACCAAAGGTGGGAGTATGTGAGTTATCAGATTCAGGTACAAGGCCACAGATTTAATATTTGCATGGTGTGTCTTTAATATGATGTAAGTATATTCAATTATTATAACAAATTTTATTAACATTTACCAAAATGTAATGGTTTTATCCTTTTGCTGACAGTGCTGTAAAGGAAATGAATTAAGTATCTCTCTTACCAGTTGTGATAGGCTGTCTGTCTCTTCACCTCTATCTTTTTTGTCATTTTTCTTACGAAATATTTCCTCCAGCTTAAAGAGAAAAGTTTATTTGATTATTTTATTTGACATGTGTGTGCACACTCTGATTTAGAAAGATAAGGATAAACCAAAATCAAAACATACCACCATAAACTCCCTTTTGTCCACCATTTCATTACCATCTGCATCAAACATGTTGAACGCGATCTTAAATCCTGCCTGAGGCTCTAGAAAATTAAAAAAAAAAAAAAAAAATCAACATTAAAAACCAGCAAAAGGAATATTGTATCATTTGAATGTCCATGCCATGTGATGAACACATTCAGTAAAAATTACACTATTTATACTCACTTGTCAAAATGCAGAGAAGAAACAGATACTCCGTGTACGAGAGGATGCCTGAAAGCAGTATACAGTATAATATATCACTCAGCAGTCGAAAATCATGAATCTGTGTGTTTGATTCTTCATCTGTATTCATTCATTTTCTGTAACTGCTTAATCCTAATTAGGGCAGGCTGGCGTCCATCCCAGCCAACTCCTTGGGCAGAGTGCACCCTGGATGGCTCTCCAGGCTATCGCAATGTGGAAACATGCAGACGGCTATGCAGATACGCTTGTAGAAAGTCAGCAATTGTTCTTTTACATGAACCTCTCACCATCGATCGTGGGGCTGGTGGTGTAGTGGTTAGAGTGCTGGGCTTATGATCGGGAGGTTGTGAGTTCAAATCCCACTGAGACCCCCACTGTGCTAAGACCCCTGGGCAAGGTCTCAACCACAAGTGTGCCTCTGTTCACCCAGCAGTATAAATGGGTACCAGTAAAAATATACTGAGAAGGTATAACCTGCGATGGACTAACGTGCCATCCAGGAGGAGTTGAACTCCTGGTCGCTTCACGCTATGGAAACCGGGCATAAGCACTGGCCTGATGAGCCATGAGGCTCGGGTGTAAAAACCCAACAGACTTACCTACCTCTCACTATCGACGGTGATAGACATGGCCTTTGATAACCCAGTTAATGCACTGTGGGTGATCCCTAATCCTTGCTTTTAAAATCAAGCTATCATGACACAGTTTCTCACCTACGCTGCTGATAATATCTGTAGGGGTTCAGTTGCTAACCGCTAATTGGTGTCTATTTTCTACACAAATAGAGACAGGACAGTCCAGCTCAAGTGATCAGGCAGGTCAGAATCCAAAACAAAAGCAGTCCTGATGCCTGGCTCCTGGGCGATCCTCTGTTTGTTTTCTTAGGTGGAAAACATTCTCAAGTGATTGGTTGCTGATTGGGGATGCGTGATGTGGGGTGTGTATTGTTTTGTCAGGCTTGCTCCTTTTGTTGTGCAGAAAGCGAGCAAAGGAAGAGCAACTGTCAGGACTCAGTGGTGGAGAGCCTTAAGGAAAACTGTTGAGAGTGTTGAAAGCATTCCCTGGCTTTTGGCTTTTGTTTGCCTGGGGTGGTGGGGGGGGTGATTTGAGCATAGATAGCTCAGGATAACTGCTTGAAGTGTTGTGTGAAAGGGTTTCAATATGCATAGCAAAGTGGTTAAAATACAACTGAGTTCAGGGTTGTTATCTTTAAGCTTTTTCTTTCTTTCTTTTTTTTTTTTTTTTTTTAACATGCCTTTTATGATTATGTGCTTCTGGTCTGGAGAATAATTAGAGTGATCCAACTGGTTAAAGTGCAAAAATGATCACTGTAGTAATTCTTTTACTCATACGGTTACATCATAAATACTGACACATCTACCAGTAGCTGTTGTCAAACCATTGACATGACATGGACTGGGCCGCCAACATATATGGTTTATGTACTTTATTATTACACAGGTTTAAAACGTACCAGAATTGGTCATTCTTTCAGCATAATTTAACGTAACGGTGTTAATAATGTAACGGTGTCCGGTAAAAACGGCACAGTAAAAACGTCACAGGTATGAATGGCACAGGTAAAAAAGGCACAATTGTAAATCAAGGAAACAAAACGGAACACTTGATTTTTTTTTTTTTTAAGCATTTTTTGTATCAAATAATTTGGACTGCATGTAATTGATGATCACACTTTATTTTCTTTTCACACCTTATTTTGCAACCTTTTTATCACCAGTCCTGAATGATGAAATATTGTCCCAAAAAAATAACACAAATTCATAACATTTGTTTTTGAACATTTATTAACATAAAATAAATGAATAATATATACAACGTAACAATATGATACAATATATACATCCATTATTTTCCTTATCGGTGGCATAATGGCATAGTGGTTAGCATGTCCGCCTCACAACAGGAAGGCCTGGGTTCGATTCCTGGCCTGGGTGTTTTTATGTTGAGTGTGCATGTTCTCCCCGTGCTTGCGTGGGTTTCCTCCGGGTGCTCCGGTTTCCTCCCACAGTCCAAAGACATGCACATTGGGTTAATAGGCCATTCTAAATTGCCCGTAGGTTCGCATCGTGCAGAAGGCAATGGCAAACCACTGCACTAATCCTGCCAAGAAAACCTCCATGAAGATGATAACCAGGGTGTTATCCTTCATGGCGGGTCGCCAATGGTCGTCCTACGACTCATGCACTAGATAGATATATTGTCCTTATCATACACATGTGTAAAGATGTCCTTTGGGGCAGTGGTGGTATAATGGATAGGGCGCAGGATCGCTGATCCTAAGGTTGTGGGGTTTGAGTTCCCACAGGGTTGTCACTGTCCCCCCAGTACGGCTAACTGGGTTATCAAAGGCGGGCCATATCCCTCACTGTCTATGGTGAGAGTCATATAAAAGAACCATTGCTGACTTTCGTAAAGAGTAGGCTGCAAAGCCATCAGCGTGTTTCTGTCCCTTGCAAAAAGGGTTCTGACAGGAAGGGCATCCGACGTAAAAACCCATGCCAAATCAGATGATTCACTGTGGTGACTCCCGAGAAAAGGGAAAAAGCCGAAAGTAAGAAAGAAAGCGTAAGCATGTCCTTTAGTATCCAGGTCACATTTACATATTATCACACACACTTGACACGAGTAACTAGTAAACCTTGCTGCGCTGGTTTCGTAGAGTTCTCTTGATTATGTCCTGGTCTGGAAGGACTCTACGAAACCAGCCCAGCAGGACTATGCCAGCAAAGCCAGCTTCCCTGCGAAATCTTCAGCTAGAGGGCGAGTGGACAAGAAGCAGTGGGCCAGAGCCACAACGCTTCCTCTTCTTTGATAATGGCCCTGACAGTGATGCTAGGATTGTTGCCTTTGCCACTGACAATGCCATGCGACTTCTATGTGCTTCAGACTTCTGGATGATGGATGGTAATTTTGCCATGGCACCAGCTGGATTCCTCCAGTTGTATGTCATCAGAGTGCCCCTTGGTGACATTACAGTGTCTACAGTATATGCCCTGCCACAACGCTAGACCCAGGAGACATATGAAGAGTTGCTGCAAGCTGTCCTGGACCATTGCAACGAGTTGGACCAGTTTCCTGACCGCAGCACAGTGATTCGTTGACTTCGAGCAATCAATCATCCAAGCCATAGCTCAAGTTCTTGGGCCTTACACCAACACCCAGGGATGCTTCTACCACCTGACCAAGAGCACATGCAGGAAGGTTCAGGAGCTAGGCCCGACCAACCAATATCGTTCTGTGGAGAGCTGAACGCCCTAGCCATGCTGCCAGTCAATGATGTCCCTGATGGAATGGAGTACCTCAGGGATTCCTGTCCTCCAGAAGCCCTTCCCCTGATGATGTACTTTGACAACACCTATGTCACTGGCATTTTTCTACCCAGAAGGAGGAACAACTGCCAACCAGGAATTCCGGCTATGAACTTGCGACGTGTGCCCCCACGCTTTCCGCCAGAGTTGTGGAATGTTCATGAGCCCACCTTGAATGAGTGCCCAAAGACCAACAACCAGTGTGAAGGGTGGACCTGTCGCTTCTACCACCTTGTGGGCCATTATCATCCATCAGTGTGGAAATGTATCAAGGCCATTCAGCAGGAAGAAGCTGCCATTGCTACAGTGATCACCAGAGATAACATCGGACAACGTCCCGCTAAGAAGAGGAAGCGCATCTACGTTGAGCAACAAAATCGACTGAGGAACCTCTACCAGGATTACATTGAAGGCCGCAAGACCATGGGATGGTTCTTGCGTGGTGCTGGGCGTAATATCTGTTACTAGTGTCAAGTGTGTAAACATGTAAATGTTGAACTGGATACTAAAGGACATGCTTACACATGTGTATGATAAGGAAAAGGATGGATGTATATATGTATATATTATATCATACTGTTACGTTGTATATATTTTTCATTTATTTTATGTTAATAAATGTTCAATTTGTGGTGTTTTTTGGAACAATATTTCATCATTCAGGACTGGTGATAAAAAGGCAATTTAGAACGGCCTATTAACCCAATGTGCATGTCTTTGGACTGTGGGAGGAAACCGGAGCACCCGGAGGAAACCCACGCAAGCACGGGGAGAACATGCACACTCAACATAAAAACACCCAGGCCAGGAATCGAACCCAGGCCTTCCTGTTGTGAGGCGGACATGCTAACCACTATGCCATCATGCCACCGATAAGGAAAATAATGGATGTATATATTGTATCATATTGTTACGTTGTATATATTATTCATTTATTTTATGTTAATAAATGTTCAAAAACAAATGTTATGAATTTGTGGTGTTTTTTTGGGACAATATTTCATCATTCAGGACTGGTGATAAAAAGGTTGCAAAATAAGGTGTGAAAAGAAAATAAAGTGTGATCATCAATTACATGCAGTCCAAATTATTTGATACAAAAAATGCTTAAAAAAATCAAGTGTGCCGTTTTTTTCCTAGATTTGCAATTGTGCCTTTTTTACCTGTGCCATTTTTACCTGTACCGTTTTTACCTGTGCCATTTTTAACTAGAATCGTATGTAACACGTTTAAGCAATACATATGCTAATTTTAACACAAATGACCATAAAAAGCACAAAACTAGGTGATTAAATCCCATAGACCAGTGGTCTCAAAACTTTTTTTTGCACCAGGAACCAGTTTCATCTATCAGAAAATATGAAAATGTTTCCACGGACCAGTTAGAGTGTACTCTGTAGTCTTGCTTTGGTGGCTATCGCTGCAGAAAACCCGGCCTCACAAAGATATGTGGTTGGAAATGGAAGAAGGGTTTTCACTGCTACTGTGGCAATGTTAAAAACCATTGTTTTTCAAAATAACATCCGGAATCTCGAATAAAAAAAATAAAAATTTGCACTATTAAAGATTTTGTTTGCGGACTGGTGAGAAATGGTCCGTGGACCTGAGGTTGGGGACCCCTGCCAGTATTCCAGCTAGGATTTCACATGGGCATGGTAAATATTTCAAAATGAGGGCACAATGCACGCGGAAGCATAGTATTGAGGGCACCGTTTTTTTAACAATGACACAACAAACTTAATAATTTTTTTCACGCGTGCCGGCAGGGAAAGGCTAGTAATCTCATGTTTGACAGAAACAAATGATTAAAATCCTTGCGTAATTTTCGTTTTCTAGTCGGCATGTTGATAGATAGTAATTTGTATAGATCTGAATAATTCAATGAAACACCATAGTTAATACTCCTGGAGGGCGATTTCTTAAAAAATAAATCTAGGCCTATTGTTCAAAGTAACGTTCGCTTTTAGACTGCCGCTCTGCTTCGAAGCATAAATAAAATGGGGTATATTGTGCATGCGCACACATTACTAATATGTGTATATCGCGGCAGTTGCATATAAAAAAATTAAGCATGGCGCTGTATATTTTGGGGATGGTGTTGTGTAAAGGGGCATGGCGCTGTAAACATTAGGCATGGCGCGGCGCTATGCTAAAAAGGCCTAGCTGGAACACTGCCTACCATAGACTACAAGCAGGGTAGTGGTGGCCTGGTGGTAAAGTGTTGGATTATCGGTCTCAAGGCTGGGGGTTCAACAGTTCAATGGGTTGTCACTGCTGTGTCCCACCAGTACAGTTAACTGGGTTATCAAAGGCATGAAATGTCTCTAATTTTCAGTGGAGAGAGGGATGTAAAAGAGGATTTCCATGGTTTTCGTCCAGGTGGTTTTCACCAAGCTGTATTTCGCGTAGATGGTTTTCACCCAGGTGATTTTTGCCCAAATTGTGAGGACATGTTTTTCGCCCAACTTAGGTGATGTTACAGGGAACAGAGATAACGAAGGTGGAGGATTTTAAGTACTTAGGCTCAACAATCCAGAGCAATGGAGAGTGTGGAAAAGAGGTGAAGAAGCGTGTGCAGGCTGGTTGGAATGGTTGGAGAAAAGTGTCCGGTGTGATGTGTGATAGGAGAGTGTCAGCAAGAATGAAGGGAAAAGTGTACAAGACGGTGGTGAGGCCAGCGATGTTGTATGGTTTAGAAACAGTGGCACTGAGGAAAAGACAGGAGGCAGAGCTGGAGGTAGCGGAGATGAAAATGTTGAGGTTCTCTCTGGGAGTAACGAGGATGGATAGGATCAGAAATGAGTACATCAGAGGGACAGCACATGTAAGATGTTTTGGAGACAAAGTCAGAGAGGCTAGATTGAGATGGTTTGGACATGTACAGAGGAGGGATAGTGAGTATATTGGCAGTAAGATGCTGAGGTTGGAACTACCAGGCAGAAGACCTTCAGGAAGACCAAAGAAGAGATTTATGGATGTGGTGAAGGACGACATGAAGGTCGTTGGAGCCAGAAAAGAAGATGCAGAGGACAGGGTGAGATGGAGGTGGGTGATTTGCTGTGGCGACCCCTGAAGGGAGCAGCCGAAAGTAAAAGAAGAAGAAGTTTTTCGCCCAACTTAATTTTTTTTTTTTTTTTTTACCCCTGACAAAAAAAAATGTTAAAAGTGTTTTAACACTTTTTTTTGTCAGGGGTAAAAAAAAAAATGTATGAAAATGTATGAATGTATGAAACCAAAGTAACACATAAAGTACTCCCTAATCCTAGCCCTAACCCCAACCCCCACCCTAACCCTAATCCCTAAACCTAACCGTAAGCCTACTTCATATCCTAAATAAACTTTGTATATATGTGTATATATGTTTACGTTACTTATACTTTTCCCACTATATAAAAAAATATATATATTAAAAAAAGTTGTGCGAAAACCATCTGGGTGGAAAAAACACCTGGGAGAAAACCTCTGGGCGAAAACCAACAGTACCGTAAAAGAGCCATTGCAAGAGAAGGCTGCATAGCTGTCAGCATGTTTCTGCCCTCCAATAGCCTGGTGGGCTGTCCAGGGTGTTTTCTGCCCTCGCTTAGAGTCGTCTGAGATGGCCGCCAGCCTCCCTGTAACCCGAATTAGGATGAAGCGGTTCAGAAAATGAATGAATGTATGAAATTACTAGCAGTGTGCTGAACTATGTGCATTAGCAGCTTAACTATAACTCATATTTCCCTGGAAGTGATGTCAAGGCGGCGAGCAGTGTTAACGTCTCTTGTGGGGACAGCGAATCTTACAGTCTGTTGACTCTGAGGAGGAGAATGCTGCCTGAATAACTTATGTAGCTAATGTTGTGCCAACTCAGTTTTCCTGTCGTCAGTTGGCTCATGAACAAAAATGAAATGTTTCCCGTGATCTCTGCGCTTGTTGTTTGTGCAGCTCAGTATTGGCCGATAATGTGTTATGATACACGGGGTCAGTGATGTAGCTCAGCCAATCCAAGCTATGGCAAGTTCGCATTACTACCAGGCTGGAGTAGCCAATCAGAAAGGCAGCAGGCCACTGAGCATGCCTAGAGTCATAACACTTGTACACACTTTGAAAACAGGCATGGACTGATGTTGGCAGAAGGAAGAACGGATGTTGTACGTGATTGTTTTAAATAGTTAGTAACACTAATTTGCCACAGGTACACTTTAAAAAGAAGTGTGAATGATGTCTTGAAATTGTGCCTTTATCAGGATAAATATTTATAAGTAACGACTAAATATGAAGATCTAATTTATTATTTAATCGGAAGCTTTTCTACTCTTCTTGTGTGACTTCAAGAATTGTATGGTTTTTTTTTATATATACTCTTGCTATCTTTTTATTTATAACTGCAAGCCAGCTACAATAACATTAAACAATAAAGAACATTTTCTCCTGTGCATGAAGGTTCAACTTTTTTTTTCAGACCTCCAGACAAGAGTCAGCTTCAGTCGTGCAGAAAGAGCCTGAGCCCATATGCTTGAGCAGATGCTGCCAGAAATACAAACAAAATGATTCACACAAAGTGTCAGTGTGAGCTATGTAATCCAATGCCATTCTTAGAATTCATACTATCGTCAGTGATGGGAAGCTGTCACAAGGACAAGTCTCAACACTGCGGAGTTCAAACAGCTCTCCTCCTCTTCTGACACAAGCTTTGTTTATAGATCTTCTTGTCATTGCTTTAAGAAAATCTTCAGTTTTGAAGGTGCAAATTGTACCTTTAGCATCTGAAAGGACGGTTTATCTGTTCTCTCTCTCTCTCTCTCTCTCTCTCTCTCTCTCTCTCTCTCTCTCATACACACACACACACACACACACACACACACACACACAATCCATTAAAATTCATTTTTCAATTTATTTAAACAAGTGATCCTTTCGCCTTCTTTGTTCCACTGTTTACAGTTAACAGTGACAGATTTGAATAAAACCACAGAACAATTTTTTTAAGAATATATTCAATGGATATATTCAAGTGGATGTAATATTTTAAGTTGGCATTAATAAGACACCCTTGGCCTTAGAACCAAGTACAGTGGTACCTCACCTTACGATAGTCCCAGCAAACGAAAAATCCAGGTTACGAAAAACATTTTCCAAAATTTTTTGTCTCTGCATACAAAACAAGTTCTCCTTACGAAACCCGCCAAACACGCCTTTCAAACATTCAATCAATGCACGAGCTGACAGAATACATGTGCGTGAACGAGAAGGACCCAACAGGAACGGTGAGGTTACAGGGAGCAGAGATAAGGAAGGTGGAGGAATTTAAGTACTTGGGCTCAACAACCCAAAGCAGTGGACAGTGTGGAAAAGAGGTGAAGAAGCGTGAGCAGGCAGGTTGGAAGGGTTGGAGAAAAGTGTCCGGTGTGATGTGTGATAGGAGGGTATCGGCAAGAATGAAAGGAAAAGTGTACAAGACGGTGGTGAGGCCAGCGATGTTGTATGGTTTAGAAACAGTGGCACTGGGGAAAAGACAGGAGGCAGAGCTGGAGGTAGCGGAGATGAAAATGTTGAGGTTCTCTTTGGGAGTAACGAGGATGGATAGGATCAGGAATGAGTACATCAGAGGGACAGCACATGTAAGACGTTTTAGAGACAAAGTCAGAGAGGCTAGATTGAGATGGTTTGGACATGTACAGAGGAGGGATAGTGAGTATATTGGTAGTAGAATGTTGAGGTTGGAACTACCAGGCAGAAGTCCTCAAGGAAGACCAGAGGGAATATTTGTGGATGTAGTGAAGGAGGACATGAAGGTTGTTGGTGTAAGAAAAGAAGATGCAGAGGATAGGGTGAGATGGAGGCAGATCATTCGCTGTGGCAACCCCTGAAGGGAACAGCCGAAAGGAAAAGAAGAAGAAACAATGCACGAGCTGCTCTCCCATCAATGACGTTCAAACATCCTTCCCCATTGGCCTCCCATTGGCTAGGAGGAATGACGCAGCTCTGTCCCATTGGCTATCTCCCAATATCCCGCCCCACTGGCTTCCCATTGGCTAGGAGGGATGATGCAGCTCCCTCCCATTGGCTATTTTGGAACTGCAGTTTGGAGCTACAGAGACAGTGACAACCTTGTGGAGCGTGGGACTCGAACCCCTACCCTTAGGATCAGCGATCCAGTGTTGTATACCACTAGGCCACCACTGCCTGTGTAAGTCTCCAGTTCAACTTTAATGTTCGAACAGACAGACAGACAGATACATGGATAAAATTATGCTTAAGCACTCTTTGATCGTGGTGGTGTAATGGGTAGAGAGCTGGGCTCATTGCTTGAGAGGTCATGGGTTCAAGTCCGCATTATACTCCCAGTTCTCACTCATCCTGGGGAAGGTCTTATCCACAGCAGTATAAATGGGTCCCAGTAAAAAAATATAATGGGAAGATAATCTACAATAGACCAGCGTTCCATTCAGGGACAGTTGAGCTCCTAGTTGTTTCGCGCTACGGAAACTTGGAATAAGCTCTGACTCATAAGTCAGGAGGCTTGGATGAAGCCCAACACACTTACCCTAATCTTTGATATCATCACATTTCCAGATCCTTCACAAATGGTGTTAGTTTGTTCTTTTTTTGGATGTGTACCATGTGCCAAACTAACTTTATTTCATCTGTCCAGAGTGCATTATTCAAACCAGCCTGGACTTTGCCTGTCTGGTCACTTGCAAATGCAGTCTTGCTCCAGTGCACCCTTTGGGCAGTAAAAGCCTTTTCCTCACATGCCTCTTATGCATTTCAAAATTATGCAATCTCTTTCTAATAGTAAACACAAGCACTTTCACAATAACAGTTGGAAGTGTTACCTATAGATCCTGTGAGGAAATTTGGGAGTCCTTGGGATCAAATGGTCAGCTCTCTGGCTGAATTTGCAGGGCAGTTCGTCCTGGACAATTTGGAAGTTACAGTGGTACCTCACCTTACGATAGTCCCAGCAAACGAAAAATCCAGGTTACGAAAAACCTTTTCCAAAAGTTCTCCTTAGGAAACGCGCCATTCAAACATTCAAACACACCATTCAAACATTCTAACGCGCAATTCAAACAATGCACAGGCTGCTCTCCCATAATTATCTTCCAACATCCTGCCCCGCTGGCCTCCCATTGGTTAGGAAGGATGATGCAGCTCCCTCCCATTGGCTATCTCCCAACATCCCACCTCGCTGGCCTCCCATTGGCCAGAAGGGATGACGCAGCTCCCTCCCATTGGATATTATGGAGCTGCATCTCCCATAATGCTTTTCGTGTAAAGGACAGAGCTACTGTTGTTTCATGAAATTCTTGAGTCAGCTCATTGCTTTTAACCTTCCATAAACATTTGTGAGATTATAACTCTGCTAAGAAGACATGGTCAACACACACGCGCGCACACACAGACACACACACACACACACGTGCGCGAGTGTGATTTCCGGCGCGAGTGAAAAGAAGAAGCGGGCTCGTGGCATGTGGTTGAGTGATATCGCAAAGGAATATGGCCAAACCCGTCTACCATCGATACGATATTGAAGCAGAAGGAGGCCTTAAAAGGTATACTTTTACCATTTTTAAAGGGTTTAAGGGGTAGTATTGGGGACCTTGGAACGAATCACATGTTTTACATGTAAAATGCGGTTCAATTTACGAAAAATCCAATTTAAGAAAAAGGCTCTGGAATGGATTAATTTCGTATGGTGAGGTACCACTGTATTTGAAATCTATGCCTCTGATATATGATGTACCCTACAGTGAAATTATTTATTTGACATAATTTAAAGCTCGTTATTCATCACACAACCTTTTTTTTTCGAAGGTCTTTGAGAGCACTTTATGTCTTGGAACGATGTCACATACACTTCAATAGCAAAGAGAACATCAGACCTCTTGATGTCAAGTTTAAATAAAATGTTCCTCCTACAGGAACATCAGACTGTTGATGTCAAGTTTAAGGTCTCAGTCTGGGCCTACTTTTATAGACTTCGATGTTATGTTTGCCTTATTGAAATTATGAGAATAGCTATGAAATGTCTATTTTATACCTTTATCAGTTGGTAATGCTTAAAAAAAACAATTTCCATATGTGGTACGTACCTGTTTTTTGTAGACATTCAGATAAAAGTACATGTGGAAATACAGGCAAATGTAAAGTGTGAGGATTGAGAACAAGACCATCTGATCTAATAGCATAGAATAATTACTAGAACACAAACTACTAAGAAACTTCATGCTGGCTAAGACAAACCCTGTCAGGTGTTTATGTCACATATTGATATTTGTGGCTCCAGACTGGTCAGAGGGCCCATACTGACCCAATGCAGATCCAATGCAGAAAGTCCCTAAAAACACTCACTCTTTTTTCCGAAGAAGCGTTATCCTACAAGGCTTACAGAAAAGCTGGAACCTATCTTGGCCTACACTGGGTAAAGGTGAGGAACAACCTGAACAGCTCACCAAACATCACAAGGCCAACACACACATCCATCCATTATTCACAATCAAGTAGAATTTAAAACAGCCAATTCACCGAGGGTGTTTATCCTTGTACTGTGGGAGTAAACCCGAGTACCTGGAGGAAAGCCATGCAAACAAGAGGTGAACATGGAAACTCCATACAGAAAAGTCCAAGTTCCAGTGACCAAACTCAGGAGCTTCTTGCAAGGAGGTGAACCTAATGCTAACTGTCCAAGCAAATCCACACACCACCGTACTGCCCCTAAAAAAATCTATTTAAATGTAAAGCTTCTGCATCGTAAAATGCTCCTAATGCTCCCAATCATTCCAAACTATATTGAGGGATATCTCCTAATGCTTAGTTCATTGTGCCACATACTCCAGACACTAATGTGCCCTCTCTGAGACTTACTTACTCTGCTGAAATCCTTTACTGAAGGAGGGTTCATCTATGAGAATCACTTCATAACAAGACCAGGACTTGGTCTTGAGCATACTGTATATCCATTAGGAATCAAGATGTTCAGAGTCTGGATTTGTGTTTTCCCAAGAAATAAGCATCCCTCGGAGTTGAGGGGTCAGGAAGGTGTCACCAGGAGGACAGGGACATGGTATGGAGGTGTTTTGGAATTTTTTGAACAGACTGCCAGGCAAATGCATGTGCAGTATTAAACATGTAGAAGAAAGGATGATCCATGTCATGGTCTCAGAGGGCTGGATGCCTGATACAGGGAGTTGTTCATGGTTTCTTGGTGTTCCTGGTTGCTGTTTTAGAAGGTACTGTATATTGAATGTGGTAAAGAATAATGTCTCAGTGACCTTGGTGTAGGTTTATTGTGCGGATATCAGCATAGCTGTTCAACCCAACTGTTCAAATGAGACCCTGTGAATAGAAAAACATTTTGGACGATGGAAGGGACCTGTTCTGTTCTATCATAGGGATGGGAGGGGCTAAAAAAAACTGTATTATAACCAGCCAACACGAACATAAGACCACAGGCCATTGTGTTGCAGAAACACGCAGACGGCTAAGCAGCTACTTTTGACAAAAGTCAGCAATGTTTTTTTTTGTACATGAACCTCTCACCACAAGACAGTGAGAGACATGGCTGGCCTAACCCAATTGGCTGCACTGGGGGGGACAACAGTGATGACCGTTGCCATTGAGGCTTGAACCTTGGGATCAGTAATCCAACACCGTACCACTAGGCTAATACTGTGTGATTGTTTGTCCACAGTCCACAAGTGTCCTTTCCTATGAGCTATCATGTTATTATTGCGACCCATTTGAAATTCAATGGAGATTATACTAAAGTAAAGTAATATTAAGACACTCGTTACATTGACATAGGAACTTTTACATTAGCACGTATGAATATTGCACTAAAGTGAGACTGGTGAAGCTTACACATGTATTTACTGACCGTTCCCAAGTTGCGGGTACATGGACACATGCCTGTTCTGTCTCACTTAAAGACAACGTTTCATTGACTTTTCAAAGAAATAAAATAAAATTCGATCCCAGCATTAGAACTATTCATAGTCATTACATTTACATAGACAGGAACTTTCCTATACATGGAATTTGTTTTAGATAGTTAGAAGTACAAGTTAGACAGAACATGCACGTGTCTTTGCGTCAAAATCAAAACATGCGAATCATCTGCCTCCATCTTCATGGAAGTCATATTAATAATTCGCATGTTTGATTTGACATAGGTTTTTATGTCGGATGCCCTTCCTGACACAGCCCTTTAGTAAGGGGCAGAAACACGCTGACGGCTTTGCAGCTACTCTTATCGAAAGTCAGCAATGGTTCTTTTACATGAACCTCTCACCATAGACAGTCAGAGACATGGCTGGCCTTTGATAACCCAGTTAGCTGCACTTGGGGAGGAACATACCAGGTTCAACTTCAATTATCGTGTTAATTCTCACCTTTTTCATTTAAGTTCCTGAAAAGCCTGGATGAGCCTTTCCAAACAGGAGGTGTCTCTGAGAGAATCTTATCGAAATCCTTAAAAAAAAAAAAAAAAAAGTAACCATTTAAAGAAACTGTCAATGAAATACAAAAATGTCAGCATCATACACAATATTAGCAGCAATTTTGTTTATTATACCTGTTTTGTCAGGGCTCGCCAAAACTTTTTTTCTAGGACGTAACAAATAATACAATTTTAGAAACATTTCTTCTGCATAGTTTAATGTACAAAATCCATTATTTATTCAATTCATTGATTTTCTAAGATGCTTAATAATTACAGTGGTACCTCACCTTACGAAATTAATCCGTTCCAGAGCCTATTTCTTAACCTTGATTTTTCGTAAATTGAACCGCATTTTACATATAAAATACGTGATTCATTCCAAGGCCCCCAATACTACCCCCTAAACCCTTTAAAAATGATAAAAGTATACCTTTTAAGGCCTCCTTCTGCTTCAATATCGTACCGATGGTAGACGGGTTTGGCCATATTCCTTTGCGATATCACTCAACCGCATGCCACGAGCCCGCTTCTTCTTTTCACTCGCGCCGGAAATCACACACGCGCGTGTGTATGTTTGTGCACGCGCATGTGTTGATCATGTCTTCTTAGCAGAGTTATAATCTTACAAATGTTTATGGAAGGTTAAAAGCCTGAGTCAAGAAATAAAGCATGAAACAACAGTAACTGTGTCCTTTACACGAAAAGCATTATGGGAGATGCAGCTCCATAATAGCCAATGAGAGGGAGCTGCATCATCTCTCCTAGCCAATGGGAGGCCAGCGGGTCGGGATGTTTGAACGTCATTGATGGGAGAGCAGCTCGTGCATTGTTTGAATGGCGCGTTTGAATGTTTGAATGGCGCGTTTGGCGCGTTCGTAAGGAGAACTTGTTTCGTATACAGAAACAAAAAATTTTGAAAACATTTTTCGTAACCTGGATTTTTCGTTTGCTGGGATTACCGTAAGGTGAGGTACCACTGTATTAGAGTCATAGGGAGGCTGGCGCTGATCTCAGCCAACTCTGGGTGAGGGCGAAGTACACCCTGAACAGTTCACGAGGCCATCGAAGAACATTGCAGGCAACTCACACAACTAGTTATACTCACTCACACATAGGGGTGATTTAGAACATTCAGTCAGCATACGCTGCATGTTTTTGGACTGTAGAAGGAAACTAGAGTACCCCGAAGAAACCCCCACAAACACAAAGAGAACATTCAAACTTCACTCAGAAATGCCCAGGCCTATGGGACTCGAACCTAGGTGTTCTTGCTGTGAGGCAGATGTGATAACCACTGTGTCAACAATGTAGAAAATTATTTTGTCTTAATATTACTCTAGATAACACAATCATAACTTGCACTCATTCCTTTATTAGTTCATGCTCCAAACTGCTTGATGCGACTAAGGTGCATGTAGGTTGGAGCATATCTTAGTCAAGTTTATGCGAACAGCTCGCCAGTCCGTTACAGGGCAAGCACACATGCAACCATTCACATTCATGCCTAGTTGAATTTGGAACAGTCATTTAACCTTTAAGTCTTTGGACTATATGAGGAAACCAAAACGCCCAAAGGAAACACACTCAAGCACAAAGGAAACATGCCAACTCCACACACACACACACACACACACACACACACACACACACGCACACACGCACACACACACACACACACACACACACACACACACACACACATACCCCGCCACCCTGGTTAAGCATAGGACTCGAGCTCAAAACCCTTTTGATGTGTGGCGGATGAGCCTACCACTGTTCTGGAAAAAAAAAAATTGGAATCCAGCCAGAAGCTAAAAAAATGCTTGACTGAGTTCATGCATTCATGTTCTCTCAGCACTTAAACTACCATCATGGACTCGTTCTCTGTGCAACTGCAAAATCGGTACTGACCCTTCTCCAGAGTGCAGATGCACCTAGAACTGATTTCTGCTTCTCACAGCAATCTGGTACTAAACCCATTAAAAGAAAATTGTAATAGGCCCATCAACAACCAGTCACATGAATATATATATATATATATATATATATATATATATATATATATATATATATATATATATATATATATATATATATATATATATATATATATATATATATATATATATATATATATATATATATATATATATAATGTGTATATATATATATATATATATATATATATATATATATATCTTCTTCTTCTTCTTTTCCTTTCGGCTTTTCCCTTCAGGGGTCGCCACAGCGAATCATCTGCCTCCATCTCACCCTATCCTTTGCATCTTCTTCTCTTACACCAACGACCTTCATGTCCTCCTTTACCACATCCATGAATCGTCTCTTTGGTCTTCCTCTAGGCCTTTTGCCTGGTAGTTCCAGCCTCAGCATCCTATTACCAATATACTCACTATCCCTCCTCTGTACATGTCCAAACCATCTCAATCTAGCCTCTCTGACTTTGTCTCCAAAACGTCTTACATGTGCTGTCCCTCTGACGTACTCATTCCTAATCCTATCCATCCTCGTTACTCCCAAAGAGAACCTCAACATTTTCATCTCTGCTACCTCCAACTCTGCCTCCTGTCTTTTCCCCAGGGCCACTGTTTCTAACCCATACAGCATCGTTGGCCTCAACACCGTTTTGTCCACTTTTCCTTTCATTTTTGCCGATACCCTCCTATCACACATCACACCGGACACTTTTCTCCAACCATTCCAACCTGCCTGCACACGCTTCTTGACCTCTTTTCCACACTCGCCATTGCTCTGGATTGTTGAGCCTAAGTACTTAAAATCCTCCACCTTTCTTATCTCTGCTCCCTGTAATCTCACCGTTCCTCTTTGGTCCTTGGCATTCATGCACATGTACTCTGTCTTACTGAGGCTAATCTTCATTCCCCTCCTTTCCAGGGCATACCTCCACCTCTCTAGATTTTCCTGCACTTGTTCTCTGCTCTCACTACAGATTACAATGTCATCTGCAAACATCATAGTCCATGGGGAATCTTGTCTAACCTCGTCTGTCAGCCTGTCCATCACCATAGCGAACAAGAAGGGGCTGAGAGCTGACCCTTGATGCAGTCCCACCTCCACCTTGAACTCTTCTGTCACACCAACAGCACACCTCACCACTGTCTTACATCTCTCATACATGTCCTGCACCACTCTAACATACTTCTCTGCCACTCCAGACTTCCTCATGCAATACCACAGTTCTTCTCTCGGCACCCTGTCATATGCTTTCTCCAGATCCACAAAGGCACAATGCGGCTCCGTCTGACCTTCTCTGTACTTCTCCATTAACATCCTCAAGGCAAACACTGCATCTGTGGTGCTCTTTCTGGGCATGAAACCAAACTGTTGTTCACAAATGCTGACTTCTGCCCTTAGTCTAGCTTCCACTATTCTTTCCCATAACTTCATCGTATGGCTCATCAACTTTATCCCTCTGTAGTTGCCACAACTCTGCACGCCTCCCTTGTTCTTAAAAATGGGCACCAGCACACTTCTCCTCCATTCCTCTGGCATCCTCTCACTCTCTAAGACCTTGTTAAATGTTCTTGTCAGAAAATCTACTGCTACCTCTCCTAGACACTTCCATACCTCCACCGGTATGTCATCAGGACCAACTGCCTTTCCATTCTTCATCCTCTTCAATGCCCTCCTCACTTCACCCTTACTAATCTTTGCTACTTCCTGGTCCTCAACAGTCACCTCTTCTACTCTTTTTCTCTCTCATTTTCCTCATTCATCAGCTCTTCAAAGTACTCTTTCCATCTTCCCAGCACACTTCTGTCATCAGTCAATACATTTCCCTCTCTGTCCTTTATCAATCTAACTTGCTGCACGTCCTTCCCATCTCTATTTCTCTGCTGTGCCAACCTGTATAAATCATTTTCTCCTCCTTACTTTCCAGCCGAGCATACAAGTCATCAAACGCACTCTGTTTGGCCTTTGACACTGCTACCTTTGCCTTACGCTGTGTCTCCCTGTACTCCTGTTTACTCTCTTCGGTTTTGTCAATGTCCCACTTCTTCTTAGCTAATCTCTTCCTTTGTACACACTCCTGCACTTCCTCATTCCACCACCAAGTCTCCTTATCTACTTTCCTTCCAGATGACACACCAAATATTCTCCTACCTGTCTCCCTGATCACATTCGCTGTAGTTGTCCAGTCATCTGGAAGCACTTCCTGACCACCCAAAGCCTGTTTCAACTCCTCCTTGAAGACAACCCGACACTCTTCCTTTTTCAACTTCCACCACTTTGTCTTCTGCTCTGCCTTTGCCTTCTTCACCTTCCTCACCATCAGCATAATCCTGCACACCACCATCCTATGCTGTTTGGCAACACTCTCACCCGCTACTACTTTGCAGTCACTGACTTCCTTTAAATTACATCGCCTGCACAAGATGTAGTCTACCTGTGTGCTCCTACCTCCACTTTTATAAGTCACCCTATGCTCCTCTCTCTTCTGGAAGAAAGTATTCACCACAGCCATTTCCATCCTTTTTGCAAAATCTACCAACATCTGTCCTTCTGCGTTCCTGTCCTGGATACCAAACCTACCCATCACTTCCTCGTCCACTCTGTTTCCTGCACCAACATGTCCATTGAAGTCTGCCCCAATGACCACTCTTTCACCTCTGGGGTACTCTGCATCACTTCATCTAACTCCCTCCAGAATCTCTCCTTCTCTTCTCGCTCACATCCTGTCTGTGGGGCATAAGCACTAACAACATTGACCATCACACCTTTAATTTCTAACTTGAGACTCATCACTCTGTCTGACACTCTTTTCACTTCTAGAACATTCCTGGCAAACTCCTCCTTCAAGATGACTCCGACTCCATTTCTCTTCCCATCCACACCGTGATAAAACAGCTTAAACCCTGCTCCTATGCTTCTAGCCTTGCGACCTTTCCACCTGGTCTCCTGAACACACAGTATGTCCACCTTCCTCCTCTGCATCATGTCAGCCAGCTCTCTACCTTTTCCTGTCATAGTTCCAATATTCAAAGTCCCTACTTTCAGTCCTAGACTCATGCCTTTCCTCTTCTCTCTCTGGCAACGGACACGCCTCCCGCCTCTCCTTCTTCGACGTCTTCGACCAACAGTAGTCCAATTTCCATCAGCACCCTGTTGGTTGACGGCACTGATGGCGGTCGTTGGTAACCCGGCCTCGACCGATCCGGTCTGTCCTTCTTCCCTGTGATTCGCATAGTTTATTTGGCTTTTGTTTTACGCCGGATGCCCTTCCTGACGCAACCCTCTGCATTTATCCGGGCTTGGGACCGGGGTGAGGGAGAGACACTGGTTTGTGCCCGCGGCTCACGGCTGGATTATATATATATATATATATATATATATATATATATATATATATATATATATATGTATATATATATATATATATATATGTGTGTGTGTGTGTGTGTGTGTGTGTGTGTGTGTGTGTGTCTGTGTGTGTGTGTGTGCAATGTACGAGCAAACACAAAACAAAACCACCAATTCACATAAGGTTTCTATCTTTTAATTGCATGATTAAATTCTGCTCTGCCTTAGTAGCTCTCAGCTCAGGCTTTCACAAACATTGAAGTTATAGTGCACTCAAACAGCCTTTATAGCCATAACATAAAACCATAAATACCATTATGTCTTTTTGCTGAGCTTGTGCCATTAAAAATAATGTGGCTGAAACAGTGAAGCAATCTGTCCTTTATATTAGACTTAAAATTTTATTCCTGTCTGGACATACTAGGCACCTCTCGTTCAGGAGATAACAGGGTGGAACAGCATAAGCTCAAACTACTAGTGGGCCTTTTCGAACTGCGGAGGAACGCTTCGTTAACCTGACCAACAACTCACCAGAAGCAGTTTCGAAACCTCACGCAGTCCATAATTCAGCCTCAAATCAGGGCCTAACAGTCTGGTGTTCTTGCAACCACGGAAATAAGACTACATAAAGTCAGTAGCCGTCTAATATTACAATGGTGTTTATCCCCACATTGTGAAAGAGCCAATCAGGGTGGAGCCTTAAGTAGAGTGAAAAAATCCTCGGTATAACCTTTCTTTCAATAATATAAAAAATGTCACCGTATGATAGCCTCTAACAATAGTGTATAATAGCATGTATACAATGGCGTTCTCAAATAAATGTAATCTAGATCAAGATTACCAACTACACCTGATCGGATGCGAGCTTCCTCCACCGGCAAGTGCCATCCACAAGGTGCCTCAGAGCTCAACCACATTTAGGAATTTTTTTTTGTAGGATTTATTTCTTGATACTTGAATTAAATGCTAGTGGTGATAACTATCTCCGTGAAGGTGTTGGGACTTCATAAAAAATGACCAGTCATACCTGCCATTCAAATAGCATCTGGATGCTTTGTTCTCAGTTTGGTCTCAGCATTTGGATCTCAGTTTTTTTGTCAGTAACATAGCTAAGATTTTCCATTCTGTGATTTAAAAAAAAAGAAAGAAAGAAAGAAAGAAAGAAAGAGAGAGAGCGAGAGAGAGAGAGAGACAAAGAGAGCAAGAGAGAGAGAGAGAGAGAGAGAGAGAGGTGGCGGTATAGTGGTCAGTATGTTTGCCTCACAGCAAGAATGTCCTGGGGTTGATTTGCAGGTTCAGGTGAGCTGTTCAGGGTGTACCCCGCCTTTGCCTAGTGTCAGCTGAGATTGGTACCAGCCCTCGCTGAAACCCCAGTAGGATTAAACGCTTCAACAAAAGAATGAGTGAGAATTTGTGTTTTTAATAAGTGGCCTGTTCTAAGTACTAAGTACTAAGGCTCATTGTTCAAATTATGTTGTTTATGGAATTTTTCACGAGTGCTTACTCTTTGGCTCACTCATAGTAACTGACTCAATGAAGTCCAGTGGTGTCATGTATAACTGCCCTTCGTACTCCACAGAACTAAACAGGCGGAACCTATGCTCGTGAGTTGACATCGCCATGTCTTCATCCTCAGCAGATATCTTGGTCTACAATGAAGCACACATACACACACACACACACACACATACACTCATCATCATCATCATCATCATCATCATCATCATCTTTTTCTTCCTCTTCTTCTGGGGCTGCAACCAATGAGATCCAGACGTCCCCGGACGTCTTGGCGTTCCCAGACAAGCCAAGAGACATAGTCCCTCCAGCATATTCTAGGTCGACTCTTTGGTCTCTTCCCTGTTGGACATGCCCGAAACACCACACCAGGGAGGCATTCAGGAGGCATTCTGACCAGATGCCCGAGCCACCTCAACTAGCCCGTCTCAACACAGAGAAGCAGCGGTTCTACTCTCGAGCTCTTCCCAGATGGGAGAGCTTCTGACCATATCTCTAAGGGTAAGCCCCGCCACCCAGTGAAGGCAAAGCTCTCAATTTACCAGTTGATCTACGTTCCAACCTTTACCTATGGTCACGAGCTTTGGGTAGTGACCAAAAGAACAAGATCACAGACACAAGCAGGTGATCAACACTCATCTGAACAAATATTCACATCAAAACAAAGAAACCACCAGACATGGTGATAAATAACGGGTCGAGCATGTCATCATAATTGTACAGTTGTAGGAATTTCCCATTGTAAACATTCGTGTCAAAAGTTTTAAATGATAAAGATTAGTACAAAAGTCCGGATCAAACCTCATTTATACATTTATATCACCTTCAGGTTTGTATTTATGCCAAATTTTCATGATGTTATATCACATCAAATGGCACCTCACACTACCCCAAATGAATCTGCATGCTATCTGTTACGAATCTATAATCTATAATCTGTGACCAAACTAAAATAATACCATCTGAATACTGTTCTTAATGTTTAATAATGGAAAGGAACCATAATAAGGCTTTTCTTCACTGAGCCCAAGCTCACAAGGACAAAGTTGATGCCTTTCCCAGGTGGCAGACAGCCAGGCCCACTGTGCACTGGGCAAACACCATGGGAAGGTGTGTCTATGCTACATATTAGCCACATCAAATATCAGCTTTGCTTCCAGTGCTCAGTATCCTATTATGTAAGGTCTCAATTCTTGCATCTCACAAGTTAAAGGATATATCCAGTGCCCTCCACTCCACCCAAGTCAAGGTAACAGACCAAAACAATACACAGCACAGTGTAAGGACAATTGTACAGTTAACTGTGCCAAGCTTGTATGGTTTAACGATCCAACAAATCGGTGTCGGTTTGACAGCAGTACGCCACAGATTACTCTTTCCAGAGAGACTCATGCCAAGAACATGACTGGGGTGCAGCCTTGTCTTTTCACTCTTCTATAAATATAGAAGGAACTAAACTAGAAGATCTCAGTTGAGAAACAGGAGTCTACACGGAATAATCACGTTTTCATTTCTTTAGTTTTTAATTATTATTTTGTTTTAATCCCCCAGGGAAATTAGGGTCTGGATTTTACCCATCCAAAGTGAGCACACACAAATACATAGAAAACACCCACACACACACTCGGAGCATTGTACAGCCACACTGTGGCACCCAGAGAGCAGTTGGTTTGTCAGGTGCCTTGTTCATGGGCATGTCAGTATGTCATGGGTATGTCATGGGCATGTCATGGGCATGTCTTAAAAGAAAGGTAGGGCGTGGCTCTCTCCCTCCATTACTCTTTGTTCCTTCCAGTTTGAGAACTGAAACCAGCAATGTTTCAATCCCAAACCTACCACACTAACCATTAAACCAGTGTTTCTCAAATAGTGGGGCATGCCCCCCTTGGGGGGGCGCTATATGATGATAGTGTACGAGAATTAAGTGTAATTACACCTCCACTCCAGTAGTTGTCAGTGGTGCTCTCATTGTCGTGCTATGGTGTAGGTTTTTCACAGAGCAAACGATATGAAGTACAGTCAACAACCCCTCAAGAAACAACAAGTAACAATTTCTAACAGGAACGAAGAGAAAGGTGGGGAGAGATGGAAATATTAAGACATAAATAAGTTGAAGGAGTTTAAATAAAGATGTCTTTTTTATTTCAAGCACATTGGTGCACTTTAAATCTTTTCTATTACAGATTAAAAAAATGTTAATGAAGTTTTTCTTTACTGTAAGTTGAACTATATTTCTTTCTTTTTTTTGTTTTTAATGTTAATAAAGATACAATGTTAGGCAGAGGTGTAACTTTATAGACAAATACTGTACTATAAATTAGGGATTGGTGAGGGGAGTGAAATCTTTTTTCTTCCGAGAGGGGGCGCCACAGAAAATAAATGAGAAGCACTGCATTAAACCATGGCTGGCCCCAAAAATCATCATCATCATCATCATTTTCTGTAACCGCTTCATCCTAATTAGGGTCGCGGGGAGGCTGGTGCCCATCCCAGCCAACTCGGGGCGAGGGCAGAGTACACCCTGGACAGCTCGCCAGGCCATCGCAGTGCGGAAACACGCCGACGGCTTTGCAGCCTACTCTTGTCGAAAGTCAGCTTCTTTTACACCTCACACTATAGAGAGTGAGAGACATGGCCGGCCTTTGATAACCCAGTTAGCTGCACTGGGAGGACAGTGACAACCTTGTGAAGAGTGGGACTCGAACTCACAACCTTTGGATCAGCGATGGCGCCTTATACCACTAGACCACCACTCCCCCCCCAAAAAATCATTCAAAGGCATTGCCTCAGTGTAACAATAAACTGCCATTTTATAAAATATTGGACACCCAAACACATCCACATCAGTGAATTAATAGAATCAGAAGAGTCTTTCATGGCTTTTAAGGCTTTTTAGCTTCTTGGTGGGCGGCCGGGGGTGTCATTCTGCTAGGGTTCATTGGATAGTTCAGGGTTTCGTGCTTCTGTAGGTTGTTTTACATTCTGCTAAGGTGGAACATCCATTCACTCATTTGCCAAACTGGGGTCATGGGGAGGCTGCGGCCTATCTATCGAGATAAAGGACGGGTTCCATCTAAACGGTTCACCAGATCATCACAGGTCGAACACGTGTACGACATTCACCCATGTGTGTTAACACATCTCGGGGCAGTTTTGGAACAGGCTTTTCTTGGACTGTGGGAAGAAGCACAGGTACCCAGAGGAAACCCACACAGGTACGGGGAGGACATGCAAGCTCCACACAGAAATGCCCTCACCAAGCCTGGGACTCGAACACAGCCTCTTTATTGCTGTTTGTAAAACGTGCTAACGACTTGATCACTGTGCAGGTTCACCAAGGTGTATCAAATGATGAATATTTATTCTAAGACTTCTGGAGCCATCTCTGTTGAGCTCCTTTTAAGCATTGCTCCATCCAAATGGAAACTCGAGAACCCTTAAGGAGGGTTCGATTATTTTTAAAGCGTGTATAAAGCCTTATGGTGTATACTCAGCACTGGCTTTTATTTATTTATGTATTTATTTATTTATTTATTTATTTATTTGCTAAGCACAATCTACAACGCAAATAAATTTTGATATGGTTGATGTTTTATGCGTGAATCAGTGTCTCCTTGGCTATGTGGAGATTTCGATCTCGGATTCGATTTGCTTGTTTTCAGCACCTCCAGACAGTGGAGAGCGTCACCGATCCACTGGTCCAAGTCCCGAAGAAACGGTTTGTTTATCTGATCGCGTGCGGTTCTGAGCGCTGTGTGATAAAAGGTCCAAAGGTCCGTACCTTTCCTCGAGCAAACACAACCGGGATCGCGTTGATCATCCTTGTCATGTCGACTCCTTTGACGGCGGAGTGTTGGCACACAGCTATTCCTCCCACCGCGATGCACAGCCCCGTCACAACCCGTCTCATGGATCTTTTGCATGTGGACGTTGGGGACGTGCTGAGATAAACACCTGCGCCTTTTTTATAAGCCGCGAAGCTGTTCACTATTGTGCTGAACCGGCGTGCGGCCGTCGCCATCATGCCAGTGACACGGTGCCCAGTGTGAAGGCGAGTCCTCGCGAGATGTGCTCAGGGATTTAACCCAGTGCGCTCAGGCTCTTAGGGGTGGAATAAATGAAGCGGACGGTGCGCTTTCACGAGGAACATTTCAGTCGTGGTGCAACGGTGAAGTGATGGCCACAATGCTGTTGCACTTTCCAAGCATGCATTTAAAATATAGGTTCTGTTTATGGTTGTGTGGGTGTGTGAAAGGAGGGAGGGGGAGAGCGAGAGAGAGAGAGAGAGAGAGAGAGAGAGAGAGAGAGAGAGAGGTTCACAGTCACAGTACGAAGAGGAAGCTCTGTGGTAAGGCAGGTCATCAATCCCAGCACCGCCCATCAGAGCCTCCTGCAGCCGCTGTGCACCTGCCCTGCTCTCATACAACACAGCATAAACCACTTCCCGCGATCACACACACACACACACACACACACACACACACACACACACACACACACATATACACACACACACATAACCAGAAGTCAGGCTACTGTGAGTTTGGCCCCTGGAGACATGCGCGCAGTGGATGTCATTTAAATCAAGCAAGAGGTGTCATGCCCAGTTGATGGAATTTATTTGAAAGTGAGTGAGCTGTGTTGTGTGCATCTGATTATAAGCCGCAGTTTAATTCATGAACTTTTCGTTGGTGGAGATTTTGGCCGCTGGAGAGCCGCACTGCATGAGGTTGCGCTCTGAAACTCTGCGATCTTGAACTGTTTGCGCGCTGTTTGTTGATTGATCGTGTGAGCGCGCGGCTTTAGAGGATTTTTTTTTTGTTGTTGTTTGTTTTTTGGGGGGGTTTTTTGTTTTGTTTTTTTTTTGCACGCGGCTGGTGTGGAGCGTCGATCGCCGGTGATGGCGGAGATGGGTGCGCTGCTGCACGGCGCGGAGGGCGCGGGAGCCACCAGCTCGCACCTCTTCCTACCGCCGCTCGCCGAGACTCTCGCGCTGCTCGGAGATCAACGATTTCCGGCCGAGCGACTGTCCCGCAGCACACCGACCGACCTGGTGCACTTAAAGGGAATCCTGAGGAGGAGACAGCTTTACTGCAGAACCGGGTTCCACCTGGAAATCCTGCCGGACGGCTCGGTGCAGGGCACGAGGAAAGATCACAGCCGCTTCGGTATGGGGGATTGCTCTCTAAATGCTGTTGTTGTTGTTGTTGTTGTTGTTGTTGTTGTTGTTGTTGTTTTGGTTGAATGCAAAACTAATTGCAAGTTTTGTCATCTAAATTAATATTAATATTACATGACATGAAGCTACAACCTACACATTCAATCTGTAAAATTTCAAACAGCATATATATATATATATATATATATATATATATATATATATATATATATATATATATATATATATATACACACACACACACACACACACACACACACACACACACACACATATATATATATATATACATATATACACACATATACATATATACACACATATACACACACACACATATATATATATATATATATATATATATATATATATATATATATATATATATATACATATATACACACATATACACACATACACACACACACACGTATATATATATATATATATATATATATATATATATATATATATATATATATATATTAAATGATTACATTTTATTTATTGTGCCTTTAGTACTTGTGTGGGTTTTTTTTTTGTTTTTTTTCTATGAAAATGTGACCAACTTTTATCATTTAAATAGAGACAGTCAGTAGTAATCATGCCTGGCTAGTGTTTCAGAACAGCTTACTCATACTGTGTAACTGCACTGTGGGCTTAGACTGCAGAGTACATTCTTAGAACAATTGATTTATTCTTCTCCAGGTATTTTGGAATTTATAAGCCTTGCAGTTGGATTAATCAGCATCAGAGGAGTGGACAGTGGCCTCTACCTCGGAATGAATGACAAGGGGGAACTCTATGGCTCTGTAAGGACTGAACCACTTTGTGTGTGTGTGTGTGTGAGAGAGAGAGAGAGAGAGAGAGAGAGAGAGAGTGGCTCTGTGAGGACTGAACCACTTTGTGTGTGTGCGTGTGTGTGTGTGTGTGTGTGTGTGAGAGAGAGAGAGAGAGAGAGAGAGAGAGAGAGAGAGAGAGAGAGAGATTCTAAATCAAGCAGAAGATGTTCATTCATTTTCCTGTAACTGCTTAATCCTATTTAAGGTCGTAGGAAGGCTGGTGCCCATCCCAGCCGACTCCGGGCGAGAACTAGAGTACACCCTGGACAGCTCTCCAGGCCATCACAGGGGGGGGGGGGCACACGCTGATAGTTATGCAGCTCCTCTTGTTGAAAGTCAACAATGTTTCTAAAGAACATGAACCTCACACCATAGACAGTGAGAGACATGGCAGGCCTTTGATAACCCAGTTAGCTGCACTGGGAAGTGGGGAGGGGGGTGTGTGAGCGCAGCATTAACTACCCACTGAGAGTGGGGCTTGAACCCTCGACCTTATGAACAGTGATCCAGTACCTTTACCACCAGGCCACCACTGCCCTAAGCAGAAGATGTAATAATAAAAAAATGTAAAAATAGCTTGTTTTTTTTTCTACATGTATTAAAGCTTCTGTTTATTTGTGCAACTTAAATCACTTAGATTTTTTTTTTATTATTATTTCTACCTGTCACTGCCTTGTAGGAGAAACTGACAGCTGAGTGTGTCTTCCGGGAACAGTTTGAAGAGAACTGGTACAACACGTATTCCTCCAACCTCTATAAACATGGGGAGAAGGGGGCACGCTACTATGTGGCACTAAACAAGGATGGAACCCCAAGAGATGGGACAAAATCAAGGCGACATCAAAAGTTCACACATTTTCTCCCCAGGCCAGTCGACCCTAATAAAGTGCCTGAACTTTACAAGGAGGTTTTAGGACACAGCTGAGACCAGAATATTGGCATCTGAAGAGGAATTGGTCTTATAAGCCTGGTTCCAATTATAAACGGAACAGGGGTAATGGATGGCCTTCCAGTAGCCCGGGTATACCTGCCAGTGCTACTAAGATGACGTGGGATCTTACCTCACGACGCATAGACCAGAAAAGATCTGTGAAGTGCTCAGTCCCAGTCATTTTCTTAAGTGCTGCAAGTTACAGAACGCATCCCAGAGTCCACGGGGTAACAGAACCTAGTTAGCATTAGACCTGCTGCTGAAGAGCAAGAAGAGAAACCGCCCTGCCTGAGACTGGAGAGAACATTCACGAGAACATTCATATCACAGACTTTGGAGAAAACTGAAGGAACACTTCTTATGTGATGTGCTGAAATGTCAAGATTGAGAGCTGTGGAGAACAAAACCCATAAGCAAGATATTATTTATATACTACACACTACATATATTTATTTTATGTATTTATTTATTTGATAATATATATTTTTTACATCTCAATGTAGACCGATTATCTAATTAGATACACTGTAGATGGTGCCTTAAGCGAGTGTGAATCATGAATCAGATGTCATCATACAATCAAAAAAAGTGCAAAATATTATTTCATGGTGTCACTATAATATAATAATAGTACACTTTAGCTTTTAATTTACAGACATACATAAAATGGATGTTATTTCTATAGACATTTCAAGGAATGTCCCAGAACAATCCTGTAAATTCACCTGACTGCAGCAAACCAAAAATCTCGTCATATGTGGGCACATTTGGCGGAAAAATGCAAAATCCATTGTTCATCCAGAATCTGATTAGCCGGGTGTCAGTGAGATAGCACTTAAAGTTTTGAAAAGCGAAATCCTCCATTAAAACGCTTTATGTTTTATGTGGTCCTATTTATGCCGTAAACAAAAGGCTTGTCCGGTACTCATCAACTTCAAAGCTCCTTTTCAAGGCCTTCTCATGTAACAACCTCGCAATGACAAGATCAGGGTGAAATAAAAACTCAAACATAGCTGCAGTCTGGTGGTTTGGCAGTCTTGTGCAAAGGAGGTCAAACTGATAAGTATTAGGCCCTTTTTCTGCTGACTGTCGCTGGGTGGGAAATGTTAATATAACAAACTTAAGCACATATCAGTAGCAACTGGAGCTTTCCTGAAATATTAATCATATACGACAGTCATTTGTTTGGTTCATTATATATCTGTGATATGGTTTTTGTGTTATTGTGTAAGAGCGAGATTAATTATCTGTACCAGCATCTGCAATTAAAGCAACTGTCACATAGCCAATATGAGTTTCAGATACCTCAGGCTCACCTTCTTTTTCTAAAAAGTGTTTGAATGGCTCAATGAGCAATTTCCACAACAATGAGCAAAAAAGCATATCAAGCTACAGTTTCCGTAATGCTTGGATGAATATTTGTGTCGAAGCATGAAAGCTGTGCTGTGTGATCTCAGCATCTCTGTGATGGTGAGCCAGAGGCTGTCATGACAGGGGAGTCGACATGGTGCCAACCTTTATGTGATACTGTGGGATTTTCCCCTTCTAAAAAAACTTATAAGAAGGAGCAGTGTATAGAGGTGAGAAAGAGACAGAATTAAAAAAAAAAAAAAAAAAAAAGGGTGGGGTGGGGGGTGGGGTTGGGGGTTTCACACTATTGGTTCCTAAATAAGCAGCATTTCTGACATGATAGGTCTAATGTGTATTTAGAAGGATTTGATTCCAGAAATATTGTTGACAGCATCTTGAAGCATGATTTGCAGTCTATACATTCTTTTTGCATTACGCATGTTAATAATATTAATAATAACAACAACTAATAATAATAAAAAAAAAAAAAAAAAAAAAAAAACTCTTTCATTTTTTACCTACAACATGTCTGTACTGTAGAATGGTGGTTTTGTGGTTGAGGGTGTGTCTGAACATAAAATATGACATTAATAATTTAAATGCTGAGGTACGTATTTGGTTCCATTAAGCTTGTCAGATCGCTAACTTCACTCTACGTATATGTTCAGCAAAAGGTCGAGCTGGGCAAGAGCCCGGCTAAAGCAGGGAGTAAATTTAACTTCGTTGATACCTGATGCTATGAAATACCTTTTGGCACTTGTTAAACCGGTGTTTTGGAGTCTGTATGGGCTGAAAATGATGCCTTTGTCCCTGTAGAAGGTTGTCCAAGTAACTTTAAAGTGAACACTTTAATCCTTCATCCATGGCCTCGCTCAGGCCCACCTCATACACTTAATGGATGCGCCCTTATTTTCATCACTTCAGATGTGGCCTAAAAGACATCTGAGGGAAATCCAATCAGACAGCTGTGTGTGTGTGTGTGTGTGTGTGTGTGTGTGTGTGTGTGTGTGTGTGTGTGTGTGTGTGTGTATTTTTTGATGTGGGCCACGACAGTTTTGTGTTCACGTAGACTTCTGGTTGATACCCATGAGGAAATTTTTTTTTTTTAAATTTAAATATTTTTTTAATTAAATAAAAAAAAAAAGTATTTTAAAGCTGTAGGCACCTTACAGCAAGAAGGCCTCAGTTCTATTTGCCTACCCGTTCCTCAGGGTACTCTGGTTTCTTCCCACAGTCCAAAAAAACATGCACAGTATAGTAGGCTAACTGGCGGTCCCAAATTGTCCGTAGGTCTGAGTGTGAGTGTGAGTGTGAATGGTTGGGTATGCGTTCACTCTGCAATAGCCTGGCACGTAGTTCCGGGTGTAAACTGTCCTCACCCAGAGTCGGCTGAAATGGGTGACAGTATCTTGCAACCCGAATTAAGATTAAACGGTATCAACAACTATAGGTGTGTGTGTGTGTCTGTGTGTGAGCGTGTGCATTGTCTTTTTTTTGCATCCTCCGTTTCTCGTATGCATTGAGTCTCTTCTCATTCACTTTGACACAGATCAGACAAATCAGTTGTCTGCAGTCTGGTCGGTTCTGAACCTTTGTTTTCTATTTATCAAATACATCACCACATTTCAGAACACTTTTTCACATGATCTTATATCTAAATTTATGGGTAGTGGTGGTCGAGTGGTATCGGGTGCTGGATCACTGATCCTAAGGTTGGGGGTTCGAGTCCCCTCAAGGTTGTCACCTCCCCCCAGTGCAGCGAACTGGGTTATCAAAGGCAGGCCATGTCTCCCACTGTCTATGGTGAGTGGTTCATGTAAAAGATCCATTGCTGACTTTCATAAAAGCATAGCGTGTTTCTGTCCCTTGCTAAAAGGGTTGTGTCAGGAAGGGCATCCGAGGTAAAAACCTATGCCAAATCAAACGTGCGAATCATTCGCTGTGGCGATCATTGAGAAAGAGAAAAGCCAAAAGGAAATCTCTCTTGTATCTAAGTTTAGGACAACAAACAGGACATTTTCCTTCAAATAAGCCAACAGAAGGGGATTATTTTGCATTTTGGCTGATCCTCATTCTTTCACAGGGCTGTTGAAGGTTGCGACTTGGTTTTAGGGTTCAGGTTAAAAATAGGTTTATGTTTGGGTCGGGGTAAAGGTTGAGGTCAGGCATTTAATTGTGACGGTTAAGGTTAGAGTAAATGGCTGCGGAATGCTGTATATGTCAATACTTTCCCCCCACAAATATAGAAGTACGCGTGTGTGTGTGTGTGTGTGTGTGTGTGTGTGTGTGTGTGTGTGTGTGTGTGTGTGTGTACATGTGTCCGTACATTACATTTTGCTGTGTGAGGTGAGAAAGACGGAGAAACTGAAAACTACCTACGAGCTGATGTTGCATGTTTTTTGTATTCTCTTTATGCTCTCTCTCTCTCTCTCTCTCTCTCTCTCTCTCTCTCTCTCTCTCTCTCTCTCTCGCTCTTTCACCCTTTCTCCCTCTGTTTTTCTCTGTCTCAGCAGTTCAGTCACATTGCAGGTGTTCCCTTAGCAGTTGTCAACGTCTCCTGTGTTTGTCATCTGTGAATATGAGGAGGGTGTGCACAGAGCCCCATGGAAATAATATAGCCTACATGGCTTTGTTGTCTGTGTGGATTATGATAAAGTATAATTCATATTTTTGCAGGCTGACCAGGAAAGAGCCCGATGGGATAGGAATAAGGCTCACCTGCTGATTTAAGCAGTAGATTCTTCTAAGGATAGGTATCTGTTTGCATAAGGGTGGTGTCTGACAATACACACAGCAAGTATTTATTTAGAGACCTTTAAGGGTAAATTACCTCCTTAAAACCAAAGTACAATGCAATCCTGTTTACATGGCTTAACACCAAACCGTGACGCTCTGCACAATTCAGTATTAAATTCATAACATATACTCAAAACAATAAAGGGATTATATAAATACAGAAAGGAGGCAATTCTTCATCAAATCTAGTACAGTGGTACCTCACCTTACGAAATTAATCTGTTCCAGAGCCTTTTTCTTAACCTGGATTTTTCGTAAATTGGAAATCACACACGAGTGTCTGTGTGTGTGTGCGCACGTGTGTTGACCATGTCTTCTGAGTAGACTTATAATCTTACAAATGTTTATGGAAAGTTAAAAGCCTGAGTCAAAAAAATAAAGCAATGAGCACACTCATGAAACAACAGTAACTCTGTCCTTTACATGAAAAGCATTATGGGAGATGCAGCTCCATAATAGCCAATGGGAGGGAGCTATGTCATCCCTCCTAGCCAATGGGAGGCTAGCAGGGTGGGATGTTGGAAGATAGTCAATGGGAAAGCAGCTCGTGCATTGTTTGAATGTTTGAATTGCGCGTTAGAATGTTTGAATGGTGTGTTTGAATGTTTGAATGGCGCGTTTCCTAAGGAGAACTTGTTTTGTATACAGAGACAAAAAATTTTGGAAAATGTTTTTCGTAACCTGGATTTTTCATTTGCTGGGACTAAGCGAGGTACTACTGTATCTATGTTTTTGACATGTCATCCTTGGGGTCTTGATATCTGTATATGTTTGTGCTGAACTCAATACTGTATATTAATTTTTCTTGACTTTTCTTGTCAATTGCATCGGGAATATTTCCCTGGTTATTTTCATTGTTATGGAGACCTGATGTATAGCATCGAGGGGGTTTTCCTGTTGTTAGAAATCAATCACAAACACATGGTGCCAATAATGTTTTGTAATATGGAAGTCTATTTGCAACATTTATTGTATTTTGACTTGGAAAAATGATGATATATATATATATATATATATATATATATATATATATATATATATAATGAAATTATGAAATTTTATAAAAAGATAGGCCTTTTAAAGTGCATGTAAAATTAACATGCATGAGTTCTCAGAATCAAATTGTTTCTTTGTTTGTTTAAATGTTGTTTTTGTTTGTTTAGTTTTTTTGCACTATGCTCGTCTATGACCGTGCGACCCTACTACAGCTATGAGAGCGCAGTCCTTTTGGACATTTAGAACTGAGTACGCTCATCTCCTATCCTGAGCTAATATGCTACCACAGTTCAATGCTAGCCACACCCCAGATAACAATAAACCCAAGCGGAGACGCGGTAGCATTGAACTGCGGTAGCAGATTAACTCAGGTTAGGAGATGATATGCTACCGCAGTTCAATGCTAGCCACACCCCGGATAACAATAAACCCAGGCAGAGATGCGGTAGGCGGGGAGGGGCTGAACGATGACTCTGGCGCCTGGTTAGCAGTGGAAGGTTAGCACTCCTGGTCATACTGCTTGAAAATGTTCAGTCTCTGCGAAACAAGATGGACGAGCTTCATGCTCGGATTGCAGTGCAGAGGGATCTACAAGACTGCTCCATGCTGTGTTTCTGGGAAACATGGCTCGAGGGGAGTACACCCGACAAGGTGACTACACCAGCCGGCTACACGGCCTTCAGAGAGGACTGGAGCACAGTGGCTAGCAACAAGAACCGCACTTAAGGACCCAAGAGGAATGGTGATGTTACAGGGAGCAGAGATAACGAAGGTGGAGGATTTTAAGTACTTAGGCTCAACAATCCAGAGCAATGGAGAGTGTGGAAAAGAGGTGAAGAAGCGTGTGCAGGCTGGTTGGAATGGTTGGAGAAAAGTGTCCGGTGTGATGTGTGATAGGAGTGTGTCAGCAAGAATGAAAGGAAAAGTGTACAAAACGGTGGTGAGGCCAGCGATGTTGTATGGTTTAGAAACAGTGGCACTGTGGAAAAGGCAGGAGGCAGAGCTGGAGGTAGCAGAGATGAAAATGCTGATGTTCTCTCTGGGAGTAACAAGGATGGATAGGATCAGAAATGAGTACATCAGAGGGACAGCCCATGTAAGATGTTTTGGAGACAACGTCAGAAAGGCTGGATTGAGATGGTTTGGACATGTACAGAGGAGGGATAGTGAGTATATTGGCAGTAGGATGCTGAGGTTGGAACTACCAGGCAGAAGGCAGAGAGGAAGAGCAAAGAAGAGATTTATGGATGTGGTGAAGGAAGACATGAAGGTCATTGGAGTCAGAGAAGAAGATGCAGAGGACAGGGTGAGATGGAAGCAGATGATTTGCTGTGGAAAAGAAGAAAAGATTCCAAACTGCCTGCACACGCTTCTTCACCTCTTTTCCACACTCTCCATTGCTCTGGACTGTTGAGCCTAAGTACTTGAAATCCTCCACATTCTTTATCTCTGCTCCCTGTAACCTCACTGTTCCTCTTGGGTCCTTGTTGCTCACACACATGTATTCTGTTTTACTGCTGCTAACCTTCATTCCTCTCCTTTCCAGGGCATACCTCCACCTCTCTAGATTTTCCTGCACTTGTTCTCTGCTCTCACTACAGATCACAATGTCGCCTGCAAACATTATAGTCCATGGAGATTCTTGTCTAACCTCGTCTGTCAGCCTGTCCATCACCATAGCAAACAAGAAGGGGCTCAGAGCTGACCCTTGATGCAGTCCCACCTCCACCTTGAACTCCTCTGTCACACCGACAGCACACCTCACCACTGTCTTACATCTCTCATACATGTCCTGCACCACTCTAACATACTGCTCTGCCACTCCAGACTTCCTCATGCAATACCACAGTTCCTCTCTCGGCATCCTGTCATATGCTTTCTCCAGATCCACAAAGGCACAATGCAGCTCCTTTTGACCTTCTCTGTACTTCTCTATTAACAACTTCAAAGCAAACACTGTGTCTGTGGTGCTCTTTCTTGGCATGAAACCAAACTGTTGTCATATAATATAATATAATATAATGTAATATAATATAATATAATTGAGTGCAAATTTGTTTATTGCAGTTATCTACTGACTTATTTATTGTATTATTATTATTATTATTATTATTATTATTACTTTTGTTGTTATTATTGTATTGTTTGCTGGGTCTGTGTAAGGTCCTTTTAGATATAGAATTTGTATGTATTTATTTTACAGTAGTTTGTGTGTTGTTGATTTGAGCCTTTTTTTTTTCTATTTGTAACTTGACTCCTTGAACAACCGCACAAGAATTCTGTGTGTAAAAAACACAAATGGCGATTAAAAATCCTGAACCCTGAAAAACAACACCCAATCTTCTCCCATAATGTTTTACAAGATGGGAGAATACAAAAAGAGAATCTTGGACCATTTCCTCTCCGCAGAAGCTCTCTTAAGCATCCAGCAACCTGGTCCTCTCCTCTTCAGCTCACTCCACAGGTTTTAATGGGGTTGAGATCTGGGGACTGAGATGGCCATGGGAGGAGCATGATTCAGTGTCTGGTGAACCATTTCTATGTAGATGTTCTATGTTCTATTGGCCACATGTTTACACTTTACACATTACATTTACACATTATCTTGCTGAAAGGCCTAGCTTTCGGGGGCAGAGGTCACCAGATTTTGATTTTAAATGTTCTGGTATTGCAAATTGTTCATGATGCCATGCACCCTAACAAGCGTTCCAGGGCCTCTGGAAGAGAAACAGGTCCACAGAGCATCACCGATCTTCCCCCATACTTTGCAGTGAGCATGAGGTATTTTTCTGCAGACTAATCTTTTGTGTTTTGCCAGACCCACTTAGAGTGGTTGCTGCCACAAAGCTCTATCTTTGTCTCATCTGACCAAAGCACACAGTCCCTGTTGAAGTCCCAGTACCGCCTACTGAACTCCAGATGTTTGCGTTTATGATTGTGAGTGAGAAAAGGTTTTTCTCGATGCATGTATCCCCAAAAGCTTGTTGGCATGTAGATGGAGCGTGATGGTTGTTTTGGAGACTTTGTGACCCCAATTGTTGCGATTCCTCGCATCATCCTTAATGTGCAGGGTGGCAAAATAACTTTGCGTCCTCGTCCAGGCTAGTTTACCACTGTTCTGGTTGTTTTAAATTTTGAATGATTCCTCTGACAGTATGGACAGGTGCAGCGAGGAACGATTTTCTTGTAGCCATTGCCTGACTTGTGAAGGTCAACACACATCTGCCTTACTTGAATGGTGGGCTCCTTTGTCTGTTCCATGTTGAACAGTGGATAAGAGAAATGACTATACCAATAACTATGGAGGGCAGTGTACATACTTACTTTACTACATATACATGCATACATATGCTCATACTATACTACATTTATGTATACACTTACAAAAGAAACATAAAAGGAAAGAAAGCAACAAATCTTTACCCAAGTTCTCTGAATTCATTCTGTTTTTGGTTTCTTGATGTAGATTTATAAAACCTCAGGCAATACGCCTGATTTCTTGAAAGGAATAATAATTCACCACTTCATGCAGACCACCCGATATCTGCTGTGTAAACCAGCCTGTATCTCCCATCGGAGTGCAGTGCAGAGCCTTTGGACCATGCATTCAAGGTGTAAACCACAAATTAGGTCTTGACATTTGGACTCAAATAATTCTGCCTGAAAGCATGAGGCATCAATTAGACTCTCAGCACTGTGGCAGTTTACTCCGAAAGGACACAGTGATTATAGCTGAAAATGCATAAATGTGTCAAATGCTGTTATTTTTGGAAGAGTTTAATTTTTTTCCCCCCAGATCTTTAGCATGAGAAAGTTTTATGTTGATTTTTTTTCAGTCCACTTTTGGTTGGTATACTGTGTGTGTGTGTGTGTGTGTGTGTGTGTGTGTGTGTGTGTGTGTGTGTGTGTGTGTGTTTAACTTATTCATGGGATTTGTATCATATAGTATTATTTTTCACACGTGGGAATTTCGGGTGAGATTGCCTGCAGGTCTGTGAGCTCAAAGTTCCCTTTGATTTTCTTGCATTACTGTGACTTTTCCCACAGGGTTCTCCTATTGTAGGGGTCAGAAAAAAGGTCAATTGGTTAATTTCCATAGTTTTCACCTAAAACATTCTTCAGACACTTGGGAGTAATTCAATCAGCAGCCAAAACATGGAATAACACCCTGAATGACAAAAGAAATCGTTAAGAATTGATTGTATAACAGCAGGAAAAAAAATAAATAACACCCGTAGTAAGTTCCCTTAAATTGAATACGTCTAGATCACTACATTATAATATTTCTCAAAACAGCATATTTCTGGTTCTATAGTATTAATGGACTTTGATGCTGAGCTAGACCTATAAGTCACAGGTAAGTTAGATATAAATACTGCATGTATGTATATATATATATATATATATATATATATATATATATATATATATATATATATATATATATATATATATATATATATATACATACACATATATATATACATACACATATATACATATATATATATATATATATATATAATTTTTGTTCCTGACATAGAAAGTTTTATCAAACTACAGATATGAGTGGTGGAAAATTGAAACTTTGAAAAATTTAAAATCTGAAACTTCTGTTTGTTGGAATAGACTCTGCTGAACTGTTTGCTGAACCTGAGAAAGGTATGCACACGATACACTCACTGCTTCCAAGCGAAAGTGGAAATGTGCATTGTTGCCCATAAGTGAGGCGGAAAATTGCTAACCCATTTGTCATTGTGCATGTAGAGGTCAATCAATGGATTCTTTCATGACAAGCTTACAGAATTGAATGTTTTTCTACGGCCTCACCCCTTTCACACCTGGGCTGTCAGATAAAATAACAAAAACGAAGTAAGCAAAAGAAAAAAGGGGTTTAGTAGATTTGGGTTTTAGAACACAAGGAAAGCGGATAATCTAGAAGAATGTACTGGGTAACTTGGCACTTTAAGTGACGGCCTCAGTTCGGATTAAAATTTCTTCTCAAATGGCAAAAAACAATTTTTAAAATTTATTTACAGAATTCAGAATTTCTAAATCATAAACTTCATTAGACACACTTTTTTGCGAAGCCCAGCATGGCTTATTCGTGTACTCAGAATAACAAGACAAGACAACTGACTCAAACAGGAAACTTCACGATCATAAACTGTGATATTGTGCACAACCTATTCGAGTCAAGTGGAGGTTGTGTGTGTTATCCCTGTATTTGTGGATTTTATCCAGGTACTCTGGATTGGCTCATTTTACTTCCTTGAAAATGTTTAAAGGAAATGTTTAAAGGAACAGCACTGGGAGGGAAAAGTAAGGGGTCTTTTTTTTTTCTTCTTTTTTTTTTTTAAATGCTGTTTTCTGTTTATTTTTAACTTTCATGTAAGTAATTTGGTTGATACCACAAAACAAATCACACATATACCAGTAAAACTCTTTTATTGTTCTATTATTATTCATGTTTTCCACCTCGATGGCAATAAGCACTGACCATTCCACTCCGCTGGGAACATTTCTATAAGTGCCCACCCACTCCAGTTTTTTGAGCGCCCTGGGCGCTTATGCACTTATCACGTTGTATATGGTATATATATTATGGGCCCCGTGTATAGTATATACGTATATATATATATATAGTTGTGGTCTAGTGGTATAGGGCACTGGATCGCTGATCCAAAGGTTGGGGGTTCGAGTCCCACTCTCCACAAGGTTGTCACTGTCCCCCCCCAGTGCGGCTAACTGGGTTATCAAAGGCAGGCCATGTCTCTCACTGTCTATGGTGAGAGGTTCATGTAAAAGAACCATTGCTGACTTTCGTAAAGAGTAGGCTGCAAAGTCGTCAGCGTGTTTCTCTCCCTTGCTAAAAAGGGTTGTGACAGGAAGGGCATCCGACGTAAAACCTCTGCCAAATCAAAAAAAACGTGCGAATCAGATGATTCGCTGTGGCGACTCCTGAGTAAAAGGGAAAAAGCCGAAAGGAAGACAGACAGACATATATATATATATATATATATATATATATATATATATATATATATATATATCCCATGCAGCTAAGTAGGTTATCAAAGGCTGGCCATGTCTCTACTGTCTATGGTGAGAGACAAGTAAAAGAACTATTGCTGACTTTCATCAAGAGGAGCTGCAAAGCTGTTAGCATGTTTCTGCCTCTTGCTAAGGGTTGTGTCAGGAAGGGCATCCGACGTAAAAACCTATGCCAAATCCAACATGCAATGATTTGCTGTGGTGACTCCTGAAAAAGGGAACAGCAGAAAGGAAAACATGTTTATACACACACACACACACACACACACACATATATATATATATATATATATATATATATATATATATATATATATATATATATATATATATATATATATATATATATATATATATATATATATATATATATATATGTGATTTTCTGAGTAGATCCTTCCGTAGGAGAGTGCTCAATACTTTTTGGTAGAGCAAATGACAATAAAAATAAAGGACAGGACAAAGACTTTCTATTATAATAGAAAGTCTTTGTCCTGTCCTTTATTTTTATTATATAAATATATATACGTATATGTGTATATATATATATATATATATATATATATATATATATATATATATATATATATATATATATATATAGAGAGAGAGAGAGAGAGAGAGAGAGAGAGAGAGAGAGAGAGAGAGAGAGATGGATAGATTCCAAATTCATTCAAAGTTGTTACTGATCAGTAGATATTTGTTTGCACTTCTCAGTTGTTTGTTTTATTTCTTGATCTGGGGCCATGGTTCCTCCAGCTCCTTGCCCTGGTCATTTACTCAGACTCATGAAAGTATAAAAATTCATCATCATCATTTTCTGTAACTGCTTAATCCTAATTAGGGTCATGGGGAGGCTGGCACCTGTCCCAGCCGACTCCGGGTGAGGGCAGAGTACACCCTGGACAGCTCACCAGGCCATTGCAGGGCAGAAACACACTGATGGCTATGCAGCCTATTTTTGTCGAAAATCAGCAATGGTTCTTTTACATGAACTTCACACCACAGACAGTGAAACATGGCCGGCCTTTGATAACCCAGTTAGCTGCACTGAAGTGAAGTATGAAAGTAAAAAATGAAAATAATAAATGAACTGCGTATACAGTACTACATAATTCACAGTTTTCAGTGAACTTTAAAAGAAAGTTATTTTCTGCCATTCACTATGAGACGTTCATGTATGACCTCCATTATGTTTCAAATTTATACAAGCGTTCTATATATTTCGCAGATATTCACAATTAAATCGGTATAAACCTTAAAATCTGAAGTGAGGTAATTTTTAAATCACAGTGTACAGATACTGTGGTTCCATGTGATGGTTTTTCATTGTGAATTTTACAGGATCACACTGTGCGTATCAAACAGAGAAGCCACCTGTCAGTGTGCAGCTGCAATCAAAATGCTCTCATGACGTCCCTCTATAAATAACAACCCTGAACATGGCAAGTCCCAACAAGTACAGTACTCAGAAGTGTTTGCAAGTAGAAAGCTGAGCTAACGAGGTTAATGAAATTAACAAATTACATATCAGTTACAAAATATGCTGTAGATGTTAGAAGACCATAAAAGACTGTTTATGATTCATATTAAAATATTAGTGAGACTAACATAAAGACAATTTGGGAAATTAAGACATCAGGACAGGAGATGTGCTCAGTAGTTAAACTAGACACAGAATACATTATATGACCAAAAGTTAGTGGACACCTGATCATCACGCTCATATTGAATCCTTCGACAGATGGTTGGCAATTATTTTATAAGATCCCACAAAATTGAGAGACTGCAGCTGTACAGGATGTCCTTGCATTCTGAGCAGTATCATTTTCCATCAAAAAGGCTATGTTCTAGCATAACAATATCCCTGTCATGCATGGTCTCTTCACATGTTTGTGTTGACATCTGGTTGGTCCCCATTTGTTAATTTGTTTTTATTTTTGAATAAAAATGGAATTTTTTTTTTTATTGTATAAAATCTAAATGAAATGTACAAGACGGTGATGAGGCCAGCGATGTTGTATGGTTTAGAGACAGTGGCCCTGGGGAAAAGACAGGAGTCAGAGTTGGAGGTAGCAGAGATGAAAATGTTGAGGTTCTCTTTGGGAGTAACGAGGATGGATAGGATCAGAAACGAGTACATCAGAGGGACAGCACATGTTAGATGTTTTGGAGACAAAGTCAGAGAGGCTAGATTGAGATGGTTTGGACATGTACAGAGGATGGATAGTGAGTATATTGGTAGTAGGATGCTGAGGTTGGAACTACCAGGCAGAAGGCCCAGAGGAAGACCAAAGAGAAGATTTATGGATGTGGTGAAGGCGGACATGAAGGCCGTTGGAGTAAGAGTAGAAGATGCAGAGGATAGGGAGAGATGGAGGCAGATCATTTGCAGTGGCGACCCCTGAAGGGAACAGCCGAAAGAAAAGGAAGAAGAAGAAGAAAATCTAAATGAACCTAATGATTGCTTTTCGATACTGACATTTGTATTAGGGATATATCTAGGTAAGGTATAACTATTTGGGGTGGGGCTAGGGGTGGCCTGGTGGTAAAGGGCGCTGGATTGTCCCACTCTCCACAAGGTTGTCACCGTCCCCCCAGTGCAGCTAACTGGGTTATCAAAGGCCGGCCATGTCTCTCACTGTCTATGGTGAGAGGTTCATGTGAAAGAACCATTGCTGACTTTCGACAAGAGTAGCTGCATAGCCGTCAACGTGTTTCTGCGCCTTGCTAGGGGTTGTGTCAGGAAGGGCATCCGACGTAAAAACCTACGCCAAATCAAACATGTGATGATTCACTGAGGCGACCCCTGAGAAAAAGGGAACAGCCGAAAGGAAAAGAGGATAACTATTTGGGGTATAAATTTCTATAGCCTAATGATTAGTGAAGTGGCTTTGGGACAGAATGGTCGCTGGTTTGATTCCCAAACAAGCAGGAATAATGTGTGGCGTGGGGGAGTGCGCTGCAACTTCCCTTCCTCTACATTTATGGCTGAAGTGCTCTTGAGCAAGACACCTAACCCACAACTGCTCTCCGGGCACCACAGTGTGTGGCAGCCCACTGCATCCAACTCTGTGTATATGTGTCTGTGCTCACTTTAGATGGGTTAAATGCAGAAATCAAAGTTTTCCTTGTGGAGTTAATACAGTACAGTATAAAATAATGATTTAAACAATAAATAAAGGTCATATTATTGGGTTTTGACACCCAATCCTACTGGCTTATCAGACCGAAGATTATACACAGTTTTCATAGAGTGAAGCGACTAGGAGTTCAAATCCTGGATGAAAGCCTAGTCCAGCACAGGTTGCCTTCCCAGTATATTTTTACTGGTATCCAGTCATTCTGCTGGACAGGCAGCTGCACGCTTGTGATTAAGAACTTGCCCAGAGGTCTTAGCTCGGGGGGATCTAATGGAGATTCAAGCCTGGCACCTTATACATTACACTACAGGCCCTACGTCTATGTATAGACATCATTAACAAATAACACTGAAAAACAAGTGTGTGTGTGTGTGTGTGTGTGTGTGTGTGTGTGTGTGTGTGTGTGAGTGAGAGTTGTGTCATCATCTTTTTTTATTCAGAAATACACTAGCAAGACAAAGTGCCACACTGGATGGACCATGAAATGTTGTTGAACATTTTATTTGTGGTAGATTTGCCCACCTGGAGTAAAAACCAGGCTTGAAGAGACCAACTTCAAACAGGCACTTCAATACAACATTAAACCACCTCCATAGTAATTTGGAAAGCTTCTGAGGAAAGGAAATCCCCTGGCAGAGTAGTGGGTTGGGGGGAGAAATGAAGACATTACAAGAAAACAAAACACCTTACACAGATGTAAGATCAACAGTAATTGATTACACTTTAGAGTAAAGGTAACCGTATAGACCCAAAGTGGTAAAATATTCAGGTTACACTATATAAACAAATGAAGGTAAATGCATCTGTACAGTGTATACATTGTTAAAGGTAATCACTTCATAAAGAGTGAAGTAGTTTCCCTTCCACATCTAAAAAATTAGGCCTCAGGCTGATATAAAGTACAATATGACGAATCCTAACAGTGAATGTGTACCAACACAGTTTATCAAAGGAACTCGGTATGTTTTGCATGTGTGTTCAAAACAGCTCTGCCACAACGACAACCAAGCTGAGTATCATAAATACAGTGGTACCTCACCTATACGAAATTAATTTGTTCCAGAGCCTTTTACTTAATCTGGATTTTTTTGTAAATTGAACCGCATTTTACATGTAAAACGTGTGATTCGTTCCAAGTCCCCCAATACTACCCCCTAAACCCTTTAAAAATTATAAAAGTATACCTTTTAAGACCTCCTTCTGCTTCAATATCATACCGATGGTAGACGGGTTTGGCCATATTCCTTTGCGATATCACTCAACCGCATGCCACGAGCACAATTTCTTCTTTTCACTCGCACTGGGAATCACACGTGTGTGTGTGTGTGTGTGTGTGTGTGTGTGTGTGTGTGTGTGTGTGTGTGTGCGTGTGTGTAGACCATGTCTTCTTAGCAAAGTTATAATCTTACAAATGTTTACGGAAGGTTAAAAGCCTGAGTCAAAAAATAAAGCAATGTGCACACTCAAAAAACTCATGAAACAACAGTAACTCTGTCCTTTACACGAAAACCATTATAGGAGATGCAGCTCCATAATAGCCAATGGGAGGGAGCTGTGTCATCCCTCTTAGCCAATGGGAGGCCAGCAGGGCAGGATGTTGGGAGATAGCCAATGGGAGGGAGCTGCGTCATCCCTCCTAGCCAATGGGAGGCCAGCGGAGCGGGATGTTCGAACGTCATTGATGGGAGAGCAGCTTGTGCATTGTTTGAATGTTTGAATGGCGAGTTTTAATGTTTGAATGGTGCATTTGGTGCGTTTCATAAGGAGAACTTGTTAAGCATACAGAGAAAAAATTTTGGAAAATGTTTTTCGTAACCTGGATTTTTCGTTTGCTGGGACTATCATAAGGTGAGGTACCACTGTATATAAATACAGAATATATAGAAAGCAATGAAACAGGGGTTCTGACTCTATACTGAGTTGAACGTACACCTTTATTTCAACAGCACAAAAATCTTTTTCCATACTGGATGTCGGAAAGATCATAACTTTAATATAATCGCTCATTCTTAACAATGATGCAAGTAACTGAAATGAGTATTTCTTAGAGGTGATCATACTGGATCTGGGGGTAGCACGGTGGCGTAGTGGTTAGCACGTCCGCCTCACAGCAAGAAGGCCATACGGCAGATCACTGTGATCACAGCCATGACAATCCCTGTATGAGCATCATTCAAGCTTCAGGGATCGACATCCATTCCTCCTGATTGGATGTAGACATAGATAGATATATACTAGAGCTGTGATACAAAAGCATCTGATGTAACTTATCATTCATTCATTTTCTGAAACACTTAATCCTAATTTGGGTTGTATGGAGGCTGGCACCCATCTCAGCCGACTCTGGGCAAGGGCAGAGTACACATTGGACAAATCACCTTGTGTTATCACAGGGCAGAAGGTGAGTTGTCCAATGTGTACTCTGCCCTTGCCCAGAGTCGGCTGAGATGGGTGCCAGCCGACTCTGGGCAAGGGCAGAGAACACACATTTGACAACTCACCTTGTGTCATCACAGGGCAGAAGTTCACCGACGGCTTTGCAGCTACTCTTTATGAAAGTCAGCAATGGTTCTTTTACATGAACCTCCACTATAGACAGTGAGAGACATGGCCGGCTTTTCATAACCCAGTTAGCTGCACTGGGAGGACAGTGGCAACCCGCTGAGAATGGGACTTGAACACCTAACCTTGAGGTGATCCAGCACCTTTACCACCAGGCCACAATCGCCCTGATGTCAATTATTTTTGGGGTTTTTTTTTGCAATTCTTGAAATTCTGGTCAAGACGATTTGCACCTCCATGCAAGCAAATATTTTGTGTCTTATGTAAATATATCACGCAAAAGTCCTGAGACAGTTTTTTAAATAGATTTGCAAATAATTTTCGACTGGTTTATGGATGTTTGGGGATAAAAAGGTGAGTCTCCTGATAAATCAGTCACATTTTGTTTACTTTTTGCTCTCAACCTATTTTCTTTTTTGTGTGCACATTATTAGTACAAATAAAAAAGCAAATAAAATTTGATGTTTGAAACATATTTGAAAGTTTTTGCAACGAATTCATGAAGCAGGTGACCAAAATGCTATGTAACGAATAGCCATTTGTGTCAGTAGCTTTTCTATTCAAAAGTTGTGTGGGATGATTGCATTTTGAATCTGTGGCTGCTTCCAACAGAAGTGTGAATAACAGTACAGCGGTCTATATCGAAACATAAAGACCTGAATGGTTCAGGCTGCAGCAAAGAGGGGGGGAAAATTAGGAGTGCAAAGCTTTAAAATTCTGAGTGTATAATTAAGAAGCAGACACACAAATGGGCTGAGTACCAGCTGCTGGCAGTATGCAGATAGGCCACAATGGGGACGGATCACATCATGCTTGGAATTATTAAAATAAATTTAACAGCGCTTCTACAAGGGGTGTGACTATTAACTCGGAGATCGTAAGTTCGAATTCAGGTTAATTCCACATCCATCTATGAGCGGGACTCCATGGGAGCTAATTGGCTGATTGAGAGATGGCATATGCTCACTCACCTGTCATTCACAGTGATCGCCAGCCAATCATGAGCATCTGGCATCTGTGAGCTCGTTTGTACTGGGGAGGCTAGCACGTTCCCTCTGAGTGTGTCAAAAAAGAGGCAGGTTGATAGCATGTGTGCTACCTGGATGGTGCTTGGTGGTTATGTGATAGGGAAATCAATACTTGATGGGTGAGAATTGGATATGACTAAAATTAGGGAGAAAAATGGGGGGAAAATAGAAGAAATGGTTTGTAAAGAATATCATGAAAAGATTAGCCTGAGCTTTGAGGGTTCGTCTCAATATACAAAGGAATGAGAAAAGGAAAGGACATTTAGGATTTTGCCCAAACATGTGTCTATAGATTATGCTATTGCGATGGTCTGGCAAGATGTCCAGGGGGTGCCCCACCCTCACCCGGAGTCGGCTGAAATGATGCACCAGCCTCCCCGTGACCCTAATTACAATTAAGCACTTCGGGAAATGAATCCTTTTGGCTTTTTCCCTTTTTCAAGGGTTGCCACAGTAGGCAGTGGTGGCCTGGTGGTAAAGGTGCTGAATCATTGATCCTGAGGTTGGAGGTTCGAGTCCCACTCTCGACAAGGTTGTCACCCCCCCCCCCCAAACCACCCTCCCACCCCCCACACCAAACTCCCCCCCTACACAAACATAGTGCAGCTAATTGGGTTATCAAAGGCCAGCCATGTCTCTCACTGTCTATGGTGAGAAGTTCAAGTAAAAGAACCGTTGCTGACTTTCGACAAGAGGAGCTGCAAAGCCGTCAGCGTGTTTCTGCCCCTTGCTAAAGGGTTGTGTCGGGATGGGCATCCGACATAAAAACCTATGCCAAATCAATCATGCGAATCATTAATATGACTTCCATGAAGATGGAGGCAGATGATTCGCTGTGGCGATCACTGAAGGAAAAGAAGTACATAGAAGATAATGAATGAATGAATAGATTATGCTGGATAAACATGGTTGTTAATTTCTTTTTTAAACATCCTTGAAAATACATCGGGTTAATGTAATTAATGAAGCTTATTTGTCTTTCTGATATTATTAAGCACTTCCGCCCGACAGCAAGAAGATTCTGAGTTTGATCTCTGTGCTCAGTGAGGACGTTTTTCTGTGTGAGGTTTGCATTTGCCTGCACTGCAATAGTCAGATGAGCTGTTCAGGAAGTACCACACTCTGCTCGAGCCTAATAAAGAACAAAGTGGTTTGGAAAATGAGATGAGATGAGATGCGATGCGATGCGATGAGCTAGTGTTTTTGATGACAACAGTACCAGTATTCAGTATTTCGTATACAGTGAAATATAAACTCAGTGAAAGGTGTTTTACTTTGCAGCTGGACAGAAATACAATAACACTTTATGGCCAAATCCAGTCACACCCATATGGTCCTTCCCCAAACTGTTGCCATAAAGTTGAAAGCATACAATTGTCTAGAATGTCTTTGTTTGCTGTATCTTTATGCTTCACCTTCCGCAGAGTTCAGAATCCTAGCCCGAACATGTTCCAGTATTACAATTCCCCGGTGCACAAAGCAAGCTTTATAAAGACATAGTTTGCCAGGCCTGAGTTGGAAGAATGCAAGTGGCCTGAACAGAGCCATGACCTTAAACCCACTGAATAATTTAGGATGAAACAGAACACTGACCATGCGCCAAGCTTGTTTGAATACAGTTGGCGGCAGTGTGTGTGTGTGTGTGTGTGTGTGTGTGTGTGTCATTACTCATACTCAGTTCCCTTCAGAAATAGAATTTGCATTAGCTTACTTGTCCATCTTCAATACCTGTAATCAAAGACAAAAAATGTTCCAGAGCGAGACGTCAGGGAAAATGTGTACATCCCAGGCCTTACAAACTACCACCAGGAGGATGCACATTCGCTGTAGATCTCAGGCGACCACAAGGTGCGACCAATAGAAAGAGTACAATTTTATTTTATATTATATTGTAGTTCTGCATTCCAAAAGCAAAGGATAATCCAAAAAAGTATATGCTCTTTATCTCAATGATATTGGAAAGTGATAAAGGGAGATAGCTCCTAATTAAAATTAACATTTTTGCTTGATTCTTATAATAACGATTTTAATCCGAATCTAATGTGCTGTAATAGAAAACCAACTACAAACTAAACAAATAAGAAGCAGGGGGGAAAAGTGGCGTCATTTAATAATAAAAGTAATGCTACTAATAAAAATCAACAGCTTATCTCCTTATTTGTTTCACAAAATTTAAAATATTCACTGCAAAAGCAAATAAAAACAAATCTAGCAATTTCATAGGTGCATGCCGCATGAAGAAGGTTTTTTCATCTTATCAAACAGCTCTTGTACAGAAGTTAATCAGTGCAGTACAAAGGGGCCTTTATTTAGGTGAAACCTCCATGCTCTCCGATATCAAAGGCAGCACAAGCTACCACAACAAGATGCTACACAAGGTGATAAGATATATGCCATGTGACATATGAAGGAATGTCTGCAGTAAGTGATGGTGAATTAGACATTCAAGCGTAGGATCAGTTATTAAAGGCTTTAGGCTTTTTCTAATGTCCGTAGTTTTTAAGATAATAACTTATCATCCCATGAATTGGAATGACAAACTGAAATCATATGAAATAATAAAAATCAGCACATTTCATAGAAATTGCTTTTTTCTTTGTTTGTTTGTGGGTTTTTTAACAGGTAAACGTTTCACCCTGTTTAATATAAAGTGCCTACAGATAAAATTCATTCACCTGAGCATAACCACTAAGAAAACAAGATTTATTCAACAAACATATCGAGATGTGTACTATTCTATGTGAAGAAAGTACATCCATGGCTTTAGAAACTAGTACTGACCCATTACAAGACCATTTCTTTTAGTCATTTTGCATTACTGTTGACTCGGCCAGTCCATAAACCTCCATTTGTGCTTTCGAGTGAATTTGCCCTGGTGAATTTGCTAGTGTGCTTCAGATCTTTGTTCTATGGGGCAGTGGCGGTCTAGTGGTATAGGGTGCTGGATCGCTGATCCAAAGGTTGGGGGTTCGAGTCCCACTCTCCACAAGGTTGTCACTGTCTCCCCACCCAGTGCGGCGAACTGGGTTATCAAAGGCGGGCCATGTCTCTCACTGTCTATGGTGCGAGGCATGTAAAAGAACCATTGCTGACTTTCGTAAAGAGTAGCTGCAAAGTCGTCAGTGTGTTTCTGTCCCTTGCTAAAGAGGGTTGTGACAGGAAGGGCATCCGACGTAAAAACCTCTGCCAAATCAAACGTGCGAATCAGATGATTCGCTGTGGCGACTCCGGAGTAAAAGGGGAAAAGCCAAAAGGAAGACAGCCAGACTTCAGATCTTTGTTCTGTTGAAAGATCCACCTCTAGTTCAGCTTAATATTCATGCAGATGATTTCAGGTTATTCTTAAGAACTGAAGCTGAATTGCTGAATCAAACCCTGCAAGCTGTCCAGTCCCCGAGGCAGCAAAACAAGCTCAAACTGTAGCATTTCCATCACCATGCTTCACAGTTGGTATCAAGTTCTCCTCTTTGTTCACATGTTTTCTGTGTATGCAGAACAAATATGCAAATATTGTAGACAGATGCAAGATGGTTGCAAAAGTTACTTCCCTGTTCAATTTGAAAGTTAGGGTTCTTGAACAAGTGATAGAGTTATAAGACGGCTCTCTGACCATAATTGCAGTGGGACAGTCCTGGACAAACTGGCAGTTGCTTGTAGGCTATTTGTGGATGCTCTTCTTTGCAGTGTTTAAATACTTTAAAGCTCTTTTGAAACCCCTTGTTTCACTCATAGATGATCATAAACTTTTATAAGAGTTCCTTAAATTTTACTAGAATAAATTCATAAACTTTAACAGCAAAATGAACACTAGGCACTAGCTGAAGTCTTTCATTCATTTTCTGAACTGCTTAATCCTATTTAGGGACACATGGAGGATGGCGCTCATCTCAGCCGACTCTGGGCAAGGGCAGAGTACATCCTGGACAGCTCACCAGGCCATCGCAGGATAAAAATATGCTGATGGCTGTGCAGCGACTCTTGATGAAAGTCAGCAATGGTTCTTTTACATTCCTCCCACCAGAGACAATGAGAGACATGGTCAGCCTTTGATTAGTTAGCTGCACTGGAGGGCAGTAACAACCATTGACAGTGCAGCTTGAACCCCCAACCTTTGGATCAGTGATCCACTACCTTACCACCAGGCCACCACTGCCCAGCTACTAGCTTAAGTGACATGTTTAATTGACATTTTCCTCCATCAGGACATTGAAATCAATGACACAAAATCTAAAACACCTGATTTAATTTTTAAGGACTTTATGGGTACACTTATCTTTTACATTTGACACCTGAGTTTTGTTTATTTACATAAAAAGCATGCTAGCATAGTGATTAGAACAAACGTTTCACCAAGGCTCAGGGGTTTTTGTGTGGAGTCTGTATGTCCTCCCTGTGCTTGCATGGGTTTTCTACTCTGGTTTCCTCCCACTGTCCAAAGAATACATATTAGGCTAATTGTCTGTTTCATGTTGACCCTAGGTGTGAGCGTAAATGGTTGTGTGTGTTGGCCCTGTTATTATGGCACAGGCTGTTCAGGGTATAGCTTTACCAGAGTCAGGTGAGATTAACCGGTTTGGAAAATGACTGATGATTAAATGATGTGTATATATAACCCTGGGTTTACACTGAGGCTCAATGTCCGTTATCTCCATGATTAAAAAAAAACGTGGCATTCGATTGGTTAGAAAAAAGGAGGAAGGGTGAATCCAAGTTCTGTTAAGGTCTGTTAAAATCTGTCAAGCTCTACTACGCTCGCCTGTGCTTCCCGCATTATGTCACGATTGGCATCAAATCATAATAAATCATAACAATTGACTTGAATTTTTTTTTTGTGATCATCACAAATCTACCCAGTTCCCTAAAGATTATCACAAATTGATCCCATGACACCCCCCCCCCCCACCCCAGCCTACCCCAGCCCACCCCGCTAATAATGATTCTGTCAAATTGTTGAAAAACGCAGACATCTTGTCCAGTGTAAGACCAGGGTGAGTAAATTACTGAAAATATCAATTTCCATAGTCATGTGTTTCAAGTATGTCACCTTTATGTGTAGACACAAGAGGTTTTTATCACCAGGCCACCACTGCCCTAGCATAGTATTGTGAAGTGATATCAATAGGCGTGTTTTCTCTGTAGCTCTCATTATATCAGTTATTAGGTTGAGTGAAAATGCACAGGGGCAGTAAAGGTACTAGATCACTGATCCTGAGGTTGGGGGTTCAAGGCCCTATCTCCATGGGTTATCACTGTCGTCGTCGTCGTCCCCCCCCCCCCCAGTGCAGCTAACTGGGTTACCAAAGGCTGCCCATGTCTCTCACTGTCAATGATGTGCGGTTCATGTAAAAGAACCATTGCTGACTTTTGACAAGAGTAGCTGCATAGCCGTCAGCGTGTTTCCACCCTGCGATGGCCTGGCGAGCTATCCAGGGTGTACTATGTTTTCTCCCAGAGTTGGCCGGGATGGGCGCCAGCCTCCCGTGACTCTAATTAGGATTAAGTGGTTACAGAAAATGAACATGAAAATGCACAGAAAAGTCATAATGGATCATATACTCATGCATAACACTGCAGTCTTTAATATAGAGAACGATTACAAACACATTTGCAAAATTCTCCTGCATTGATTCATATGAATTTATTTATTTTACAGGAGACTATGCAGTCAGCTATTTTCCATTAATAGAATCCTGAAAACTTGGATTTGAGTTCTGAATAGCTTCTGTAGTAGATAACCATCAGCTGCACTAAATATTCTAGGGTATGAGATATTGAATAGCAGGGGAGGCAAAGGGATGTTTGGCACCAGTGAAGTATGTGAGTAATAGAGACAGAGAAATTAACGTTTTTCTAAACTTCAGTTAAGTCTTAACTGTATTTGTGAAAGAGCAATTCATATTCACAAAACTTGAAAATTATACCTGACTAATGTGAGTATAATGCATTAGTGCCTTGTGTCTCATGTATGTTTTAAAAAAATTACAAAAAGAGGTTTGTATTAAGAGTTCAAGGTGGAGATGGGACTGCATCAAGAGTCAGCTCTGAGCCCCTTCTTGTTTGCTATGGTGATGGACAGGCTGACAGATGAGGTTAGACAAGAATCTTTATGGACTATGATGTTTGCAGATGACATTGTGATCTGTAGTGAGAGCAGAGATCTAGAGAGGTGGAGGTATGCCCTGGAAAGGAGAGGAATGAAGGTTAGCCTCAGTAAGATAGAATACATGTGTGTGAACAACAAGGACCCAAGAGGAACGGTGAGATTACAGGGAGCAGAGATAAAGAAGATGGAGGACTTTAGTAACTTAGGCTCAACAATCCAAAGCAATGGAGAGTGTGTAAAAGAGGTGAAGAAGCGTGTGCAGGCTGGTTGGAATGGTTGGAGAAAAGTGTCCGGTGTGATGTGTGATAGGAAGGTATCTCAAGAATGAAAGGAAAGTGTACAAGACGGTGATGAGGCCAGCGATGTTGTATGGATTAGAAACAGTGGCGCTGAGGAAAAGACAGGAGGCAGAGCTGGAGGTAGCAGAGATGAAAATGTTGAGGTTCTCTCTGGGAGTAACGAGGATGGATAGGATCAGGAATGAGTACATCATAAGGACAGCACATGTAAGATGTTTTTGAGACAAAGTTAGAGGCTAGATTGAGATGGTTTGGACATGTACAGAGGAGGGATAGTGAGTATATTGGTAGTAGGATGCTGAGGTTGAAACTGCCAGGCAGAAGGCCTAGAGGAAGACCAAAGAGAAGATTTATGGACGTGTTGATGGAAGACATGAAGGTAGTTGGTGTAAGAGAAGATGCAGAGGATAAGGTGAAATGGAGACAGATGATAAGCTGTGGCGACCCCTGAAAGGAGCAGCCGAAAGGAAAAGAACAAGATGAAGTAGCAGAAGAAGACAAAAAGGGGTTTGTATAAAGAATATATAATTCAAGACATTAAAGCTGTGGTTGGTAATCAGGAAAAGAAGAAAACTTTTAAAGTAATGGCTCCAGTTAAACCCTCACCTGCTCTTGGAAGTACTTCCTAAGCCACACCCCTTCCACACATGCTCTGACTGTAGTTTTGTGTACAGTAAGACTATGCGTGTACAAGGAGAATAGGAGCATATAATGGGAAATTTCTTAGTGGACCGCAAAGCAGTGACTGGTTGGCATTTCAGTGGCCTCAGATCATAAAGTTTTTTCTGAACTTTTTAAGAGCGCATAAGTTATATATTCTATTGGAGTCATCATCATCATCATCATCATCATCATCATCATCATCATCTTCTTTCACTTATTCAGGGGTCGGGTTGTGGAGGCAGCAGCCTAAGCAATGAGGTCCAGACGTCCCTCTCTCCAACCACTTCCACCAGCTCTTCTGGAGGGACACCGAGGCATTCCAAGACAAGCTGAGAGACATAGTCCCTCCAGCGTGTTCTAGGTTGACCCTGGGGTCTCTTCCAGGTTGGACATGCCCCAAACACCACACCAGGGAGGCGTTCAGAAGGCATTCTGACCAGATGCCCGAGCCACTTCAACTGGCCCCTCTCAATGCGGAGGCTCTACTCTACGCCAAGCTCTCCCCAGATGGCTGAGCTTCTCCCCCTATCTCTAAGGGAGAGCCCCGCCACCTGGCGAAGGAAGCTCACTTCAGCGACTTGTATCCACGATCTTGATCTTTTGGTCACCACCCAAAGTTCGTGACCATAGGTGAGGGTTGGAACATAGATCGACTGGTAAATTGAGATCTTTGTCTTGAGGCTCAGCTCCCTCTTCACCACAATGGACTGGTACAGGCTTTGCTTTACAACAGAGGCTGCAGCATTCCGTCTGTCAATCTCCCGCTCCATCCATCCCTCTCTTGTGAACAAGACCTCTATTGGGGTGTAAAGACTATTTTAACAAGTATACAGATAGCTTGAGGTTTTGGAGGTTTTGGAGACAAATTCAGAGAGGCTAGATTGAGATGGTTTGGACATGTACAGAGGAGGGATAGTGAGTATATTGGTAGTAGGATGCTGAGGTTGGAACTACCAGGCAGAAGGCCTAGAGGAAGACCAAAGAGAAGATTTATGGATGTGGTGAAGGAGGACTTGAAGGTAGTTGGAGTAAGAGTAGAAGATGCAGAGGATAGGGTGAGATGGAGGCAGATCATTCGCTGTGACAGCCGAAAGGAAAAGAAGAAGAAGAAAAAGAAGAAGAAGAAGAAGAAGAAGCAGAAGAAGAACACAGATAGCTTGTGTATTACAGATGAAATTTACAAGTCACAGCGTTAACCGATTAAATAGAACAATCATAAAACAGATTTATTGTGTGTGTGTGTGTGTGTCTGTCTGTCTTCCTTTCGGCTTTTTCCCTGTTACTCGGGAGTCGCCACAGCGAATCATCTGATTCGCACATTTGATTTGGCAGAGGTTTTTACGTCGGATGCCCTTCCTGTCACAACCCTTTTTAGCAAGGGACAGAAACACGCTGACGACTTTGCAGCTACTCTTTACGAAAGTCAGCAATGGTTCTTTTACATGCCTCTCACCATAGACAGTGAGAGACATGGCCCGCCTTTGATAACCCACTTAGCTGCACTGGGGGGGACAGTGACAACCCTGTGGAGAGTGGGACTCGAACCCCCAACCTTTGGATCAGCGATCCAGCGCCCTATACCACTAGACCACCACTGCCCCTGTGTGTGTGTGTGTGTGTGTGTGTGTGTGTGTGTGTGTGTGTGTAAAATAGCTACTTTATTCAGAATACTTAAATTATTTGCCCTAAGTCCAGTAATTACATGGAGAAGGGGCCGAAATTTTATACAGGATAAAAAGCTGGATCAAGGTTAGTTCAGAGAGTGAGGGCACGATGAAATGAGTCCCTATGCAGGTGCTTGTTTTACTGCGGTGTGTCTCATCTACGAGGGATCGTAATGCTGCTGTCAAGCAGCCGGCCATCTTCCCACCACCTTGTCACAAACCTCCCATAATAAAAATCTCATAACCCTGATGGCCAGATGGGTCTTCAATTGGAATAAGAAGAAAGGAAGAGATTGGATTTCATTAAATGGATTCAAAGTGAGATTAACATCAAATATTACAACAAAGTATTCAAGCACCAAAGGTAAGATTGGCATCTTGGCAGCTTGAAGTGGTTTAAGCTGAAAATTTCCTGCATATAAATAAACTTAAAGACAGACTTTATTGAAGCAATAGTGTTACGATCACGTACTGAACTCCATAATTTAGAAAATAAATCATATTGGATTGAGTTGGCATTACATCTTGCTATGCTATATACCCCCATTTCACTGGAGCGCGGCAAACTCGCGGGAGGCAAAACAGTAGTCATCCTCCAACGTTCCTCAGTCATTCCGTCATCTTCCGTGTCCTTCCGTACGATTCCGAAGGTATTCCTCCTCCTCCGTCATGCCAAAATCTTCTGTGAACGTGCTTTTAAACATGTTCAAAAGCATGTTCACCGAAAAAAATTTTCCGACAGGGTTCCCTCATGTTCCGCAGTCCTTCAGTAAACGTTCCGTCCTTTCTGCAAACGTTCCGTGATCGTTCCTTTTATTCCGCAAGTTTTTTGTGAACGTTCCGCAAACATTCCTCCTTCTTCGGGGTGGTCAAAAGCGGCCACCGAGTCCTGACAGAATACTCACGGAAGGTTTACGGAATAAATGCGGAACATTTGCGGAATGGTTGCGGATAACACGGAAGACTTGCGGAACACTCAAGGAAGTCACTTCCACTATAAATTATTCCAGTTCATTCACTTTATTTTTTCTGTTTTCCTGTTCCTGTAATAAAGTTTTAAAGTTATAATCACTGTGGTTTGGACTTGTGTGCATGGTTTTTAGTCTGGAATGATTTATTGAGGTGCAAATAAAAGGAACGTATTGACATTATTGATATTAAACATATTAACATATGTTCAATTTTAAATTTATTGTAAATTATAAACATATTGCACATTAGAAACATATGGTAAATTACAAACACATGTTAAATTTAAAATTTTTGTACATTATAAACATATAGTATGAATGAAATAATGAGCCTCCTTGGTCGATTCCGTGCTTTTACGCATGTATTCCGAGATTGTACCGCGGTCTTTCCATGTCTTTTCCGCACATTCCGTGAACGTTCCGAAGGTGTTCCGAAGGTACAATTTTCCGTAGGTTTGTGACCCATTTTCCGTGTAAAAATACCAATGCTCCTCCATAGAGTGCATTTCGCACCTTTCCGCCACGATCATTGCATTCCGCGCTCCAGTGAAATGGGGGTAATACAGACTGATTGTGAAACAGACTGAAGAGAGGCATAAACTGTGACTTTCTAACACTGGATTATTCTGTCACGTTTACTGTATCTTTATTATCTTTACTAGACAAATGAATGGCATCAGTGTACAAATGTTTTGTACTCATCATTCCTCAAATTACAGCAGTAGGCAATAATGACTGACACAGACTGTGCTCAAAATAAGCGCAACAACTATTCACCTTTGTAAGGCTCATGGAAGAAGTACAGGAACAAGCAGATCAAAGTTGTTCTCAGATCATATTAAGGACCTTTTTTGGAGGTTCTGAGTAGCTGAAGTCATGTTTATCCATACATTCCCCCTGTCACTGTCAAACAAAAGCATTTCTCCACCCTTAAAATGTGAATCGGAGGCGGTAAGTTCAGTGATGGGCTTCACCTATGGTGACCGAACATAACATTCAACAGAATTCACTGCCCTCAGGAAAAACTACAGGACGCCTACCTTCTCACTGCTCAGAGGCATTACATATTTGTATTAATGTCCCAGCAGGTAATGCCATTGAAGGAAAATCGTAAAAGTAATGTTTGCATTTGGTTTAATTCAAATCTCTGATATTCTGGGCTTGAACTATGTGAGTCTATAAGGGATAAAACACGTAGCAAGCACATGTTGAGGAATACTGCTCTGTTGACAGGAAACACTTATGCCATGTTCCTTAGCACATATGCTACACCATTCCTTAGCATACTTTGGGCACATGAGAGCTTAACAATGTCTAAGTTACAACCAGAACAAAAGATTCCTTCATATCAGCAGCATTCATGGAGATGACAGCTATAATATTGGCTTCAGTACATATAGATAACATACTAGGTAAGAGGAAATAACCCTTTTAAGCTTGACGTTGATGTCTGCTGTCATTTCGACCTGATAACACAGGATTAGTGTGTTTTCTGAAGAGCAAGACACAATACAATGTAACATTATAAGGCAGAAGAGCTGCGTTATGCCATCTGGATAGGAGGTCGCATATGGGAACCATTTTATCTCAGTAAATTCCCTTGGAGTATTTTGTAAATGTTAGACTGGGCCTTGTGATAAATATAAACTTAGCATATAAGCATCTGCTTCATCTTGCATTATACTGGAGGTATAGTGAAAATTTGTTAATATCCTTTTACAAATATTTTTGGACAATAAATCAACTGATATCACGCTTTATTGGACTTCAGGACATAGTAGGTAACTTTATCTGCTTGGACTTTATAGTACATCAGCACCTTACAGACTTCTACACCTTATGCAGAACTTTTCGTGCAGGAGGCAATCATTTATTCATTCACTCTGACACTTACCGTATTTTCTGGACTATACGTTGCTCTGGAGTACAAGTCGCATTGACCAAAAAATGCGTAATAAAGAATAAAATACATATAGAAGTTGCACTGGAGTATGGAAACTGTCTACCTTGGCTTGGAAATCTGCTGGCAGTTTGTGTGACGTTAAGGTCCTCGCTCTGATAGCGAGGCGGTTGCGTTGCATCAAGCGGTAACACCAAGAAAGTCCTCACACAAAGTCATTTATATTCATCTCCTTGACAACGACTTGGATGTGGAGCTGCAACTGCACTGTTGACAAGCCTCGCCCTGAAGCACATTGCTCAAACCCCCATGTACGAACTGGATCCTCTAGCTGTGACCATCTAGCTTTCAGCCTGCGATTAGCTTTTAGCGATTTGATTTTTTTTGTTGTTGTTTTCTTCATTGCAGTAATAATAATTTCCACTTTTCTGCCTTCTTCTTGCCTTGTGGCGGTTATAAGTGTTAAAATAACGTTTGTTATTATTATGACGAACAGAATTATATGTGATAATTTCACTACCTGGACGTTGAGACGCAACTGCATTGTTGCTCAAGCACCCATGTGCGAGCTCATTCCTATAGATGTGGCCATCTAACGTTTAGCCTGCGATTAACTTTATTGTTTATTTATTTATTTATTTATTTTTGTTTCATTTTATCCGTTGCAGTGATAATCTCTACTTTTCTCCAGTCCCTCACAAGTTTCTCATTCACTCCAAACTTTCTTCCTGCTCCTCGATTACCATTTTCTGCTGCATATTTCACTACTTGCAGCTTGTAATCCGCAGAATAGGATTTTCTTTTCGGGGTCATTCCTTCAGTGGTGGATGAGCAGGTACTGGTACCCAAGTCTAGAGCGCCCTCTTATGGTTATGAGTGTAAAAATAACAAACACGTAAAATAATGTACAGCCCCCGAAATCAATAACAATTTAACAGAAGCCACAGACAAGGGCAGCTAACTGGGTTATCAAAGGCGGGCCATGTCTCTCACTGTCAATGGTGAGAGGCATGTAAAAGAACCATTGCTGACTTTCGTAAAGAGTAGCTGCAAAGTCGTCAGCGTGTTTCTGTCCCTTGCTAAAAGGGTTGTGACAGGAAGGGCATCCGACGTAAAAAAAAAAAAAACCTCTGCCAAATCAAACGTGCGAATCAAATGGTTCGCTGTGGCGACTCCCGAGTAAAAGGGAAAAAGCCGAAAGGAAGACAGACAGACAGACAAGCGCAGAAGAATATTATTGATTCGGTTTATTGGAATGTTTATAAAAACGGATGAAAAACCACCCTGCTCTGATCCCCCTTTTCATCTTCATCGGTGGGGGCTGTACGATGTCATTAACTTACCTGGCCAGACTGGCTCTTCGTAACCCCGATGTCTGCTGGGACAAAACGAACAACCCTGAACCCTGGAACAAACTGGGGCCAACTGATCAGTACAAGTTATTCTCCGTGAACATGGACTACTCCAAACTTAAGAAGAATCGACCAGACTTCTAAATCCTCTGTCTTATTATTATGACAAACAGAATTATATGTAATAATTTCACATATAAGTCGCTCTGGAGTATAAGTCACACCAAAGTACCAAAATATGAAAAAAAAAGTGCAACTTATAGTCTGGAAAATACGGTAATCCTATTAAGGCTGGTGCCTACCTCAACCGACACTAGACATAGACAAGATACACCCCATCATAGGAAAATACACACCAAACCTTTCACACTCACATTCACACCCAGGAAACATTTGGATCAGCCAGTTAGCCTACTGTGCATGTTATTGGACTGTAGTAAACTGGAAAAATGGAGGAAACCTTCGCAAACACAAGAACAAAAGGAACACCACAAGGCCCAAGCCCCGGATTTGAACTCAGGACATTTTTGCTGTAAGGTCTATGTGCCACCACTTTTAGATCTGTATGCATTACCGTATACAGTTTCTTCTGAAACTTATTCATGCTTTCATTTTCTGAAATGTTTAATCCAAATTAGGGCCACGGGGAAGTTGGTGCCCATCTCAGCCAACTCTGTGCAAGGGCAGAGTACACTCTGAAAAGTTTGCCAGAAACACACTGACAGCAATCCAGCAGCTTACTCTTTACAAACAAACGTCAGCAATGGTTCATGTAAAAGACTCAACTCAGGGGGAAATTCTTTGAAACTAATTACTATTTAAAAAAAGAAAGAAAGAAAGAAAGAAAGAAAGAAAAGAATTCTAGTTGTATTTTTCTAAATAGATTTTGTGAGTTTGCATTTGGTGATAAGGAATTCCTACATGCTGTGCAGAATGATTATGAGGAGAAAATGTACAGTGTGCATTTTCTCAGGTAACATTATCAGATGTTCTGAACATTATTTTTTGCTTAAATTGCTTTGTGCTCGTGCATATGTTTGTCCTCACATCTTTGTGTGATCTCCTAGAATAACGCTGAGATTTTGTTTTCGATGTATATGATTTTATTCATCATTTATTTTCTGTACAGCTTAATCCTAATTAGGATCGCAGGGAAACTGGCGCCCATGTCAGATGACTCCGGACAAGGGCGGGGTACACCATGGATAGCTCGCCAGGCTATCTGATTTTTATACAGGCATGAAATCTTTTTTTAACAGCAATAATGAAAACATTATTATATACACAGGACTGTTAAAAATCATTAGTTTTGCTTTTTTTCATTTGTGTCTCTGTCCTGTCAGAGGCAAAAACCTAACCGTTTAAAAAACACGTGCATTTGTTTGTCATCTCTACAGTTCCTCAAGTTCCTCTCGCAGGATTATGGTGGTGGTGTGGGAGAAAAGGATATGAAAAACATCAAGGATGAGGCTCTTTCATGATACTTATCATTACGTTCTATCGCCATATCTAACTGACACAAAGTGGCACAAGATCTCGGGTTGTCTCTAAGCTTCTGCCAAGGAGAGCTTGATCTTCAGCATCTTAACATGTAGAACTGGGCTTATATCAGTTTTCCTGTGTTCCTCTATGAAGATCGTTACTTGGTGGTCCACTCATTATGTCTGAATACGCCATGATGATCTTTACCTTTATCCATAGATAAGATTATTCTGTTTTCACCTTGGCTTTGAAAATAAAAAAAAAGAACAAAGGGTTTGCCATAGATCATAAGAACCACACACAGTCACGCTACCTTTGAGAGGACTGAATAGCTCAAATTATTATTTCATTTAGTTATAAAAGATATTGTCAGAATAAATGGAGTGGATGTGAGTCTTGCAGATAATTGATCAGTGACTTTGAAGCAGTTGCATGTTAAAGTGTATCTGTGGTGAATTAGTCTGTCTGTCTTCCTTTTGGCTTTTTCCCTTTTACTTGGGAGTCGCCACAGCAAATCATCTTGATTCACACGTTTGATTTGGCAGAGGTTTTTTTTTTTTTAAACGTCGGATGTCCTTCCTGTCACAACCCTTTTATCAAGGGACAGAAACACACTGACGACTTGCGCTCTACTCTTTACGAATGTCAGCAATGGTTCTTTTACATGCCTCTCACCATAGACAGTGAGAGACATGGCCCGCCTTTGATAACCCAGTTACCCGCACTGCAGGTACAACCTTGTGGAGAGTGGAACTCGAACCCCCAACCTTTGGATCAGCAATCCAGCACCCTATACCACTAGACCACCACTGCCCCCTGTGGTGAATTAGTATTACTCGCTATTTAAAATGATCAGGTGTGACATCAGTGATTCCTTCCTGGTGGCGTCAGTCCTTGCTTGATTTTAAAGTGGCTGTGCGTGCAAATACAGGGCATGCTCAGAGACATGTTGCTTTTCTGATTGGTTTGTTCCAGACTGGTAGTGACAAGAACATATTGGATTGTCTGGGCTATGTTTACCATCCCGTGTAGCATAATACATTATCGGCCAGAGATGAGCTTTTTGTTCTTAAGCCAATTAACAACACGAAAGCTGAGTTAGGAAAACATTAGCTGCATGAGCCATAAGTCACGGACACTTCTGGAAGCATCCTTGTCCTCAGAGTCAATAGAATATGGCATTTTACTGTTTTCACAAGACTTCTCCATCTCTGATTCAAATAGGTAGCCATTACACCCATTTCCTCAAAATTACTCCCGATGTGTGTGTGTGTGTGTGTGTGTATTGACCCTGCAATGGACTTACGGGCTGTTCAGCTTGTATCCTGCCTTCATCCATACGCAGATAAGATGGACTCCAGTCTCCCCTTAAAAGATTGACCCTCCAGTCAACCATTATAGGATTAAACTAAAAATGAATGGAAAAACTGAATTGAAATTCTTCGTAATCACAAATGAACATACAACCCCGCTTTGTTTAATCACTCACTCATGCATTAGTCATCAATTACAGTTTGCCACACAGTGGTCCTAAAATGCTGCTGGACACCTGCTGAGTTCATTAATGCATGTGCATTGGAACATGTATTCATCCATCAAGGTCACAGGAAAAGCTGGAACCAACTGAATCTGACTTTGAGTAAGCGCCAGGGTACACTCTGTACAGCTGGCCAATCCATCACAGGAACACCACGGAAACAAACAACTATTCATTCTCACATCCAACCTATAGCAAATTTAGAGTCGCCACTTGACCTCATCTCTATGTCTTTGAACTGTAGGAAGAACCTGGAAGAAACTCACACAGGGAGAACATGCAAACTTCCAAAAAAAAAAAAAGTTCACTGCAAAATATTAAAATAAAAGCAATCACTGTTTGGATTACTGACAACATGGATTCCTTTTCTCTCCCGCTGATGTACTTGTATACTCAGATTGGTTAGTGCTACACCAGGAATTCTTCTGGTTTAGAGTCAGATGTTCCTGTTGGCAGTATGATATGTTCTGTCTTCCTTTCGGCTTTTTCCCTTTTACTCAGGAGTCGCCACAGCGACTCATCTGATTTGCACGTTTGATTTGGCAGAGGTTTTTATGTCAGATGCCCTTCCTGTCACAACCCTTTTAACAAGGGACAGAAACACGCTGACGACTTTGCAGCTACTCTTTACGAATGTCAGCAATGGTTCTTTTACATGCCTCTCACCATAGACAGTGACAGACATGGCCCGCCTTTGATAACCCAGTTAGCTGCACTGGGGGGGGGGACAGTGACAACCTTGTGGAGAGTGGGACTCGAACCCCCAACCTTTGGCTCAGTGATCCAGCACCCTATACCACTAGACCACCACTGCCCCCTGTTGGCAGTATTATATGTTCATTTATCTGAATTCCTTCCACTTGTCTGGGTGGCATGCAGTTTCAGCATTCTGAAGTTAGTTCAGACTTCTAATGCAGCCATGAGGTTGGGGGGGGGCACTAACCAGTGTCTCTCCCCCTCATGCCGGTCCCAAGCCCAGAGGAATGCAGAGGGTTGTGTCAGGAAGGGCATCCGACAGAAAACCAATGCCAAACATTTATGATGCAAATCAGAAGTATTACCCCCATACCGGATCGGTCGAGGCCCGGGTTAACAACGACCGCCATCAGTGCTGTCAATCAACAGGGTGCTGATGGAAATTGTACTACTGTTGGTCGAAGACATCGAAGAAGAGATTTATGGATGTTGTGAAGGAAGACATGAAGGTCGTTGAAGTCAGAAAAGAAGATGCAGAGGACAGGGTGAGGTGGAGGCGGGTGATTTGCTGTGGCGACCCCTGAAAGGAGCAGCCGAAAGTAAAAGAAGAAGAAGTTAGTTCAGACTTCTCCATGATCTCACCACACATTTCAAATCCTCCCGTACAATCCCCAGATATACCACTGTGCAATATAATCTTTCCAGCTCGATGTCCACCCAAAGGTCTCTCAGCAATGTTTCAGATTCAGCTACAAGGGTGTCAGATCATAAGAGCAGCTCAAATGGTTCATTCAGAGGAGGGGTAGTTCTACCCTAAAGCTCTCCCATATTCAGTTTTGAACCACAGCTTGTGACCCACAGAGGCCAAAAAAAAAGATCATTATATAAAAACCTGTTTTGTATCCATGGCATGGTGGCATAATAATTAGCACATCCACCTCACAGCATGAAAGTTCTTTATTCGACCATTGGGTTCAGTGAAGATGTTTCTGTGTGGAGTTCTCCCCATACTGTATGTGCATGGGGTTCCTCGAGGTACTCCGAATTCCTTCCAATGACATGCGCATAATACAAATCAGCTGTTCCAAATTGCCACAAACATGAAAATGTCTATGTCTGTACGTGTGTGTGTGTGTTGGTACTTTGATGAACTGGTGAGCTGTTCATGGGTAATCCACCTCTGCACAGGGTCAGTAAAGGCAGGCTGAAGCCTTCCTACAGCCCTCGTAGGATTAAGTACGCCTGGAAATGTATGAATGAATGCTTTAATGGCACAAACCAGTCCGACAACCTGTCAGCCACAGACTCACTTTATACATTACTTAAGAATACGATCCCAAAGCTCTGAAATTCCACCAGGGGTATGATCTCTCCCCTCACAGGTGCTCCACTCTTTTATCCTATACAAAGCTAGGTATTCTGATTTGGACCTGCTTGTTATCATCAGAGCTGATTCATTTATTCAGTTTCTAATCCGCTTCATCCTAATCTGGGTCGAGGGCTGGTGGTCATCTCAGTCAAGTCAGGGTTGGCAGAGTTCACTCTGGACAGCTCGCCGGGTCATCATAGGACATTAAACATGCTCACAACAACTTGTTATGAATATCAGCAATGGTTCTTTTATGTGGCGCTCACCTTAGACAGTGAGAGACATGGCCAGCATTTGATATCCCATTTAGTCACACTGGCATTGACAACTTTTACCCCCATTTCACTGGAGCACGGCAGACCTACGGAAGCAAAAATGTTGTCAACCGGAAACGTTCCGCAATTATTCCCTCATCTTCCGTGTCATTCCGTGTGATTCTATAGTTATTCCTCAAGTCTTCCTCCACTTCCGTATGCTTCCGGCTGGCCAAAATATTCCGTGAACGTGCTTTTGAGCATGCTCAAAAGCAAGTTCATGGGAAAAAATTCCGTTAGCGTTCTGTGGGGTTACTTTGGCGTACTTTCCGTACCTGTTCCGCCCATGCTGTGAACGTTCCGAGAGTGTAATAATCTCCACTTTTCCGTAGGATTTTCACCCATTTTCCATGTAAAAATGCCGAAGCTCTTCTGTAGACTGTGTTCCATGCCTTTCCACTACACGATCCTCGCATTCCGTAGTCCAGTGAAATGGGAGGATGAGTGATAGTGGAGCTTGAGCCCCTGATCTTCCCCCGATCAGTAAGCCAGCACACTACCACCAGGCTACCACTGCCCCACAGCTGATTCACACAAGATATGAAACAATCAAGTGCGTGTTGAAGGCCACTTTGAATGGTGAAAAAAGTCATATTAGAAGTAACCGTTATGTGTTGATATCCTTACATTGCAAATACAAAAATAATGTAAAAGACACAGATTAAACACCTCTGAAACACCTTCATTTGCTTTAGCTTAATTGAGAAACATCATTTAACTCTACTCAAAGAAAAACCAGATCTCTAACATACTGACCAAAATATTTCATATTCCTCTAGTATCTAAGAAATACGGCATACAAAATAGATTTGATTGGCTAAACTGTGCAAAAATAAAGATCTGACCCACTGCTAACCCTGCATTGTTTTTTTCCTGGATCTTGTGCAAAATGTTGATGTCACGTCTCCTGAACTCTGACATGCATTTCTCTCTGAAGGCTGAGGACTGTCCTTCCAAAAAATGTAAAATTGCTTTGAAACATCATCCCAGTACTATCCCAGATGCCCATGCAGCATAGTAGAGGCATGTTAAATTCACAACCCAAACCTTGTATAATACCATTCACATCTCAGACCAACTCCCAGCCACCCCCACAGCATTAATGCCATGAAATGTTCTAACTGCCATTGAAACCTCAGCCACAGAGATCAATCCTAAACACTAGATTACTACCGACCCGTCAGTTTAGTTAGGAGAGCCTTTCCATGCATTTGTGCGGCCAGTGGCGTAGTGGTTAGGGTGCTGTGCTCATGATCAGGAGGTTGTGAGTTCAAATCCCACTGAGACCCTCACTGTGCACGACCCCTGGGCAAGGTCTCAACCACAAGTGTGCCTCTGTTCACCCAGCAGTATAAATGGATACCAGTAAAAATATCCTGAGAGGGTAACCTGCAATGGAAGAGCATCCCATCCAGGTGTAGTCAAACTCCTGGTCGCTTCACGCTTTGGAAACTGGGGATGAGCCACAAGGCTTGGGTGTAAAAACCCAACAGACTTTTTACTTCCATGCATTGCTAGTTTTCCTCGATGCTGGTATCTACCAGCACATCCAAAGACATCTTTCTGTATCAACTCCTTGCTGCTTTCTCTACAACAACAAACTTTAATACAGTGGTACCTCACCTTACGGTAGTCCCAGCAAACGAAAAATCCAGGTGAGGAAAAACATTTTCCAAATATTTTTGTCTCTGTATACAAAACAAGGTCTCCTTACAAAAGCGCCAAATTTGTCCTTCAAACATTCAAAAGCACCATTCAAACATTCAAACAATGCACAAGTGGCTCTCCTATTGATTATCTTCCAACATCCCACTCCGCTGGCCTCCCATTGGCTAGGAAGGATGACACAGCTCCTTCCCATTGGTTATCTCCCAACATCCCGCCCCGCTGGACTCCCATTGGCTAGGAGGGATGATGCAGCTTCCTCCCATTGGCTATTATGGAGCTGCATCTCCCATAATGCTTTTTGTGTAATGGACAGTTACTGTTGTTTCATTAGTTTTTTGAGTGTGCTCATTGCTGTATTTTTTGACTCAGGCTTTTAACCTTCCATAAACATTTGTAAGATTATAACTCTGCTAAGAAGACATGGTCAACACACACGCGCACATACACACACACACACACACACACACACACACACACACACACACACACACACACACACACACACACACACACACACGTGTGATTCCCAGTGCAAGTGAAAAGAAGAAATTGTGCTCGTGGCATGCGGTTGAGTGATAACGCAAAGGAATATGGCCAAACCCGTCTACCATCGGTACGATATTGAAGCAGAAGGAGGTCTTAAAAGGTATGCTTTTATAATTTTTAAAGGGTTTAGGGGGTAGTATTGGTGGCCTTGGAACGAATCAAACATTTTTACATGTAAAATACGGTTCAACTTACAAAAAATCCAGGTAAAGAAAAAGGCTCTGGAACGGATTCATTTTGTAAGGTGAGGTCCCACTGTATAGTGGTTTTAATGTTAAATTAATCTCTCACTGCTGGTTCTGTTTGATGCTGCAAAACAAACCAGAATTCTCTGATACTGTCCTCAGGTAAACCAGTCCAGTGACCAGAGTGATAAATGTAACCCAACACATTGTGATCAGTTGAAATGACCATGCTTTTCATTACAGATTAGGAGTGAGACCACCCTCTGAGCCAACCCCATACTGTGTTGGGCTGTAAAAGCATATCTAGTCCATACATATCCATCCAATAGAATCTTAGCCTTGTTCACCACCAACGAAGTAACATTCCACACCCTAAAGCCAGATTTCATTACAAGGGTCTAGTGCATTTAAGACTGTCCATTATATGTCTGCTGCCTGACAGGCATCACACCTTTGTGGATCAGTACATTACCGTGGTGATGGGGCTTTTATGGTTTGTTGAATTCTAGGGCTGTGTAACTGGAAGCTTAATGATACCCGCAGGGCTTTCCTTGCAAAAAAATTTATTTCAGGGCAGAGATTAGACAAAGAGAAAATCTAAACACTGCCCACAGAAGGCAAGAAAAGACTATCCCCTTCCCAGATTGAAGTTACGCAGACCCACCTTTAAACCAGCATGGTTAAAGGGCTGCCCACATGCCCTCTTACAAATGATTATACTGAGCTATCTTTTGGGCTTGCTTGCTGGCTACAAGATAAAAAGTGAGAGTCAGATATAAGAAACAGTAGTCTTGTTTATATACACTACTATTATATAAGTATACAGGGATCTGTCACTTTCCGCGATTAATTGGGACCAAGAGCCCCACACGACCACTGAATTCCGCGAAGTAGGATCACCCCGGCCCACACCTGTAGTTTTGATGGGAGGTTTTGGGTTGTTTTTTGTTTTGTGTTTGTTTGGGGTTTTTTTTTTTTTTTTGCATAATTGGCCTGTTTTTTCAGTATTTTCCTTAACTTTCCTCCTGTTCTTCCTTAATTTCCTTATTTTTTTAATCCGATGAATATTTAAAAAAAAAAAAAAAACCTGCAATGCATTGAAACTGCATGAATTGAAACGCAAAGTAGCGAGGGATCCCTGTATTTATATAATGTTCATCCTTCGCGGTTGAAGATGACCATGACCTCATATCAGATCGATGAGTTGCGGTATGGGTGAAGTCATGGCTTGCGCTTGACTTGGATTTAAGTGAGGGAGAGTTGCACAGATCGTCAGACTCACTCTCTCGTCCCGGTCTATCTAAGTTCAGTGAGACGACATAGTTGAGACAATTGGCGATGGGTCAGGATGCAGTGGATGGCCAGCAGTGTCCTGTGTGTCTCATTGTGCCCTGGTTGTGCTCCATGACGCTTTGCTGCATCCAACTTCTTGTCCACTGAATCAATTTGGTGGTTTCTTTCGCACAATCAGCTGGACCCAGTCGTATACATATATACTGAATAATATTTTAAAGGACTTATACCATATGATATTGAAATATACAACAGTTATATCTCACCGAGATGCAACTACATTTTTAAATTTGATATCACAAGCTGCATTTTCCTGTTTTTTCTAACTATAGTTGTTAAAATTACTAATTTGAGTGGTACCTTTCTACATATATTTAGCCACCAGAATAATAAATTGACACAGGAAGACATAACTGCAGTCAGATTTTTTTTTTTGGTGTGTGTGTGTGTGTGTGTGTGTGTGTGTGTGTGTGTGTGTGTGTGTGTGTGAGTCAACCTTTGACATAAGTTTTTCCTGATTTTACTCGAGGGTTGTGGGAGGGGGATAACCTTCTGAAGTGAAGTAAAGTGCATCCTGATGGATTACAAGAGAGCAGTGCTGAGGCTTTTTATGTAAGCATGGCTGCAGGCTAGCTGGGTCACAGCCCACCCATGGTTGGGAGAGGCTGGGTCAGGCAAGGCAGCAAGGTACCACTTGTTCTAAACACTGCTCATCTAACATGTCACCTCAAGGCATAACTTGTATAAATATCTAATGCCAACACTCATATATCTGACAAAATTTTATTACAACAGTTATCATTCACCATTAATAAGATAATAGAATTGTAATACAATATATTCATTCTTGATTCTTGAAGAAGAAGAAAACAAAATCAGTGAAAGTTGCAAAAAGGTTTATTTCAGTACATTATTGAAATGGAATAAGTACACTTATAGCAATAGGCTTTTAAAAGTAATGACAGTTCATTTTTTTTAAATTAATTTAAACAAATTTATGATTCGACTGAATCAAAGCGCAGTATAAAATCTGAATCGAACAATACTGGTTCTTGAAATCTATTGTTGACTAATTTTTCTTTTGTCTATCAAGGAGCAGAGGCAGATAAAAGATTTATTAACTATGAGTTACAAAGCAGGACTCTGCTTAGATAACAACTTTAAATAACTACTATGTCTATGAGCAACTGTTAAAGCATTTTAAACCAGCAGTGATATTCCTCTTCTCTTAAATGTTGTGCTCTGCTTTCAAAAGATAACCCTAAAGCTATAAGGAGACAATCACATACAATCTCGAAGTAAGAATATGGATGCGATGACCTGGCGAGTTGTCCAGGGTACACTCTGCTCTGCCCCCTGAGTCAGCTGAGATGGGTGCCGGCCTCCCTGCAAACCTAATTAGTATTAAACAGTTCAGAAAATGAATCAATGGATGAAAAGTAAGACTATGGCAACTGGTGGTCTGTAAAACAGGGTCCTGCATCATAAGATTATTGCATTGTGCAATTTATATATACAATGGTACCTCACTTTACGAAATTAATCCGTTCCAGTGCTTTTTTCGTAAGTTGAACTGCATTTTACATGTAAAACACATGATTCATTCCATGGCTCCCAATACTACCCCATAAATCCTTTAAAAATTATAAAAGTACACTAATTTTGTTTGAAATCTGTATGAAATATGTGTTAAAAGTAAAAGAAAATTATTTACCTTTTTTTAAATCTCTCGAACCACCCATGTAACGCTTTAACGTCCGGGGGTTGCTGGTCTGAAGAACCCTCACCCCCATCCCCACCCTCCTTCTCAAGGTCCTTAAATATGGCGGTTGCTTTTTCCGAAATAATCGCCTCCGTCACTGTATCTCCGCTTTTAAGGCCTCCTTCTGCTTCAATATCGTCCCGATTTTAGAGGGGTTTCGGTCATACTCCTTTGCGATTTCGCTCAACTGCATCCCACTTTCTATTTTTTTATTATCTCCTGCTTCACTTTGATTGATAATGGAGCCTGCTTTTTCTTTTCAGTGTCACCAGGCAGTGGTGGTCTAGGGGTATAGGGTGCCGGATCGCTGATCCTAGGGTTGGGGGTTCGAGTCCCACTCTCCACAAGGTTTGTCACTGTCCTCCCAGTGCAGCTAACTGGGTTATCAAAGGCCAGCCATGTCTCTCACTGTCCATGGTGAGAGGCATGTAAAAGAATCATTGTGGACTTTCCTAAAGAGTAGCTGCAAAGCCATCAGCGTGTTTCTGTCCCTTGCTAAAGGGTTGTGTCAGGAAGGGCATCTCACGTAAAAACCTATGCCAAATCAAATGTGTGAATCAGATGATTCACTGTGGTGACCCCTGAAAAAGGGAAAAAGCTGAAAGGAAAAGAATATATATATATACACCGTAAACAACATGATAAGCGCCTGTCTGTCTTCCTTTCGGCTTTTCCCCTTTTACTCGGGAGCCGTCACAGCGAATCATCTGATTCGCACGTTTGATTTGGCAGTTTTTTGGGTTTTTACGTCGGATGCCCTTCCTGTCACAACCCTTTTAGCAAGGGACAGAAGCACACTGATGGCTTTGCAGCCTACTCTTTACAAAAGTCAGCAATGGTTCTTTTACATGCCTCTCACTATTGACAGTGGACAACCTTGTGGAGAGTGGGACTTGAACCTCCAACCTTTGGATCAGCGATCCAACACCCTATACCACTAGACCACCACTGCCCCTAGCGTGATAAGCGCCTAGGGTGCTTAAAAAATTGGAGTGGGTGGGCGTTTATTAAAATGTTACCAGCGGAGTGGAACGGTAAGTGCATATTACCATTGAGGATAAGCATGAATAATAATAGAACAATAAAAGAGTTTTACTGGTATTTGTTTTATTCATTTTGTGGTATCAACCAAATTACTTATATAAAAGCTGAAAATAAACTGAAAACAGCATAGATTAAAAAAAAAAATACTTTTCCTTCCCTTACTTTTCCCTCCCCATGCTATTCCTTTAAACATTTCCTTTAAACATTTTCCCAAGTAAAATGAGCCAATCAGAATGTCAACTTTAGCACATGGCAAGTTTAACCAATCAACACCAACATAAACAAAAGCACATGGCCAGGAACATCTTTAAATGTATGAAGTTAGTGAGCAGGAGAATCTGGTGAAAATTCCTCTTCATCACTTTCTGATAGGTCCATATCTGGCTCATTGCTCCATTCATTCAGAGCATCCCATAGTTTTGCTGCAGCAGTTTCTAATGGTTCATTGGTTGGTGGACATTTACCAAGAGATCAGCAAAATATTTTCCTGTTTTTTTAAAGCACTGCAAACAATCAAATGTGTTGTTACTGATGAACATTATAGACATTCCCCAGTGGCAGGGGGTCTTGAAATACCTTGTGAACTCACTTTTACAGGCAGTGAACCCCTCATTTTACTGTTACAGAGACTGATCCAATAGAAAGTTTGATCTACGATTTTGCTCCCAGTACACATGGACGGTTATTAGAAGTAAGATCAAAAACACTGGGAGGAGGGCGCTTATTGGAGCACACGGCGTGTGTGTGTGTGTGTGTCTGTCTGTGTCTGTGTGAGTGTGTGTATTGTGTGTGTGTGTGTGTGTGTGTGTGTGTGTGTGTGTGTATGTATGTGTTTGTGTGTGTGTGTGTGTATATATATATATATATATATATAGATATATATATATATATATATATATATATATATATATATATATATATATATATATATATACAATGCTGTGTAAAAGTTTTTACCCCTGATCAATTTCTGACATTTTTGCATGTTTGTCACCATCATCCATTTCAGATCAAGCAAATCTAAATATTACACAAAAATAAAACACAAGTAAACACAAAATGTAGTTTTCAGTGCAACTTGCATTTATTTTAACCTACAAGGGCCCGTGTAAATGAGTAATTGCCCCTAAACCTAATAGCTGGTTGAACCACCTTTTACAGCAATAACTGCAGTCAAGTGTTTGCAATAATAGGTGATGAGTCTTTCAGATCACTGTGATGGGATTTTGGCCCACTCTTCTCTGCAGAATTGTTTAAGATCAACCAGATTGGATGGTTTTCGGGTATGAATAGCTTTTTTAAGGTCATGCCACAGCATGTCAATAGGGTTCAGGTCAGAACTTTGACTAGGCCACTCCAAAACCCTCATTTTGTTCTTTTTTAGCCATTCAGAAGAGGATTTGCTGGTGTGCTCCAGATGATTGTCTTGATGTAGAACCCAGGTGCACTTTAGCTTGAAGTCTTGAACTGATGGATGAACATTCTTCACCAGGATTTCTTGGTAGTGAGCAGAATTTATTGTTACATCAATCGTGACAAGTCACCCAGGTCCTGAAGCAGCAAAGCAAGCCCTGATCATCGCACTTCCACCACCATGTTTCACTGTTGGAACAAAGTTCTTTTTATCAAATGGACTGTTCCTTTTGTGCCAGATGTAACAGGATGCATTTCTCCCAAAAAGTTCAACCTTAGCTTCATTAGTCCAGAAGACATTTTCCCAAGCGCTTTGGGGATGATCAAGATGATTCTTGGCAAAAGTGAGTCATGCCTTGATATTGTTTTTTGTCAACAGTGGCTTTCACCTCAGAACTCTTCCATGGATGCCATTTTCCATCATGTTTTTCTGATGGTGGAGTCATGAACATTGACATTAACTGAGGCAAGTGAGGCGTGTAGTTGTTTAGAAGTGGTTTTTGGATCCTTTGTAACTTCTCCGGTTAGTCTGCGCCATGCTCATGGAGAAATTTTGGTAGGCCGGCCACTCCTGGGAAGGGTCACCACTGTGCCACGCTTTCTCCATTTATCAATAATGGCTCTGACAGTGGTCTGCTGGAATCCCAAAGATTTACCAATGACTTTGGATCCATTCCCAGACTGAGGCACTTCTATAATCTTCTTTCTTGTTTGCTCTTGAAGCTCACTGGATCACGGCATGATGACGTGTGTTCAGTATGGTCTACCTCACCTTGTCAGACAGGTTTCATGTTCAAGATCTCCTGATTGGAAATGTCTGGCAGCAATCAGGCCTGGTTGTGGCCATGAAATTGAAATCAGTTTTCCCCCAATAATAGGATTAATCACAATTACCTCACCTTTTAACAAGATAGATATATATATATATATATAGGGGGCAGTGGTGGTCTAGTGCGCTGGATCGCTGATCCAAAGGTTGGGGGTTCGAGTCCCACTCTCCACAAGGTTGTCACTGTCCCCCGCAGTGCGGGTAACTGGGTTATCAAAGGCGGGCTATGTCTCTCACTGTCTATGGTGAGAGTCATGTAAAAGAATCATTGCTGACATTCGTAAAGAGTAACTGCAAAGTCGTCAGCGTGTTTCTGTCCCTTGTTAAAAGGGTTGTGACAGGAAGGGCATCCGACGTAAAAACCTCTGCCAAATCAATTGTGCGAATCAGATGATTCGCTGTGGCGACTTCTGAGTAAAAGGGAAAAAGCCAAAAGGAAGACAGACAGACATATATATATATATATATATATATATATATATATATATATATATATATATATATATATATATACATACATACATATATATTTATGCACTACTCTAATAAAACATATGTAGTCATCTAAAAAAAAATAACAACATAATATTATTTAACATTTTGGAAGTTTTATACCAACCCAAAAATATGTCGGAGGAAGTGCACATTTATTAATCCCACTCCTCTTGTAAGGCATGACATATTAACATCTACTTCACTACTGAGAGATCAACTTTATATATGATATCTAACAAATCAACAAGAATGTGTGTATTACATATAGTACAAATGCAATTAGAAACAATAGGACTACAAAAATAGACTAGAAACAGCAGTTACTTACTAAAAATCTATTCAGTACTAATTTTGAAAATTTTCTATACTGTTGTTTATCAATAAAAGGTTGTAGTACTTTGACAGTTCTTCCAATCATCATGCAATTGCCTAGCATCCTGACCCATCCACTCATAATGAAGTCTCAGAGAGATTAATTGTACATTCGTGTGATGTTTTTATACATTTGTAGAGTTTTTCTGGGCTAAAACCTGAGCTATAGGACTCCAGTGAAGCTCATTCGTTCATTTTCTTTAACCGTTCAGTTTATTTTATTTTCTGTAAACGCTTAATACTAATTAGGGTCACGGAGAGGCTGACGCCCATCCCAGCCAACTGCGGGGAAGGGCAGAGTACACCCTGGATAGCTTGCTAGGCCATCGCAGGGCAGAACTGCGCTGACGGCTACACAGTTCTTCTTGTTGAAAGTCAGACAAGTGGATCTTTTACATGAACCTCTCACCATAGACAGTGAGAGACATGGCCGGCCTTTGATAACCCAGTTAGCTGCACTGGGGGGACAGTGACAATCTGTTAAGAGTGGGCCCTGAACCCCCCAACCTTCAGATCAGTAATCCAGCACCTTTACCACCAGGACACCACTGCCCTTCCAGAGGAGCTGTGCTTCAATACGTTTTAATGGATTGCTCTGCCATGGGAATGTATGGGGGGAATCATATCAGATGCCCTGTGCAGAAATTGTTTGCTGCTTCAGAGTAAAGTAACTATAAAGTTGAACATATTTTAGCACTCACTTTGTAATGCTTATATACATAGATCAGTGCTATATTTGAGGAAATCTTTCGTGAAATTTTAGCGGAAGCAGAGCCTGTAGTACTACAGTGATCTTAGAGGCGGCGCCACTGAAGCAGGAATGAAAATATTATTATATCCTTCGTAATGCTCATCTTTGTTCATTGTGGCTATAGCACACTATAAAAGTAAATGTACATCTTTATAACTTCCAAAGTTTTTGTCAAATTGAATTGGAGACTAAAGTTATAAGTCTTTGGCCCAAGCTCTGCTCATGACTTCAGCATTATGATATTGCTGTATTTACTTGTGTGGCAATGCACGGGCATGAGAAATATGATGTGGGGGCCATTATGGCCATCATGGCTCCTTGAATGCATGTCCAATAGTCCTGTCAGTCTGTCAACACTGCTGTCTCTTGGGGCCTAAGATTAAACGATCCCAAGCAAGCTGCAAAGAACAGTGGTACTCCCATTCCTCCAGACTTATGTAAAAAAAAAAAAAAAAAAAAAAAAAGTTCCAGACTTCGAGCAATTTTTCTGCAGTCCAGACTTTTTTCTCTGTTGACTTCAAAGCACCTTTGCAGTGGGGAAAAAAAGAGAAATGAAAGAGAGGAAAATGGTGTTCAGTTGTGGGTAGCGACAGATTGACATTCTTGAGGGTCTTCATGCACTGTGTCCACTGAGGCTCAATCCAAAAACCCATACCTTCAGAAAGTTATCTGGATACTACGAGGTTACATGCCATTCTTAGTATGAAATATCACATTACAAAGTGGGTGAAAATTGCTCTATGTGTAAATGTATATGCCAATCAGCCAAAATATTAAAACCACCTGTCTATATTGTTTTTGTTATTGTTGTTGTTGTTGTCATTTTTTTTTTTTTTACTGTGGTGTGGGGTCCTCTGACACAGGTCCTGTAGACTGTAGCATTGTGCATGGAATAGATTTCCTATATCCTCTGCAGCAACCTATATCATCCTACATATATACCCCATATATTGGTGGTCTAGTGGTATAGAGCGCTGGATCGCTGATCCAAAGGTTGGGGGTTTGAGTCCCACTCTCCACAAGGTTGTCACTCCCCCCCCAGTGCAGCTCACTGGGTTATCAAAGGCAGGCCATGTCTGTCACTGTCTATGGTGAGAGGTTCATGTAAAAGAACCATTGCTGACTTTCGTAAAGAGTAGCTGCAAAGTCGTCAGCGTGTTTCTGTCCCTTGCTAAAAAGGGTTGTGACAGGAAGGGCATCCGACGTAAAAACCTCTGCCAAATCAAACGTGCGAATCAGATGATTCGCTGTGGCGACTCCCGAGTAAAAGGGAAAAAGCCGAAAGGAAGACAGACATATACCCCATATATATAATGCAGGTGGCATGGCATTGGTTGGAGCCTGAGGTACTATGTGCATTCCCCATTGGCGTGTGGACACATTCTGCCCCTTTACCCATCCCCTGACCTGCTGCCTTGTAGATTTGGTTTCTTTTAGGTAAACGTGAGAAGATTGTCACTCCTAGAATAAACCAACTCTTGCCTTGTGGTTTTTAAACAAAGCCTAAGTTAACCCTGTGGAAAATCTGCATTATACGATTCTTATTGGTCATCTTGACGCATCTTGCCCCTGATTCTGTTCAACTCTATTAACACCAAAAAAAAAAAAAAAAAAAAAATGCTGGGCTTATTATTTATTCAAGTTCAACTGCATTATTATTATAATTGTTGTGGTTGTTGTTGTTGTTGTTGTAGTAGTCGTTGTTGTTGTTGTTGTTGTTGGGCAGTGGTGGCCTGGTGGTAAGGTGCTGGATCATTGATCGTAGGGTTCAAGCCCAATGAACAACAGGTTGTCACTACACACATCCCCCCACCCCCCACCCCCAGTGCAGCCAACTGGGTTATCAAAGGCCGGTCATGTCTCTTATTGTCTATGGTGTGAGGCATGTAAAAGAACCATTGCTGACTTTTATTAAGAGGAGCTGCATAGCCGTCAGCACGTTTCTACCCTGCAATGTCCTGGCAAGCGATCCAGGGTGTACACTGCCCTCACTCAGAGTCGGATGAGATGGGCACCAGCCGCCCTGCAACCCTAATTAGCATTAAGGGATACAGAAAATGAATGAATTAATTATTGTTATTATCATTATGTCATAGAGACAGCTCTGAGTTGAGGAACCATGGACTCCACTGGGCCTCTGAGCGTGTTATGTGGTATTTGGCTCAGAAACATTGACAGCAGATAATTCCTTTAGTTTGGAGGAATCTTATCTGTTTCTCAGGCACATCCCACACAAACACCTTGAACTATTAGTTTTTCAGTGGGATCTGAGCCGAACCCAGGACTTGAACCCAGGTCCTTCTTGTTGTGAAGCGGACGGGTTTTCCATTACACCGCTATGCTGCCCTGGGCCATTTTTGTAGGTACTAATAGCTGCATACCCAGATGCCACCAGAACAAGATGATCACTTCACCTCTCAGTCACCTGTATTAAAGTTGTGCGTGATTTATGTAGATCATATAGTATTGTAGGTCCATAAATTATCCCTCCTGAAGATGCGTATCCAATCCGCTTAAAACGAACACCCCGACACAACTCCTTGAAATATTCTTCAGTGAAAATCAAGAATTATTCTTATATCTTTGTGTGTGTGTGTGTGTGTGTGTGTGTGTGTGTGTGTGTGTGTGTGTGTGTGTGTGTGTGTGTGTGTGTGTGTGTGTATGTGTGTGTGTGTGTGTGTGTGTGTGTGTGTGTGTGTGTGTGTGTGTGTGTGTGTGTGTGTGTGTGTGTGTGTGTGTGTGAAAGGCAACATGGGCAGATCCATCATGTGAACAGCAAACTTAAAATGCTTGCGTGATCCAGTGTAAGTCAAACCTGGTTAAAAATATTGGACTCCAGATTTGTTCATTCTTGACTCCAATTAGTTTCTGGTGGAGCAGTGGTGGCTCGGTGGGTACGATGACATACACACTCCTTCATTGCTCTACTTTATTGCCTGAGATATTTTCTGATTACTGTAAACCAATTACTAAGTTGTAAAGAAATATGCACTACACTATGGCCCATGTTTGCTTATTATTATTATTATTATTATTATTATTATTGCTATTATTATTATTATTATTATTATTATTATCGTCATCATAATGTGGACATTCCATATGTGTATATTTTTTTAATGAATCTGACGAAATGTTATTTGGCATTCATTCAACATCCAACATGTACAAGTGTGTGCACGTGTGATGGAAATGTTTGA
>CM045733.1:60482500-60560000 GCA_024760905.1 Plotosus lineatus | reverse complement strand
TCCCATCAAAACTAGTTACATTTTTGTCAGATGCGCATCTGAGTACACATGTGCGCGCATCTGTATGTGTGTGTATTTATATTTTATTTACATCTTATTCAGATTTTTGAATGTTTAATTGTTGTTATAAGTATTTCTGAAGATAAGAATTTATTGCATTGAAAATGTATTTATTGATATCATATACACATATACATGTACGTATACGACAGTCGGAGGGTTGGTGGGGTTCTACTTCACGGATCCTACTTCACGGATTTTGATGGTCGCGTGGGGGTTTCGGTCCCAATTAACAACAGAAAGTGGGGGATCCCTGTAATTAATGTCTTGAAATACTTATAACCACTTATCCAATCATTCATTTTCTGTAACTATTTAATCATAATTAGGGTCACGGGGACATTGGCGCCCATCCCAGCCAGCTCAGGACAGCTCGCCAGGCCATTGCATTGCAGAAACACGCTGACGGCTATGCAGCCTACTCTTGTCAAAAGTCAGCGATGGTGTAATCACTTATGAGATGCTTTATTTTGGATTTAATGTGGAAGTTACAGACTTACAAACGTAAGGGTTTCTTTTTCAAAGTGATTACCCGTACGGTACCGTATACCTACATGGTTTTTTTATTCATACAGCATCTCGGAAAACGAGACTTCGCACATGTGTAAGCTGACATAAGTCAAGTGGTCAAAATGGCAACGGAAGAACGTGCGTTCCATGTTGGGGATAAATTTTCATCAGGGTTAGATTTAGGGGTTAGGGGTGTCGGGTTAGGGGTTTCGGGTTAGGGGTTAGGGTTAGGGTTAGGATTATGGTTATACGGGTTTCATCTGCTAAACATATGGCACAATGATTAACCTTATTTCCAGTAGGTGGCCCTGTCAACGCACATGCGCAAAAGGATTGCTGTAAGAATAGCAAAAAATAAATCCCGTACAATGCCGTACGGACGTCCACGGCCTTTCTTTTTTGTCTGATGTCCATTATTATCATGCTATATTCACAAAAGCTTCTTTGATTGTTTTGACAAACCATCGTTTTTAATAGAGGCAAGTTATAATGGCAACAAAGAAGCAAACTGTGAAATACACTGTCCAGCCAAAGAAAAAGTGGCCCACACAAATCTGTTATCGTCCCGCCTTCAGCTTTGCTTGTTTCACAAACTTAAGTAACATGATATTTCCATTCAGTTTTGGGTTAATTTCTCACCAACATGTTGATCTGAAGTGGGGCGGGGCTAATACATATGTGAAAATGATTCCTCGTGCTCCCTGAACCATCATCATCATCATCATCATCATCATCATCATCTTCCGCTAAGTTCAGGGTCGAGTTGCGAGGGCAGCAACCTAAGCAAAGAGGTCCAGACGTCCCTCTCCCCAGCCACTTCCTCCAACTCTCCCAGGGGGGACTCTGAGGCTGTCCCAGACAAGCCGAGAGACATAGTCCCTCCAGCGTGTTCTAGGTGACCCCGGGGTCTCTTCCCGGTTGGACATGCCCGAAACACCACACCAGGGAGGCGTCAGGGAGGCATTCTGACCAGATGCCCGAGCCACCTCAACTGGCACCTCTCAATGCAGAAGAGAAGCCGATCTACTCCGAGCTCTCCACAGATGGTAGCGCTTCTTACCTTCTCACTAAGGGAGAACCCCGTCACCGGGCGAAGGAAGCTCATTTCAGCCGCTTGTACCCACGATCTTGTTCTTTCGGTCACTACCCAAAGCTCGTGACCATTGGTGCGGGTTGGAACATAGATCAACTGGTAAGTTGAGAGCTTTGCCTTGCGGCTCAGCTCCTTCTTCACCACGACAGACTGGTACAGGCTCTACTTAACAGCAGAGACTGCAGCGAGTCATCTGTCGATCTCCCACTCCATCCTTTCCTCACTCGTGAACAAGTCAACACGACTATAAAGTCAATCATCGAATTGTGACCTAGGGTGCTCTGGTGCCAAGTGCACTTATGGGCACACTTATGTTTGAACATGGTGTTCGTGATAGACAAACTGTGAAGAGCACAGAAGTCCAACAACGAAACACCATTCGGGTTCAGACTGGAGAGACCGTACCTACCGATCACACCCTTCCAGGTCACACTATCGTTGCCCACATGGGCGTTGAAATCTCCCAAGACAATGAGTGAGTCTCCCGAGGGAGCGTTCTCCAACACAACCCTCAAAGACTCCAAGAAGAGTGCGTACTCTGAACTGTCATTTGGTGCATAAACTACCCTTTTGTCAACTGGGGAGAACCCCAACATTTGGGCCCCGAGACAGGGGGGGGCAACAAGAATACCCACACCGGCTTGCCGCCTCTCCCCTTGAGCAATTCCAGAAAAGAATAAGGTCCAGCCTCTCTCGGGATGGATGGTTCCAGAGCCCAAGCTATGCGCTGAGGTGAGCCCGACTCTGTCTAGTCAGTATCTCTCCACCTCACGCACCAGATCAGGCTCCTTCCCCACCAGAGAAGTGATATTCCATGTCCCGAGGGTCAGAGTAAGTAGCCGAGGATCGCTCCGACAGAACCCATGCCTTCAGCTGCCACCCAACTCACACTGCACCCGACCCCTAAAACTCCACCCATGGGTGGTGGGTCCATGGGAGGGCGGACCCATGTCTCCTTTTTGGGCTAGGCCCGGCCAGGCTCCATGGGCAGAAGCCCGACCACCAGGCGCTCACCTTCGAGCCCCTCCCCCGAGCCGGGCTCAAGGAGGGGACCCCGGTGACCCGCGTCCGGGAGAGGGAGACTGCTTCCTTGGACGTCTCTCCGTCATAAGGGTCTTCTGAATCGCACTTCGTCTGGACCTTCACCCAGGACCTGTTTGCCTTGGGTGACCCTACCAGGGGTATTATGCCCCCGACAACATAGTTCCTAGGATCATTAGGTCACGCAAATATTTTACATTTATTTAATCAGTTGTTACTAATTTAATTTAAATATTATGTACGCTTGTTTTTATCTCATCTTTTTGTTTAATTTTCTTATACTTCATACTTTATTTGATTTTCTACACTTGAATACCTCATTTTATATCAGTAATGTCAATAATTTATCAGTTGACTTGACTTATTAGTAATATATTGGTGTGTGCATTGTACAAATAATTCCTGCTTTTGATGCAATTTAAGAAACCCAAAATTATAAACTATTGTCTGGTATAAATTGTTATTGACTGAATATATTTCACTACATGAATTGAGTATTAATTGTAAATGTTGAAATCAAATAAAATCAATTAATTTATCCGTGGCATCAGAGAAGAAAAGGTGCATTGATGTGATCACCTCCTCATTCAATACATTCACATCATCAGCTGCTTCATTTTATTGTCGCATTAATGTTGCTGAGCCTCGACCCGACCGACTGGAGCTACAATGCCATGGAGATTATATGTTGTGATCAAGAATAAATACGTACTCCCCATGAAAATACTGTATTAGCGTTCTCAATGGGCAGTGTATTGGTGCTTGTCGTGAACACAAGATGGCAGCAAACCACATTTTGAAGGTCAGGTGAAATAAAATGTCTTGTTAAGGTTAGGATTGATTGATTGATTGATTGATTGATTTTATTTGATTTCAACAGGGGGGCAGTGGTGGTTTGGTGGTATAAGGCGCCGGATCGCTGATCCAAAGGTTGGGGGTTCGAGTCCCACTCTCCACAAGGTTGTCACTGTCCCCCCCAGTGCAGCTAACAGGGTTATCAGCCATGTCTCTCACTGTCTATGGTGTGAGGCATGTAAAAGAACCATTGCTGACTTTCGACAAGAGTAGGCTGCAAAGCCGTCATCGTGTTTCCGCCCTGCGATGGCCTGGCGAGCTGTCCAGGGTGTACTCTGCCCTCACCCTGAGTTGGCTGGGATGGGCACCAGCCTCCCCGTGACCCTAATTAGGATGAAGCGGTTACAGAAAATGATGATGATGATGATGATTTCAACATTCACAAATAATACTCATAGATATAGTGCAATATATCAGTCTATAATAATTTATACCATACAATAGTTTATAATTTTGTCATAAAATAAAAAAATTATTTGTACAATGCTCACACCAATATATTACGAATAAATAAACTGAGAAATTATTTGCATTACTGATTTAAAATGAGGTATTCAAGTATAGAAAACCAAATAAAATATAAATTATATAAAAATAAAATTAAAAGACTAGATAAAAACAAGTATTGATAACTACTAGTTATAGAAATGTATAATAACAAATAGGGCAGTGGTGGTCTAGTGGTATAGGGTGGTAGATCGCTGATTCAAAGGTTGGGGGTTCGAGTCCCACAAGGTTGTCACTGTCCCCCCCCCCAGTGCAGCTAACTGGGTTATCAAAGGCCGGCCATGTCTCTCACTGTCTATGGTGAGAGACATGTAAAAGAACCATTGCTGACTTTCGTAAAGAGTAGCTGCAAAGTCGTCAGCGTGTTTCTGTCCCTTGCAAAAAGGGTTGTGACAGGAAGGACATCTGACGTAAAAACCTCTGCCAAATCAAACGTGCGAATCAGATGATTCGCTGTGGTGACTCCCGAGTAAAAGGGAAAAAGCCGAAAGGAAGCCAGACAGACAGTGGTACCTCACCTTATGAAATTAATGCATTTCGGAACCTAGATTTTTCGTAAATTGAACCGTATTTTACATGTAAAACGTGTGTATTCGTTCCAAGGCCCCCAATACTACCCCCTAAACCCTTTAAAAATTATAAAAGCATACCTTTTAAGGCAGGGGTAGTGGTAGTCTAGTGGTATAGGGCGCTGGATCGCTGATCCAAAGGTTTGGGGTTCGAGTCCCACTCTCCACAAGGTTATCACTGTCCCCCCCCCAGTGCAGCTAACTGGGTTATCAAAGGCCGGCCATGTCTCTCACTGTCTATGGTGTGAGGCATGTAAAAGAACCATTGCTGACTTTCGTAAAGAGTAGGCTGCCAAGCCATCGGCGTGTTTCCGCCCTGTGATGGCCTGGCGAGCTGTCCAGGGTGTACTCTGTCCTCGCCCGAAGTTGGCTGGGATGGGCACCAGCCTCCCCGCGACCCAAATTAGGATTAAGCGGTTACAGAAAATGAACTGATGAACCTTTTAAGGCCTCTTTCTGCTTCAATATCGTACCGATGGTAGACGGGTTTGGCCATATTCTTTTGCGATATCACTCAACCGCTTGCCACAATTCCGCCTCTTCTTTTTACTCGCACTGGGAATCACACGTGTGTGTGTGTGTGTGTGTGTGTGTGTGTGTGTGTGTGTGTGTGTGTGTGTGTGTGTGTTGACCATGTCTTCTTAGTAGAGTTATAATCTTACAAATGTTTATGTTTATGCAAGATTAAAAGCCTGAGCCAAAACATGTGTCCAGAGACGGAAATTTTAGGTAAATGTGTTTCGTAACATGGATTTTTTTTGTTTGTTGGGACTTTCGTAAGGTCAACACATGCACGAACACACACACGCTCGTGTGCTTCCCGGTGCGAGTGAAAAGAAGAAGCGGGCTCGTGGAATGCGGTTGAGTGGTATCGCAAAGGAATATGGCCAAACCCGTCTACCATCAGTACGATATTGAAGCAGAAGGAGGCCTTAAAAGGTATACTTTTATAATTTTTAAAGGGTTTAGGGGGTTGTATTGGGGTCTTTGGAACGAGTCATGCGTTTTACATGTAAAGTGCGATCCAATTTACGAAAAATCCAGGTTCCGAAACCACTTCTGGAACAGCTTAATTTCGTAACGTGAGGTACCACTGTATTTAGTTCTTTGTAAAAAAAAAAAAATTAATATATTTTGATCGACAGAGTATTTATTTTTAGAAACAGGTAACGTATTTACAAGTGTTCTAGCTATTGATGTAAAAAATTTGTTACTGAAGGTAGCAACTCAAAAAGAATCATGAATTAATTTACCATCATTTTCTAATACAATTGGATTAGTACATTTAGACTCATTATTATAACCTAGGCTTTTTTCGGGTGCTCCATAACTTTTTACTGTTGATGTTATGGCTTTCTGGTTGTCCGATTCACTGAAGGCTGGAATATTCAGCGTCAATATTATAACCAGTGCCACTAAGATCATAATTGCCCAGCCTGGGCGCCGCCATAATTGATGTTTATGTCTGGAGCTTCTGGGAAGGCCGAACTTCCATTCATCTCCAACCCATTCATCTGCGAAACCAACGGTAGTCTGGCTTCGAGTCTGGCTTCACGCAGTGAAGGGACAACTCATCAGCGCCGTTGACGTAGATTCGTCCGCCGGAAAAAAACGTTTCACCCATAATACTGGAAACTTCGACAATCACGCTTCTAAATTTTCAGTTGAAGTTTTCAGTTAAAGTGGAGACATTTCATTGATTTGGATGCATCTAATACAGTCCGGACTTCCACTGGGGCAAGAACTGGGAATTTCCAAAAGGTTAACTTCAGTTTCACAGGGTATAAAATACAAGATTTAAAATTTATCCAATAGTCAAAGGTAGTGTGTGACTTCATTAATACATATCTTTTGCACACATTTCAAAAACTGGATGTGACTGATATTAAAATACATTTTTCTAGCTAGTGCAAGTTTTGAAAATGAAATGGCACGAGTACAGAAGGTTTCTTTATAATTATTGGCACCCATAATTAAAATGCTTTAGATTCTAGTAAATTCAGTTTTTGCCTCCAAAACATATCAGACTACAATAGAAAAAAGAGGAAATTCCAACATTTAATTCAAATGCATTTATTCAGTGGGAGAAAAATCCCACATTTAGAAATAATTATTTTACTTCAAATCATGTGTAGCACAATTATTAGCCTCCTGATGTTAATACTTTGTTCAACACATCTTTTATCAACAAAACAACACCTAATCTTCTCCTATAATGTTTCACAAAATGGGACAATACAGAAAGAAGTTTCTTGAACTGTTCCTCTCTGCATGTCGTCCTTTCGGCTTTTTCCATTTTCCTCGGGAGTCGCCACAGCGAATCATCTGATTCGAACATTTGATTTGGCAGAGGTTTTTACGTCGGATGCCCTTCCTGTCACAACCCATTTAGCAAGGGACAGAAACACGTTGACGGCTTTGCAGCTACTCTTTACGAAAGTCAGCAATGGTTCTTTTACATGAACCTCTCACCAGAGACAGTGAGAGACATGGCCCGCCTTTGATAACCCAGTTAGCTGCACTGGGGGGGGGACAATGACAACCTTGTAGAGAGTGGGACTCAAACCCCCAACCTTTGGATCAGCGATCCAGCGCCCTATACCACTAGACCACCACTGCCCCAACTGTTCCTCTCTGCATAGTCTCTCTAAATGATTGAGCACCCTGGTTCTCGCCTGTGAAATCTGATCTTCAGGGCATTTCACAGGTTTTCAATAGGGTCAATGTCTGGGGACAGAGATGGCCATGGGAGAAGCTTGATTCAGTGTCTCCGGTGAACAATTTCTATGTAGATTTGGCCACATTTATATGCATTATCTTGCTGAAAGATGAAGTGATGTCTCATCTTCAGCTTTCAAGCAGAGGCCACCCGATTTTAATTTAAAATGTCCTGCTAGGCATTCATGATGTCTTGCACCTTGACAAGTTTTCCAGGGCCTCACCGATCCTCCCCCATACTTCACGGGAGGCAAGGGACATTCTCACCTGACCAAGGCATACAGTCCCAGTTGAAGTCACAGTACCGCTTAGTGAACTCCAGATGTTTGTGTTTATGACTGTGAATGAGGAAAGGTTTGAACTGTGCATGCCTTCCAAACAGTTTGTTGGCATGTGGATAACACCTGATGGTTATTTTGGAGACTTTGTGATCCCGAGACGCTACCATTTGTTGCAATTGTATTTAACAGTGAGCTTTAGAGAACTTTTTTTATTTCTCTTGCCACCCGCCTCACTGTGTATGGTGGCAAAATAACCTTGCGTCCTCACCCAGGCTTGTTCGCTACATCCCAGTTGTTTTAAACTTCCAACTGATTACTCTGACAGAAGATATGGGCAGACTCAGGCGAGATACGATTTTCTTGTAGCTATTTCCTGACTTGTGAAGATCGACACATCTGCCTTATTTGAATGATATTTTTCTTTGACTTTCCCATGTTGAACAGTGGAGGGAAAAAAATGGCCTCTTCATTCACATCATATTTATACGCCAAGGAAACAGGAAGTGATGAAGTACTAATTAAATGGTCCCAGATACTCTGATCAACTTTGTAAACTACTTTAGAAATGACAGAAATGCTTTCAATTACATTCATTTCCGAGGAATTGTTACATGTGCCAATAATTGTGGAACAGGTGATTTTATAAAAAATGGTTTTTTTTGTTTTTTTTTTTAATTAGTCAGGGACTTTTTTTTTTTTCAAGTCCCAGGTTCAAGAAGAGTTTGTCTGTAGACTTTGCATGTAGACTCCCTGTGCTGTTTGGGTTTCCTCAGGGTATTCTGATTTCCTCTCACATTCCAAAGACAGGCATCAATTTCAGAGGGAAGTAAAACTGTGCAAATATCAACGGAGGAAAAACTAACCGCTTGAATCAGCGATAGTACAAAAAAAACAGATTATATGAAAATAAGAACACAGAAAAAAAGCTGTTATCCTGAATACACAAAGGAATTTGAGCAAGGTTAGAAATTGCACTGACACAGCCAATAGTTCAAGTCCCACTGCTTTGTAATTCCATTCACCCCGCCATCTCAACCCCCGACACACACACACACACACACACACACACACACACACACACACACAAACCATTCAAAGTCATTTTCACACCAAATGGAAATTAACATCTCATGCCTAACCTGCATGTGTTGGACTCTGGAAATTTAAAAAAAAAAACCAGAGTCTTCCTCTTCTTTTCCTTTCGGCTTTTCCCTTTTTCAGGGGTCGCCACAACGAATCATCTGACATCAATTATGTTTGATTTGGCATAGGTTTTTACCTCGGATGCCCTTCCTGACACAACCCTTTTACCAAGGGGCAGAAACACACTGACGGCTATGCAGCTCCTCTTTATGAAAGTCAGCAATGGTTCTTTGACATGAACCTCTCACCATAGACAGTGAGAGACATGGCCTGCCTTTGATAACCCAGTTAGCTGCACTGGCGAGACAGTGACAACCTTGTGGAGAGTGGGACTCGAACCCCCAACCTTAGGATCAGTGATCCAGCACCATATACCACCAGGCCACCACTGCCCATATTTTTATTTTTATTTTTATTTTTTTTTCATTTAAAAAATAACCCAGAATATCCAGAAGAAATCCAAGCATGAGGAGAGCATGCACATTCCACACATTAACAATTGAAATCAGGACTACCTTCCCTGTTTATGCATGTTTTATGTTTATGTATATGTACACGTTCCCTGAACATTACTAGCTGAATTTTTTGGTTGCCCATGTAATTTGTTCTTCTTCCTGCTCTCTTTGTTGAGCATAGTTGCAATTTTATGCAGCAAGAAACTAGAATACGCATAGAAAAAAAAACTGTATTTCAAAAAGGTTGGCACACTATACAAATTGTGAATAAAAACTGAATGCAATGATGTGGAAGTGCCAAATTTCAATATTTAATTCCGAATAGATAGATGACAGGGTCAAAAGTTTAAACTGAGAAATGATTTTAAAATCATGTATGATTTTAAAGGGAAAATACAGTAATCCCCCTTATTTCACGGTTAATGGAGACCAGCCCCCCTGCGAAATGTGAAAAACCGCAAAATGACTTTTGCCACTTCTTAAGACCCCCCCCCCATGCACACCTATATATTATATAAAATTTATATAGAAGTTCGTTTTAAAGTGTTCTATGCATGTTAATGTCATACAGGCAACGTGTATTAATATAGAAATAAATGATACACCTTTTAATGACAATAAATATGACATTATGACATATGACATATGACATTGTGATCTGTAGTGAGAGCAGAGAACAAGTGCAGGAAAATCTAGAGAGGTGGAGGTATGCCCTGGAAAGGAGAGGAATGAAGGTTAGCCTCAGTAAGTCAGAATACATGTGTGTGAACAACAAGGACCCAAGACGAATGGTGAGGTTACAGGGAGCAGAGATAAGGAAGGTGGAGGATTTTAAGTACTGAGGCTCAACAATCCAGAGCAATGGAGAGTGTGGAAAAGAGGTGAAGAAGTGTGTGCTGGCAGGTTGGAATGGTTGGAGAAAAGTATCCGGTGTGATGTGTGATAGGAAGGTATCGGCAAGAATAAAAGGAAATCTGTAAAAGACGGTGATGAGGCCAGCAATGTTGTCTGTCTTCCTTTCGGTTTTTTCCCTTATACTTGGGAGTCGCCACAGCAAATCATCTGATTCGCACATTTCATTTGGCAGAGGTTTTTATGTCGGATGCCCTTCCTGTTACAACCCTTTTTAGCAAGGGACAGAAACAGGCTGACGACTTTGCAGCTACTCTTTACGAAAGTCAGCAATGGTTCTTTTATAACCCATATAATCTTTTATAAGCCCGCCTTTGATAACCCAGTTAGCTGCACTGGGGGGTGGGGGGGTGGACAGTGACAACCTTGTGGAGAGTGGGACTCGAACCCCCAACCTTTGGATCAGCGATCCAGTGCCCTATACCACTAGACCACCACTGCCCCATGAGGCCAGCGATGTTGTATGGTTTAGAAACAGTGGCCCTGGGGAAAAGACAGGAGGCTGAGCTGGAGGTAGCAGAGATGAAAATGTTGGGGTTCTCTTTGGGAGTAACGAAGATGGATAGGATCAGGAATGAGTACAGTACATCAGAAGGACAGCACATGTTAGAGGTTTTGGAGAAAAAGTTAGAGAGGCTAGATTGAGATGGTTTGGACATGTACAGAGGAGGGATAGCGAGTATATTGGTAGTAGGATGCTGAGGTTGGAACTGCCAGGCAGAAGGCCGAGAGGAAGACCAAAGAGAAGATTTATGGATGTGGTGAAAGAGGACATGAAGGTAGTTGGAGTAAGAGTAGAAGATACAGAGTATAGGGTGAGATGGAGGCGGATGGTTTGCTGTGGCGACCCCTGAAGGGAAAAGCCAAAAGGAAAAGCAGAAGTGTTATGGTCTGTGCTGGCTGGTGGCATTAATTCTTTCTTCAGTCATTGCAGGCGCTGGCGAGGGGCGTGGCTGTTGCCGGTAGGCGAGTTCCAGAAGAGCGCACCTGGTCCCACTCTGCAATCAGCAAGCAGCCAGCTATAAATGGGAGCGGCGCGCTTCCCTCCGATGTCAGAAGATTGTCTTCCCCGTGATTCCATTCCTCTGCTTTCTCTTTCACCCCTGGTACCTTGCTTCGTGCTCGACCAGTTTCATTGATTGAGTGTTCCCTTGATTTACAGTTCCTGGTGAAAAATAAAATCGTTGAACCTTCTTATGGTCTCCTGCATCTCTGGGTCCGACACATACACTTCAGGCTTAAAAAGAAGAAAAAGAAGAAGTAGAAGAAGATAATGACAATAAATATATATAAATACTGTATAACAAACCTTATAAATAACAAATCCACGGCCACGTCAAGAAGGAGAATAATTGGCGTCACTGGTTCTTGGTTAGAGCTCGTCAGTGCCTCCAGAGCCTTTGCTTTAGTACGTATAATGTTAGTGTCCAAACACACAGGCATTTAACTCTCTTTCTCTCTCTCCTCATACACTGCATATGCTGGTGAGGGGCGTGGCTGTTACCCAAAGGCGAAATACAGAGAGCGCTTCTGAATTCACTCAGCCATCATGGCGATATAAAGAGCTCCATGCTCGACCAGTTTCCGTATTGATACTCTCCCAGTTATTTTGGTTTTTATTTTTTCCTCACCACTACGGTGGACATGATTTTTCCCGCACCCCAGTGATTCCCCTGAGCTCAATAAAAGTCATTGTTTCATGATGGAGGAAAAGTGTGTTGGATGCTGGGAAATATAATCTCGACCAATCACCTTGCTGGATTCACAGCCAATCAGAGAACACTCAAGTCAAGCAAGAGAACAGAGCATGTTGGGTAGCATAGTTGAATGTACATGTAGTGCTGTACTGCTCGTGAATTTTGAATAATCTTTAATTTTTTAATTTCCAGATGGGCAATCCCGTGATATTGCGAGGACGCAAAGTAGGAAACGCGAAGTGGCGGGAGATTACTGTATGTTGATGTTAAATTTTATGGTGTCAACAAATCTCAAAATAGTTGGGAGAAGGCCCTTTTCACCACTGTGATTCCGTCTTCTTCTGACAACAGTCTGCAAACGTATGGGGACTGAGGAGCCAAGTTTCTCAAGTTTAGAAATAGAATGCTCTCCCATTCTTGTCTAATACAGGCCTCGAACTGTTCAACTGTCTTGGGCCTTCTTTGTTGCACTTTTCTCTTTATGATGCACCAAATGTTCTCTATAAGTGAAAGATCTGGACTGCAGGCTGGTCATTTCAATACCCGGATCCTTTTGCTACATAGCCATTATGTTGTAATTAATGCTGCATGTGGTTTGGTATTATCATGGTGATAAATGCAAGGTCTTCTCTGAAAGAGACGATGTCTGGATGAGAGCATATGTTGTTCTAGAACCTGAATATACCTTTCTGCATTGATGGTGCCTTTACAGATGTGCAAGCTACCCATGCCACATGCACTCATGCAACCCCATACTATCACAGATGCAGCTTCTGAATTGAGTGCTGATAACAACTTGGGTTGTCCTTGTCCTCTTTAGTCCGGATGACATGGCATCCCAGTTTTCCATAAAGAACTTGGAATCATGATACGTCTGACCACAGAACAGTTTTCCACTTTGCCACACTCCATTTTAAATGACCCCTGGCCCAGAGAAAACACCTGCACTTCTGGATCCTGTTTAGAAATGGCTTCTTCTTTGTACTGCAGAGTTTCAGCTGGCAACGGCGGATGTCATGGTGGCTTGTGTTCATCGTCAATGGTTTCTGTAAGTATTGCTGAACCCAGTCTGTGATTTCCCTTACAGTAGCATTCCTGTTTGTGGTGCAGTGCCGTTGAAGGGCCTGAAGATCACACGCATCCAGTATGGTTTTTTTTGGCCTTGACTCTTATGCACAGAGATTGTTACAGATTCTCTGAATCACTGAATGATGTTATGCCCTGTATATGATGTTAACGTCAAACTCTTTGCAATGTTTTGCTGGAAAACACCTTTCTGATATGGCTCCACTATCTTTCTGCACAACATTGGGGGAATTGGTGATCCTCTACCCATCGTCACTTCTGAAAGACACTGCCACTCTGAGAAGCTCTTTTTATACTCAGTCATGTTGCCAGTGGACCTCATTAGTGGTAATTGGTCTTCCAGCTGTTCATTATACAGTAATCCCCCGCCACTTCGTATTTCCTACTTCGCGTCCCCACAATATCGTGGGATTTCCCATCGGGAAATTAAAAAATTAAATATTATTCAAAATTCACAAGCACTAAATGTATATTCAACTATGCTACCCGACATGCTCTCTTCTCCTGTTTGACTTGGCTGTGAATCCAGCAAGCTGATTGGTCGAGATTATATTTCCCAGCATCCAACACACCTTTCCTCCTTTGTGAAACAATGACTTTTATTGAGCTCAGGGGAAGCACTGGAGTGCGGGAAAAATTGTGTTCACCTTACTGGTGAGGGGAAAACAAGAACTAAAATCACAGGGAGAGTATCAACACGGAAACTGGTCGGGCACGGAGCTCTTTATAATGTGCTGATGGCTGAGTGAATTCAGGTGCGCTCTCTCCTTCGGGTAACAGCCACGCCCCTCAGCAGCGCATGCAGTTTATGGAGAAAGAGAAAAAGAGATAAACGCCACCAACTAGCACAGACCATAACAGTTGTGAAAATGGAAAATGCCTTGTTGTTGTTTATTAAGGACTGCCAGAAAAATAATATGAGTTTGGACACTAATATGATACGTACTAAAGCAAAGGCTCTGGAGGCGCTGACAAGCAACAACCAAAACCAAGAACCAGTGCCACCAGTGATTCTCCTCCTTGACGTGGCTGTGGATTTGTTATTTATAAGGTTTGTTATGGAGGATTTATATATATATGTATTTTTTGTCATTATAAGGTGTATAATTTATTTATATATTAATACACGTTGCCTGTATGACATTAACATGCATAGAACACTTTAAAAATAACTTCTAGAGAAATTTTATATAATATATAGGTGGGTGGGTGGCCTTAAGAAGTGGCAGAAGTCATATCGCGGTTTTTCGCATTTCGCGGAGGGGGCTGGTCCCCTTTAACTGTGAAATAATAGGGATTACTGTAAGTGCAATTGACTTTTCCAGCCTCTTATTGCTATCTGTCCCAAGTTTTTTGAGATTTGTTGTCACCATGAATTTTAAAATCAACTATTTTTTTTTAATGATACATTTTCTCAGTTTAAACTTTTGACCCTGTCATCTGTGTTCTATTCAAAATAAAATATTGAAATTTGGCACTTCCACATCATTGCATTCAGATTTTATTCACAATTTGTATAGTGTACCAATTTTTTTGGAATCCAGTTTGTATTATGTAGAGTAAATGACCCAATAGGATTATATAGTTCAGCAGACAATTGCATGATGAGATTATTATTTTAATTTGATCAAGTATTCTCTGTCGTGAATATGAATAAATTCCTCCTGAAAATTGGATACATGGAAGTTTGGCTGATTGTAAAATGCAAATACAGTCAGAGAACTGATTTAAATCTAATTCCTTATGTAAAATAAATTTGTTTTACATTATATATTAGTTAAATGCAGCACGGTGGCATAGTGGCTTGCACGTCTGCCTAACAGCAAGAAGGTCCTGGGTTCGATTCTCAGTTCATGTGTTTCTGTGTGGAGTTTGCATGTTCTCCTTGTGCTTGCTTGGGTTTCCTCTGGGTACTCCAGTTTCCTCCCAAAAACATGCACAGTAGCTAAATTGGCTGTTCCTAGGTGTGACTGTTTGTGTAACTGTCACCTCTGATGACCCAGTGAGCTATCCAGAGTGTACTCCACCCTAGCCCGGAGTTGGCTGACATGGGTGTCAGCCTCACCGTGACCCTAATTAGGGTTAAGCGGTTCAGAAATGGAATTAAGCATATATTTGTGATGTGCAAACCATTACAGTGGTACCTCGACTTACGAGTGTCCCTTGTAACAAATTTTCTATCATACGATTCCTTCAATCCCACCAAAAATCCAATTATTGTTAATTACAGTATTATTAATGTTACTGTAATGACTTGAATGCTAGGTTGGACAGTAAGGAGGGTGAAAATGATTTATACAGGTTAGCACAGCAGATAAATAGAAATGGGAAGGACGTGCAGCAAGTTAGATTGATAAAGGACAGAGAGGGAAATGTATTGACTGATGACAGAAGTGTGCTGGGAAGATGGAAAGAGTACTTTGAAGAGCTGATGAATGAGGAAACTGAGAGAGAAAAAAGAGTAGAAGAGGTGACCATTGAGGAGAGGGATAAAGTTGATGATCCATACGATGAAGGTATGGGAAAGAATAGTGGAAGCTAGACTAAAGGCAGAGGTCAGCATTTGTGAACAACAATTTGGTTTCATGCCAAGAAAGAGCACCACAGATGCAGTGTTTGCTTTGAGGATGTTAATACAGAAGTACAGAGAAGGTCAGAAGGAGTTGCATTGTGCTTTTGTGGATCTGGAGAAAGCATATGACAGGGTGCCAAGAGAGAAACTGTGGTATTGCATGAGGAAGTCTGGAGTGGCAGAGAAGTATGTTATAGTGGTGCAGGACATGTATGAGAGATGTAAAACAGTGGTGAGGTGTGCTGTTGGCGTGGCCAACGAATTCAAGGTGGAGGTGGGACTGCATCAAGGATCAGCCCTGAGCCCCTTCTTGTTTGTGATGGTGATGGCTGACAGACGAGGTTAGACAAGAATCTCCATGGATTATGATGTTTGCAGATGACATTGTGATCTGTAGTGAGAGCAGAGAACAAGTGGAGGAAAATCGAGAGAGGTGGAGGTATGCCCTGGAAAGGAGAGGAATGAAGGTTCGCCTCAGTAAGTCAGAATATATGTGTGTGAATGAGAAGGACCCGAGAGGAACGGTGAGGTCACAGGGAGCAGAGATAAGGAAGGTGGAGGATTTTAAGTACTTAGGCTCAACAATCCAGAGCTTCCAGATGACTGGACAACCACAGCCAATGTGATCAGGGAGACTGGTAGGAGAGTACTTGGTGTGTCCTCTGGAGGGAAAGTAGATAAGGAAACTTGGTTGTGGAATGAGGAAGTGCAGGAGTGTGTACAAAAGAAGACGTTAGCTAAGAGGAAATGGGACACAGAGAGAACCGAAGAGAGTAAACAGGAGTACAGGGAGACACAGCGTGAGGCGACGGTAGCGGTGTCAAAGGCCAAACAGTATGATGACTTGTATGATAGGTTGGACAGTAAGGAGGGTGAAAATTATTTATACAGGTTAGCACAGCAGATAAATAGAAATGGGAAGGACGTGCAGCAAGTTAGATTGATAAGGGACAGAGAGGGAAATGTATTGACTGATGACAGAAGTGTGCTGGGAAGATGGAAAGAGTACTTTGAAGAGCTGATGAATGAGGAACATTCCTGAATGTAAGACAGTGGTGAGGTGTGCTGTCGGTGTGACAGAAGAGTTCAAGGTGGAGGTGGGACTGCATCAAGGGTCCTTCTTGTTTGCGATGGTGATGGACAGGCTGACAGACGAGGTTAGACAAGAATCTCTATGGACTATGATGTTTGCAGATGACATCATGATCTGTAGTGAGAGCAGAGAACAAGTGGAGGAAAATCTAGAGAGGTGGAGGTATGCCCTGGAAAGGAGGGGAATGAAGGTTAGTCTCAGTAAGACAGAATACATGTGTGTGAACGACAAGGACCCAAGAGGAACGGTGAGGTTACAGGGGGCAGAGATAAAGAAGGTGGAGGATTTTAAGTACTTAGGCTCAATAATCCAGAGCAATGGAGAGTGTGGAAAAGAGGTGAAGAAGCGTGTGCAGGCAGGTTGGAATGGATGGAGAAAAGTGTCCAGTGTGATGTGTGATAGGAGAGTATCGGCAAGAATGAAGGGAAAAGTGTACAAGACGGTGATGAGGCCAGCAATGTTGTATGGTTTAGAGACAGTGGCCCTGGGGAAAAGACAGGAGTCAGAGTTGGAGGTAGCAGAGATGAAAATGTTGAGGTTCTCTTTGGGAGTAATGAGGATGGATAGGATCAGGAATGAGTACAACAGAGGGACAGCACATGTTAGATGTTTTGGAGACAAAGTCAGAGAGGTTAGATTGAGATGGTTTGGACATGTACAGAGGAGGGATAGTGAGTATATTGGTCGTAGGATGCTGAGGTTGAAACTACCAGGCAAAAGGCCCAGAGGAAGACCAAAGAGAAGATTTATGGATGCTGTGAAGGCGGACATGAAGTTCGTTGGAGTAAGAGTAGAAGATGCAGAGGATAGGGAGAGATGGAGGCAGATCATTTGCTGTGGCGACCCCTGAAGGGAACAGCCGAAAGGAAAAGAAGAAGATGGGTCAGATTTTTGGTGGGATCGAAGCTAGTATCATGGAAATTTTGTTAGAAGGGACACTCGTAAGTCGAGGTACCACTGTACTCACTTTTCAACAGATATGGTATTTCGAACTACAGTAGGCCCTCTATATTTGCGAGTTCTGTACCCGGAAGTAAAACCCCATGTATCGTATTACATGCGCGAATGAGCAACCAGAAGTAAAATACTGTGTATCTATTACATGCGTTAAAATATGCTTCTTAAACACATTCTATGGACAGTCTTACTCATTAATACAGTATTAATGTAGTAAAATGTAGTAAGGATTCAGAAAATCTTTTTAATTTTTGACTGTGATATTTATTAATAAAATATCTAAACATTATACAGCATACTTAAATGTATACAGTATGTATATAGTCTCATTTTGTATGTATAATATATTATCCAGTTAAGCTCTATGATGCCACGGCTAAGTGCTGTCTCTTCTGAAGAAATAAGACTTTCTCTGGAAGAAACGACCGTTTCCTCTGAAGTGCCTGAAGAGGAATAATCGTCTGAACTGTTGTAAAACTGTAGTATTAAAGTCTTTTTCAATTATTATTCCAGTACAGTGCCTAAGTTAATGTTTAGAATGTTTGTGTATGTCTGCTTTCTCCACGCTCCGGCTGAGGGGTGTGGCTGAGCTGGTCGGACTGAATGTAGTTCATACTTGAATTAAGTAAACTCATTTACTCCCTATAAACACAAACCGCACACTCACCTCAATTAAAGTGCGCTTCTTAAGTCCTTCCCCGTTAAATGTGAGACGTTTGTTGCAGGTGATAAACGGAGCTTGTGAGCCAAAGCGCGGCTTATCCGGCTTATCAAGTGAGCAAGCGCACTTGCGCACTTAAAAGATCAAGCTTCGTGACTCTTTCAGAATCAATTGTTACAGACCTCCAAACTTCATGTGACCTTCAGATTAGCTCAAGAAAAGTTCGTAGAGTGCTTCATGGAGTGGGTTTCCATGGTTGAGCACCTGGATCCAAGTCATACACCAATGTATAATTTAAATCCTTCAGATACAGTGGTATAAAGCACGCCACCACTGGATTCAAGTAATAGAGATGTGTTCTCTGGCGTGATGAATCACGCTTCTCCATCTAGCAATCTGGCAAATCTGGGTTTGGCTATTTCCAGGAGAACGATACTTTTCTGACTGCATTGTGCCAAGTGTAATATTTGATGGAGGGAGGATTATGGTGTGGGGTGTTTTTTCAGGGCCGGGGCTTGACCTTTTAGTTTCAATGAAAGGAACTCTGAATTCTTCAGCATGCCAGGAGATTTTGGAAAATTTCATGGTCCCAACTTTAAGGGAACAGTTTGGGAAGGGCCCTTCCTGTTCCAACATGACTGCGCAGCAGTGCACAAAGCAAGGTCCATAAAGACATGGATAAGCGAGTTTGGTGTGAAAGAACTTTACTAGCCTGCATGGAGTCCTGACCTCAACCCGATAGAATACCTTTGGGATGAATTAGAGTAGAGACTCTCAGCCAAACCTTCTTGTTCATCAGTGTCTGATCTCACAAATGTGCTTCTGGAAGAATGGTCAAAAATTCCCGTAAACACTCTCCTGAACTTTTTCCTTATAATAACCTTTATTTCCATACACACAAACGCATTGGTAACATGACACATTCTATTCTAAGTGAAAACATGAAGGAAAATACATCAAATCTGTGTTACTCCTTGAAAGAACTTGTTCTTCACACTGTTCAAAAAATAGAAGTGTCTGTTTTCTTCTTTACAGATTAACCCCTTCACTGTAGAAACTGAAAATGTTGTCAGGTTTTGTTTTTCTTTGAATCACTGAACTAATGTTTATTTGTATAACTACTGTTTTCGAGCACTTGCTGCACATCTGTGTTACATGGAGTTGACCAAATTCTGGCACCTGTGAGCAGGTTTTCCAGCCCAGGATGATTGGACCACATTCCACAGTTGTTCTGGGTTTCTTGGTTTTGCCCATATGCCCGTGGACTGACCCATATGTACATGTGTATGGTTTTGCTAATGGAACACTAGTTGTGAGTTTTGGTGTCTGTACAAAAACACCCTCTTAAATCTATTACTTGGACATGGAATTCAGGATTTTGCACAGGCTGCAGGAGGTAGCAGAGATGATGTTGAGGTTCTCTTTGGGAATAACGAGGATGGATAGGATCAGAAATGAGTACATCAGAGGGACAGCACATATTAGATGTTATAGAGACAAAGTCAGAGAGGCTAGATTGAGATGGTTTGGACATGTACAGAGGAGGGATAGTGAATTTGTTGGTAGTAGGATGCTGAGGTTGGAACTACCAGGCAGAAGGCAGAGAGGAAGACCAAAGAAGAGATTTATGGTGAAGGAAGACATGAAGACCATTGGAGTAAGAGAAGATGCAGAGGACAGGGTGAGATGCAGGCTGATGATTTGCTGTGGCGACCCCTGAAGGGAATAGCCGAAAGAAAAAGAAAGAAGAAAGATTAATGTTACTGTACAGGTGTTATTTTTGTGAAATCTTTATTGTTACATGTTTATCTTAAATATATATTCCGTCAAATACATGGAAATACATACAAAATACACGTTTGTGTCAAGGTTACATGAGTTTGGGATGGGGTTGGAATGGATTAATTGGCTATTGTTTCCTATGGATTAATTTTATAAATCAAGGTATGTATTCATGACATCAACATTTTCAATTGTTCATTAATTTTTCATCAGCAGTTAAAGTAAATTAATCTGTCCACGTCTCCTTAGATGCTCTGTTTTCTTCAGAATTTTTTTTTTTTTTTTTTGCCTTTTATCAACCTTACAAGATGTACTGGATCGGGTGTATACATTTTTATTGCCACGTTGTCCATGGAGGTGGGAATGTAGGGAACACTTGAAATTAATTTACGGGACCATGAACAGGGAATGCTGGTGTAAAGAGTGTGGGAAAGGGTGGAGGAGGAATCACAACAGGGGTACATTGGATACAACGTTGGTAGAGTGGATAGGGTAGAGGGAAGAGCTGATGTGATGGTATTAAGGCAATAGGAGCTTGATGTTCAAGTTGAAAAGCGATTGAAGATCCCCCAGTGAACATCGGGGCTTGTATGGGGGGATGAGTGTCTGGTGTAAATGAACAGAAAGCCTTAGAAGTGGATGGTCTGATGTCCGATTCTCTCTGAGATCCTGAAGAACGACCGAGGTGATCATCTCCCTGTACGTAGTGCATGGGATCCATACAGGAAGCACACTGATGAGTTTGGGCAGCAGAGGCAGGTTCCGACGAGTTTGCTTCAGAATTGAATACAAAAACAGAATGTTTCATGGATTTTACACAAGTGGAGAAAAGTTAAAGCTATGCTAACTGGGTGTATTATATAATATAATATATGACACTTAACATAGCATATAATATAATACTGTATACCTTTTTCCTTTTTCTTTTCACGAGTTCTTTTTTGCATGTATTGAACAGCCAGGCATAAAATTTCTGCTTTCTCCAGTCTGGGATTTTGTAAACGCTGGAGGTCAAGAAGAGGAAAGAGAATGTTAATCCTGCTGAAGAAAGGAATGGCTGTTGGGTGCATTAATAAATTACTTCCACATTCAAGATAATTAATTCAAATTTCTGCAAGAATAATAGAACAGATTCGTTTTTACGACTTTTTTACTCTTATGTTAATCCATAAGTAATATAGAGATTAAGCTTCCAAGCAACAGAATATAAACAACTAACAGTTCATGTCAATCAACAGCTGTGATTAAATACGAAAATGGCAAAACACTAACTGCAGCCGAAGACATCTCAAACAGATGGAGAAACTATTGCGAGAATATGTACAAGGCTAACCCCATAACAGATGACGGGAATGATGGCACGAGGCAAGACAGACCGGAGACAAAAGAATGGCCGAGTGACTGGAGGAAAGCTGTCTTTATACCCCTTCCCAAGAAAGGCGATTTGACGCTGTGTACAAATTACCACACCATCTCCTTGATTAGTCACGCCAGCAAAATCATGTTGAATATCCTGATGAGAAGAATTCAAGTAAAAATGGAGAAGCCACAACTTAAAACACATCTGTTCACACTTGCCTACCATGCCTATCAATAAGTTCTCAGACTCACCCCCAGCGCTTTTGAGTGGCATGTGCCAGAAATAGCGCTATTTCAATATCTGTATGTATGTATGTATGTATGTATCATGAGAAACATGGGATTCCAAGAAAGAGTGATCTCACTCGTTGAAAACCTTTGCGCACGCCAGGAATCAGCTGTGAGACGAGAGACCACGGCTACAGAAAGGTTTAATGTCGGAAAAGGCGTGCAACAAGGATGTATATCATGTCCCCTCAACTGTTCAACAACTAAACAGAGCACGTCATGCGATCAGTCGAAGATGAAGGAACCAATTTCGATGGTCTGAGTATTGGAGGTAAAATAATTCATGAAATTAGATATGCAGATGACACAGAGGCTAGATTGAGATGGACATGTACAGAGGAGGGATAGTGAGTATATTGGCAGTAGGATGCTGAGGTTGGAACTACCAGGCAGAAGGCTTCGAGGAAGACCGAAGAAGAGATTTATGGATGTGGTGAAGGAAGACATGAAGGTCGTTGGAGTCAGAAAAGAAGATGCGGAGGACAGGGTGAGGTGGAAGCGGATGATTTGCTGAGGCGACCCCTGAAGGGAGCAGCCGAAAGTAAAAGAAGAATTCTACAACCGAGTTGGAGAACGTTTCTTTAGAAGGATCTCCGTGCAGTGTGGTTTCTGATGAAAGACTGCGCTGGACTGAGGCTGAAGGCTATTTGAGGCAGTTGCACCCTTTTCGAATTGGTGGGGGCGGACGTCTACACACGGACCAATCCCAGTCGTGTGCGCAAGAAAGAAAACACGCGCTGTTGATCTTCAGATATTGGTTTCTGGATATGATTATCCTCATCATATTAGTACAAACATATAAATTCGATTGAAGTTGAAAATGAATAAATTATCCTATATTTAGTCTGGCGGTGGAAGCCCGGTGGTGCAGCGGTTAGCACGTCCGCCTCACAGCAAGAAGGTCCTGGGTTCGGTTCTGTGTGCAGTTTGCATGTTGTCCTCGTGCTTGCGTGGGTGTTCGTATGAATGATTGTGTCAGTGGAAAAGTTGTCCAGAGTGTACCCCGGAGTCGGCTGAGATAGGCGCCAGCCTCCCCACGACCTTAAGTAGGCTAAAGCTGTTCAGAAAATGAGTGGATGAACATTTTATCTGATCTATATTAATACATATTAAATTTGTTTGTAATTATATTTTTATTTTATCTACCTATTTTTTTTCAGTAAATATTTAAGATAAAACAGATTGCCAGTATTTTCTGGAAAAAAGGTGCGGGCATTGTTTATGTGCTATAAAGCCATGATTTATTTAGTTTTGATTTTTTTTTTTTTTGTTGTTGTTGGTGGGTTTTTTTTTTTTACAATAAAACTTCAACCATTGCTTTGCTCATTTTTTTTATATTAACATTGCATGCTGCACTATAATCCTGTGTAGTATATACAAAGCAATATACCTGTGTAAAGTATATTAAATTAAAAGTAGATCTAAAAGTATATACCTGTGTAAATATACAAAGCTCTGGTATAATCTAATGCATGCTCATTTATAAATGCAAGAACATAAATTATAGGCTTATTGTTTTAATGAGATGTGAAGAATTTGTGTCTCTGTTGGAGGAAGTTTGGTGGTGATGGGGGTCTCTGCGTGAGAAGCAATATGGAAAGCAGAAGCGTTTAGCACATTGTTTGATGGCAGCGTTAAATGTGTATCAAACAGCGCTCTGAATCACACGACCGCAAGAAGAAGAAGAAAAAAAAAAAAGGTCTCGAGGTCAGTGCAATTCAATCTATTATCATTTTTGTTTGCTTCTGTCGGCGGTCCTTTTTTTTCAGAATTCAACAGAAGTGTCCAACAGTAGTGATAGTGGGGGTTGAACCACTAATAGTAACTTATTGCCTTCACCTCGAAGCCATCCCACTCTGTTCTGGATCTGATGCACCATGAACAGTCTGATGGCACACTGTACAAGTCCTTCTAAAAAAAATTAGCATATTGTGATAAAGTTCATTATTTTCTGTAAAGTACTGATAAACATTAGACTTTTATATTTTTAGATTCATTACACACAACTGAAGTAGTTCAAGCCTTTTATTGTTTTAATATTGATCATTTTGGCAACAAAAAAAGCCCCATCTTAAAAAAAAAAAATAGCATATTTCATCTGACCAATAAAAAAATAAAAAAGGTCAACCTTCAAACGATTATGTTCAGTTATGCACTCAATACTTGGTCGGGAATCCTTTTGCAGAAATGACTGCTTCAATGCGGCGTGCTGGCACTGCTGAGGTGTTACGGAGGCCCAGGATGCTTCGATAGCGGCCTTAAGCTCATCCACAGTGTTGGTCTGGTGTCTCTCAACCTTCTCTTCACAATATCCCACAGATTCTCTATGGGCTTCAGGTCAGGAGAGTTGGCAGACCAATTGAGCGCAGTAATACCATGGTCAGTAAACCATGTACCAGTGGTTTTGGCACTGTGAGCAGGTGCCAGGTCGTGCTGAAAAATGAAATCTTCATCTCCATAAAGCTTTTCAGCAGATGGCAGCATGAAGTGCTCCAAAAGCTCCTGATAGCGCGCTGCATTGACCCTGCCCTTGATAAAACACAAGTGGACCAACACCAGCAGCTGACATGGCACCCCAGACCATCACTGACTGTGGGTACTTGACACTGGACTTCAGGCATTTTGGCATTTCCTTCTCCCCAGTCTTCCTCCAGACTCTGGCACCGCGATTTCCGAATGACATGCAAAATTTGCTTTCATCCGAAAATAAGTACTTTCTTCTGCTGCTGCGGTTTCTGGTTCAAAAGTGGCTTGACCTGGGGAATGCGGCTCCTGTAGTGCAGGAAATGGACACGCCTGTGCACGGTGGCTCTGGATGTTTCTACTCCAGACTCAGTCCACCGCTTCCACAGGTCCCCCAAGGTCTGGAATCGGCCCTTCTTAAACTTTCCCCTTCCCACAGACGTCCCACTGAGGTGGCTTGATCCAGCACTCTGGGAACAGCCTATTCGCTCAGAGATTTCTTTCTGTGTCTTACCCTCTTGCTTGAGGGTGTCAATGATGGCTTTCTGGACAGCAGTCAGGTCGGCAGTCTTACCCATGATTGCGGTTTTGAGTAATGAACCAGGCTGGGAGTTTTTAAAAGCCTCAGGAATCTTTTGCAGGTGTTTAGAGTTAATTGGTTGATTCAGATGATTAGGTTAATAGCTCGTTTAGACTACCTGAACATGATATGCTAATTTTTTAAGATAGGAATTTTGGGTTTTCATGAGCTGTATGCCAAAATCATCAGAATTAAAACAATAAAAGACCTGAAATATTTCAGTTGGTGTGCAATGAATCTAAAATATATGAAAGTGTAATTTTTGTCAGTACATTACAGAAAACAAAGAACTTTATCACAATATGCTATTTTTTTAGAAGGACCTGTATATATTTGTATCTCACACACACACACACACAATATGCGCTAAAATCATGAACTAATCTCAAGCCTTCTGTGTGAATTCTTGTGGGTGTATTCCTCATTAAGAATCACGTGATCGGTGGCGTTAATAGTGGCCCGTTCATGCATTTGTGCAAATCCCTGTTTCTTTTTCAATTAGAAATTAATTTCTCCATAAATGTACAATATGATTCAAAATCTAGGCTACAAAACTCACCAAAATAGGCCATAAAATGTCATGTAGGTTGCCAAAAAAAATTGCCACGTGAAGTTATTTTAAAATTAGCACTGTCTTTGTTCAGCATATTGATGTTTTATTCTGTGTGTGTGTGCGCGCGCGCGTGAGAAGATTTATTCAGTACAGGTATACTGTCCCTCGACTTAGGCGTGACGTCACACCCTCCCAGTTTGATCCTGGTTTTGAAACACAGTTTACACAGTCAGAAATAAAGATATGATGTTTGACGTCCCATGGTTTTCAGTTTAGATGTCCACTCTTTAAACTGCAGGTAAATTAGTTTCTTATATAGAAATAATATAGGCATAATAAAGCACAAAATAATAACCTGTCCAACATCAGCAGAGATCAGCAAAGTGAAAGACATTACAGGAGTCCATTGTGTTCCAGCAGATCTGAAGAAACCATTCAAAGTTCTCTGCAGAACTTTAAGAATATGATTAATTTTGCTTCGGCATTGTATTTGGAGTAAGCGACATTATAAGGCTTAAAAAACATATAGCACTATATAAATAAGTTTCGTAAGTGATTTGTGTGCTTTAAAATGTTTTCCTGAACCCTTTTAACGTGTAAAATGTTTCAGGTTACGGCTTGATTTTGGCACAATATGGTCATAATCTTTGTAATTTGAATGTGGAATGAATTAAACTCAAACATCTAAAGCGTCCCATTAAAATATTATTATGCCTATAATCCAAAATTATTATTTAATTTTCACACAATTTCGTGCAATTTAATTGTTTCACTATCACGACAAACATTTCTTGAATATTAATAATGGGTGGGGTTTTACTCGTGGCTCTGATTTCTATTGGTTAGGTAAGTTCATGGGTGGGGATTGGGTTTAATATCAGAGTATAAAAGGAGATGAAACTCAAACCGGTCAAATATATCTTGGGGAAGTAAAGCTGCTCAAGTGTTTGCTTTAAAACTAGTACGATGGCTTGTGGTCCAGCAGAGGACAATGATTTAATGGAAAAGGTAAGAAGCCTTGAAAACTTAAGAAATCATAGTCATCATGGCTGGCTTCCTTCATGATTATGTACTAAATAATTGTAAAGTCACACACAGATTTTTAGCCATTTTCTAATATTTTCAACAATTTTGTCTTTTGATAAACCATTACTTTCTAGCTCTCCAAACCCAAAAAGGTGAAGAGTAGGAGAGACAGCATCAACGACCATTTGGAAACACTGAGACTCCTGTTAGTGGAGGACACTTGTAATGAGGCAAGTTATGATGTACATGGAAAAATGCCTGCAGAGAAGTTCCCAGACATTTGTAATGACCTTGTGCAAACATTTCACTTTTTATAACCTCATTCTTTTTACAGAAACTGAAGAATCCCAAAGTGAAGAAGGTTGAAATCTTGGAGGGGGTTGTTGATTACCTGAAGTTTGAGCAGGGATCCACAAACTCCTCGGGTCCAGTCAACAGAAGTAATCAAAATTACAAGGGTGCAGGTGAGCTGGCATGTCCTTACAAATGTGCAATGAACTATAACGGTAGCATGAGAATGAGTTATGTTCCGAGCCAGCAATAGAGTTGCAAACAAGTGGGCGAGTGAGGAACCCAGAGGTGTCCACAAGGGTGTAGGCTGGGGGGTGCACAAGGTGCACGTGTACCCCCACAGTAGGCGTTGAGTTCCGCTGGACAAGAAATTGTGTATTTATTCATAAGATTGTGAACTTAATGACTGTTTATTGAAGAGAAAGTCGGAGCTGTAAATATGACTTAATATTTGTTTGTGCCTTTTGAATAGGTTTTTTTTTTAGCTCAATTTGTAAATGTATGTAGCACACTTACTTGCAGATGTAGTTTGAGATGACAATGTTGAGGTTCTCTCTGGGAGTAACGAGGATGGATAGGATCAGAAATTAGTACATCAGAGGGACAGCACATGTTAGATGTTTTGGAGACAAAGTCTGAGAGGCTAGAATGAGATGGTTTGGACATGTACAGAGGAGGGATAGTGAGTATATTGGTAGTAGGATGCTGAGGTTGGAACTACCAGGCTGAAGACCAGAGACGATTCATGGATGTGAAGGCGGGCATGAATGTCATTGGTGTAAGAGAAGATGCAAAGGATAGAGTGAGATGGAGGCAGATGATTTGCTGTGGTGACCCATGAAGGGAAAAGTGGAAAGTAGAAGAGACTTGCAGATGTAGTTTGAAATATTTGAGAATGTTTTTTGGTTGATCTATAATTGATGCGTCTTCTGCTGAAAAACTGCGTGTTGGCCTGAGATTCCATGTTTATATTGTATAATATGCTGTGACATGCATGCACTATATTTCATGTGGTACTTTGTGGCAACCCAGTGATGTCACGGTAACTTTGTGTAGGCAGGCACTAAGCAATGCGGCTTTCGGGTCAAGAACTTGTACGACAAGCACATAAAACAAAACTGCTGTGTGTGCGCAATGGCTTATGATATTAAATTTAAGCCAAAATCGCTTCAATAAACTATACTTAGGCTACCGCCAACTTATTTAGCCAGCGTTTCATTTCTCATTTAAGGCTTTGGCCTATCGCCCCTGGGACTTGAGTTCCAGTCAACTGATGTGCAAACCCCCACCACCACCAAGGTCAGACCAGCCTATGCCCTTGGTCTACGCAACAGAAGGAGACTCAAGAGTCTTCCATTCAAGGTCATCTAGTTCTGTGTGCCTGAGAAATGGTCAATTATGTCTTTACTCGTGTTTTATTTATATATTTTTTTGACAAATGTCAGTTGCTCCAGTGTTTTAATGCTAGTTTCTGAACTTGTGTCTGAGACTTGTGCACCGTTTGCTCTGATAGCATTATCAAATTTTCCTCATAGCTTCTATGTATGGAGCTAGGGCTGTCATTACATGCATTCCTGAGGTCATGAAAAAAGACATGGCAAAAATCTAGTCAACTTTATTTGAAATTTCTCCTCCAACTAGGAAGAGGTTAAAACAGATACCAACTAGTTTGTAGTAGAAAATTAAAAGGTAACTTAGAACTTCAAAGGATCACCAAGCAGCACCAAATACATTCGTTACTGACGTTACATATTTTATGATTCATTTTTTTTGGAAAGAGTTCAAATATCTGACTCTCTGCTTTGTTTACAATGAAGGGGGGGGGGGTTATGCCATGCAATCAAAGACTCTCTGAAAAGGACTTAAAATCTACTTTGCAGGCCTAGTTGAAAAAGCTAGTAATTTCTTCACTTTTTGTATGCTTCATGTGGCTGACAAGTTTCGAGTAATGAACCAAACTTGGTAAATCTATCACCCTTAAGATCATAACTAACCATCTCGATTGTTTTCTAGTTGAAAGCTGAAGGTTTTTTTTTGTTTTCTCTCCTGTGTCCTCATCATGGAATTGACCAGGTGGGTCTCCACCAGGGCAGCAGGGGCCTGAAAGCGCCAGCTCTGAACAGCCCCTGATGTCAAGTGATGCTCTCTGGAGGCCTTGGCCAAAGAGAAACCCCAATCACCGCAACTGATCAATCAGAACGTCACACTGTTGAACAGAATTTAGTGAGCATGTTTGAGTCTAATTTCACGTGAAAGGTAGTGTGTAATTCGATGTTATACAGTTGATGATATTTTGATATGACCATTGACCAAATGGTGTACGTCATGTATCCATTTGGATAGTGTTTTTAATTTTCCTCTTGAGCTGCATACACAAATTATTAAATTTGTCAAATTGTTTAAAGCTCGAGAGACATTTATTTTAATATTGCTTTTTTTTTTTTTTTTTTTTAGGCACACTAATTTTCTTTGGTTTTTGTCTCATGGGTTATTTAAGAGCACATTCTTTCACTTTAAGTGAAGCCCATGTAAACAATTGGTGTTTTGCGGTATCCAATGAAAAATCTGTCAATACAGTAGGTATTAATCTTTATTTTGTTGTGATCATTGACTGTCTGATACCTTTTTATATAGTGGGGTTTTTTGAGCTGCATGCAAAAATGTTTTTTTTTTTTTTTTGCTTGGAATAAATGCTTAAGCTTTCTCAATGTTGTGCTTGGATATTTGAATTTTTAAATTGTTTTAGGGACACTCTTTTCATGTATGATCTTAAGATCAGTCCTTAATTGAAGTTTAAGTGAGGTCCATGGAAACAGTGTGACTGCATACAATGAGTGAATAAACCTGCCTGTTTGTATTCTTAAACATGTTGTTTTGCCTTTTACTCGTGCAGCTGTGAGGGGGGGGTGCACAAACAAGTGCCAGCCCTCACGCCAGTCCCAAGCCCAGATAAATGCAAAGGGTTGCGACAGGAAGGGCATCAGGCATAAAACCTTTTGCCAGAATGCAAACGGTAAAACCTAATTTCATACCCGATCGGTCGAGGCCTGGGGTAACAATGACTGCCATCAGTGCTGTTAACCAACAGGGTGCTGGTGGAAATTGGACTTCTGTTGGTCGAAGAAGGAGAGGCAGGAGGTGTTCATAGGCAGAGCGAGAAGAGGAATGTCATGAGTCTAGGACGAAGAGTAGGGTCTTTGACTGTTGTAACTATGACAGGAAAAGGTAGAGAGCTGGCTGACATGATGCAGAGGATGAAGGTGGACATAGTGTGTGTTCAGGAGACGAGGTGGAAAGGTAGCAAGCTTAGGAGCAGGGTTTAAGCTGTTTTATCATGGTGTGGATGGAAAGAGAAATGGAGTAGGTGTCATCTTGAAGGGGGGGGGGGGGTTTGTCAGGAATGTTCTAGAAGTGAAGTGTCAGAGTGAGTCTCAAGTTAGAAATTGAAGGTGTGGTGTTCAATGTTAGTGCTTATGCCCCACAGGCAGGATGTGAGCTAAAAGAGAAGGAGATTCTGGAGTGAGTTAGGTGAAGTGATGTAGAATACCCCCAGAGGTTAAAGTGGTCATTGGTGCAGACTTCAACGGACATGTTGGTGCAGGCAACAGAGGGGATGAGGAAGTGATGGGCAGGTTTGGTACCCAGGACAGGAACATGGAACGGATGTTGATCGATTTTGCAAAAAGGATGGAAATGGCTGTGGTGAATACTTTCCTCCAGAAGACAGAGGAGCATAGGGTGACTTAAAAAAGTGGAGGTAGGAGCACACCGGTAGACTACATCTTGTGTAGGCGATGTAATTTGAAGGAAGTTAGTGACTGCAAAGTAGTAGTGGGTGAGTGTTGCCAAACAGCACAGGATGGTGGTGTGCAGGATGATGCTGATGGTAAGAAAGGTGAAGGCAGAGCAGAAGACAAAGTGGTGGAAGCTGAAAAAGGAAGCGTGTCGTGTTGTCTTCAAGGAGGAGTTGAAACAGGCTTTGGGTGGTCAGGACATGCTTCCAGATGACTGGACAACAGCAGCTAATGTGATCAGGGAGTCCGATAGGAGAGTGCTTGGTGTGCCCTCTGGAGGACAGTAGATAAGGAGACTTGGGGTGGAATAAGAAAGTGCAGGCATGTGTACAAAAAAGTTAGCTAAGAAGTGGGACATTGTGAGGACCGAAGAGAGTAAACCGGAGTACAGGGGGAGACGGCATAAAGCGAAGGGAGTGGTCTCAAAGGCTAAACAGAGGGCGTATGATGACTTGTATGCTAGGTTGGACAGTAAGGAGGGAGAAAATAATTTATACACGTTGGCACAGCAGAGAAATGGAGATGGGAAGGACGTGCAGCAAGTTAGAGTGATTAAGGACAGGAAGTACTTTGAATGGCTGATGAATAAGGAAAATGAGAGGAAAAAAAGAGTAGAAGGGGTGACCGTTGAGGACCAGGAAGTAGCAAAGATTAGTCAGGGTGAAACGAGGAGGGCATTGAGGATGAAGAGTTGAAAGGCAGTTGGTCCTGATGACATACCGGTGGAGGTATGGGAGTGTCTAGCAGAGGTAGCAGTAGATTTTCTGACAAGAACACTCAACAAGGTCTTAGAGGGTGAGAGGATGCCGGCTTGTGCCCATTTTTAAGAACAATGGAGATGTGCAGAGTTGTGGCAACTACAGAGGGATAAAGTTGATGAGCCATACGATGAAGTTATGGGAAAGAATAGTGGAAGCTAGACTAAGGGCAGAGGTCAGCATTTGTGAACACCAGTTTTGTTTCATGCCAAGAAAGACCACCACAGATGCAGTGTTTGCTTGGAGGATGTTAATAGAAAACTACAGAGAAGGGCAGAAGGGGCTGCATTGTGCCTTTGTGGATCTGGAGAAAGCATTTGACAGGGTGCCAAGAGAGGAACTGTGGTATTGCATAAGGAAATCTGGAGTGGCAGAGAAGTATGTTAGAGTGGTGCAGGACATGTATGAGAGATGTAAGACAGTGGTGAGGTGTGCTGTCGGTGTGACGGAAGAGTTCAAGGTGAGGTGGGACTGCATCAAGGGTCAGCCCTGAGCCCCTTCTTGTTTGCGATGGTGATGGACAGGCTGACAGACGAGATTAGACAAGAATCTCCATGGACTATGATGTTTGCAGATGACATTGTGATCTGTAGTGAGAGCAGAGAACAAGTGGAGGAAAATCGAGAGAGGTGGCGGTATGCCCTGAAAAGGAGAGGAATGAAGGTTAGCCTAAGTAAGTCTGAATACATGTGTGTGAATGAGAAGGTACGGTGAGGTTACAGGGAGCAGAGATAAGGAAGGTGGAGGATTTTAAGTACTTAGGCTCAACAGTCCCGAACACTGGAGAGTGTGGAAAAGAGGTGAAGAAGCATGTGCAGGCAGGTTGGAATGGTTGGAGAAAAGTGTCCGGTGTGATGTGTGATAGAAGAGTATCAGCAAGAATGAAGGGAAAAGTGTACAAGACGGTGATGAGGCCAGCTATGTTGTATGGTTTAGAGACAGTGGCCCTGGGGAAAAGACAGGGGGCAGAGCTGGAGGAAGCAGAGATGAAAATGTTGAGGTTCTCTCTGGAAGTCACGAGGATGGATAGGATCAGGAATGAGTACATCAGAGGACAGCCCATGTAAGATGTTTTGGGGACAAAGTCGGAGAGGCTAGATTGAGATGGTTTGGACATGTACAGAGGAGGGATAGTGAGTATACTGGTAGTAGGATGCTGAGGTTGGAACTACCAGGCAGAAGGCTGAGAGGAAGACCAAAGAAGAGATTTATGGATGTGGTAAAAGAAGACATGAAGGTCGTTGGAGTAAGAGTAGAAGATACAGAGTATAGGGTGAGATGGAGGCTGATGATTTGCTGTGGCGACCCCTGAAGGGAATAGCCGAAAGAAAAAGAAAGAAGAAAGATTAATGTTACTGTACAGGTGTTATTTTTGTGAAATCTTTATTGTTACATGTTTATCTTAAATATATATTCCGTCAAATACATGGAAATACATACAAAATACACGTTTGTGTCAAGGTTACATGAGTTTGGGATGGGGTTGGAATGGATTAATTGGCTATTGTTTCCTATGGATTAATTTTATAAATCAAGGTATGTATTCATGACATCAACATTTTCAATTGTTCATTAATTTTTCACTACATATTAGGCACGAATCATTCGCTGTGGCGACCCTTGATAAAGGGAAAAAGCCAAAAGGAAATCTCTCATATTAGGCATATACTGTGAATCCAGTCTCATCAGCAGTGAAAGTAAATTAACGTCTACGTCTCCTTAGATGTTCTGTTTTCTTCAGAATTTTTTTTTTTGCCTTTTATCAACCTTACATGAAGGTAGTTGGTGTTCGAGACCAAGATGTACTGGATCGGGTGTATACAATTTCATTGCCACGTTGTCCATGGAGGTGGGAATGTAGGGAACACTTCAAATGAATTTCCAGGACCATGAACAGGGAATGCTGGTGTAAAGAGTGTGGGAAATGGTGGAGGAGGAATCACAACAGGGGTACATTGGATACAACGTTGGTAGAGTGGATAGGGTTGAGGGAAGAGCTGATGTGATGGTATTAAGGCAATGGGAGTTTGATGTTCAAGTTGAAAAGCGATTGAAGATCCCCCAGTGAACATCGGGGCTTGTATGGGGGGATGAGTGTCTGGTGTAAATGAACAGAAAGCCTTAGAAGTGGATGGTCTGATGTCCGATTCTCTCTGAGATCCTGAAGAACGACCGAGGTGATCATCTCCCTGTACGTAGTGCATGGAATCCATACAGGAAGCACACTGATGAGTTTGGGCAGCAGAGGCAGGGTCCGACGAGTTTGCTTCAGAATTGAATACAAAAACAGAATGTTTCATGGATTTTACACAAGTGGAGAAAAGTTAAAGCTATTCTAACTGGGTGTATTATATAATATAATATATGACACTTAACATAGCATATAATATAATACTGTATACCTTTTTCCTCTTTCTTTTCACGAGTTCTTTTTTGCATATATTGAACAGCCAGGCGTAAAATTTCTGCTTTCTCCAGTCTGGGATTTTGTAAACACTGGAGGTCAAGAAGAGGAAAGAGAATGTTAATCCTGTTGAAGAAAAGAATGGCTGTAGGGTGCATTAATGAATTTCCTCCAGATTCAAGATAATTAGTTCAAATTTCTGTCGGAATAATAGAGCAGATTCGTTTTACGAGTTTTTTACTCTTATGTTAATGCCTAATATAGAGATTAAGCTTCCAAGCAACAGAATATAAACAACTAACAGCTCATATTCACAGCCCATATGAATGCAGATCGAAGCCCTTTCCCTCACCGCATCCGAGGTGATGCTGAACAGCAGAGTCCTGATCTTCTCAAGCGCTCGATTAATCCGGTCTCGTCTTCTCTTCTCCATCGCTGGCTTCAGTACCTCGGGGAAGAAAAAAATCTTAAAAATGAAACATATGTATAAACGTTTATATAATGCTTTTTTTCAAACCTCACCATTAAAAATTAACACAACCCGGAATATCCTCACTAATATGATAAGAATCAACAGGTTTTTGAAATAAGAGAATAATTCTGACTCTTTTTTTTCCATTTTGCATCGCCATTCTGAAACCGAGTTGGAGAACGTTTCTTTGGAAGGATCTCCGTGCAGTGTGGTTTCTGATGAAAGACTGCGCTGGACTGAGGCTGAAGGCTATTTGAGGCAGTTGCACCCTTTTCGAATTGGTGGGGGCGGACGTCTACACACGGACCAATCCCAGTCGTGTGCGCAAGAAAGAAAACACGCGCTGTTGATCTTCAGATATTGGTTTCTGGATATGATTATCTTCATCATATTAGTACAAACTCATATAAATTCGATTGAAGTTGAAAATGAATAAATTATCCTATATTTAGTCTGGCGGTGGAAGCCCGGTGGTGCAGCGGTTAGCACATCCGCCTCACAGCAAGAAGGTCCTGGGTTCGGTTCTGTGTGCAGTTTGCATGTTGTCCTCGTGCTTTCGTGGGTGTTCGTATGAATGATTGTGTCAGTGGAAAAGTTGTCCAGAGTGTACCCCGGAGTCGGCTGAGATAGGCGCCAGCCTCCCCACGACCTTAAGTAGGCTAAAGCTGTTCAGAAAATGAGTGGATGAACATTTTGTCTGATCTATATTAATACATATTAAATTTGTTTGTATTTATACATTTTTATTTTATCTACCTATTTCTTTTTTTCAGTAAATATTTAAGATAAAACAGATTGCCAGTATTTTCTGGGGGGAAAAGGTGCGCGTGTTGTTTGATTATGTGCTATAAAGCCATGATTTATTTATTTATTTATGTTGTTTTTGTTTTTGTTTTATTTTTTTTTCTTTGTTTTGGTTTTTTTTTTGTTGTTGTTGGTGGTGTTTTTTTATTCTTTTATTTGTTTTTGGGGTTTTTTTTTGCAATAAAGCCATGAAGTATTTAAAGAAATAAGTTACAACACGTACTGTAATTTGAAAAATAGTTTCAACACTATTATTATTATTATTATTATTATTATTATTATTATAGTTTATATGAGCCACACAAAGCCTGATGTGCCAGGATCACTTAATCCCTCTCTGCTGCATATCATATTATTATTTTTAATTATAATAATAATAATTATTATTATTATTATTATGATAGAAAAACCTGAATTACAGGATATTATTATTTATTTATATATATTTTATATATTCTTTGCGAGTTGTGACTCATTAGAGAACTTCAACCATTTCTTTGTTCGTTTTTTTTTTCTTTTTTTGTAATATTAACATTGCATGCTGCACTATAATCCTGTGTAGTATATACAAAGCAATATACCTGTATAAAGTATATTAAATTAAAAGTAGATCTAAAAGTATATACGTGTGTAAATATACAAAGCTCTGGTATAATCTAATGCATGCTCATTTATAAATGCAAGAACATAAATTATAGGCTTATTGTTTTAATGAGATGTGAAGAATTTGTGTCTCTGTTGGAGGAAGTTTGGTGGTGATGGGGGTCTCTGCGTGAAGCAATATGGAAAGCAGAAGCGTTTAGCACATTGTTTGTTTGATTCTTCTTCTTTTCCTTTCACCTTTTTCCTTTCAGGGGTCGCCACAGCAAACCATATCCGCCTCCATCTCACCCTGTCCTCTGTATCTTCGACTCTTACTCCAACTACGACTGTGTGTGTGTGTGTGTGTGTGTGTGCGCGTGAGAAGATTTATTCAGTACAGGTATGCTGCTGTACCTCGACTTGGGCGTGACGTCACACCCTCCCAGTTTGATCCTGGTTTTGAAACACAGTTTACACAGTCAGAAATAAAGATATGATGTTTGACGTCCCATGGTTTTCAGTTTAGATGTCCACTCTTTTAAACTGCAGGTAAATTAGTTTCTTAGGCATAATAAAGCACAAAATAATAACCTGTCCCACATCAGCAGAGATCAGAAAAGTGAAAGACATTACAGGAGTCCATTGTGGTCCAGCAGATCTGAAGAAACCATTCAAAGTTCTCTGCAGAACTTTAAGAATATGATTAATTTTGCTTCAGCATTGTATTTGGAGTAAGCGACATTATAAGGCTTAAAAAACATAAAGCACTATATAAATAAGTTTCGTAAGTGATTTGTGTGCTTTAAAATGTTTTCCTGAACCCTTTTGACGTGTAAAATGTTTCAGGTTACGGCTTGATTTTGGCACAATATGGTTAAAGTAGGTCATAATCTTTGTAATTTGAATGTGGAATGAATTAAACTCAAACATCTAAAGCGTCCCATTAAAATATTATTATGCCTATAATCCAAAATTATTATTTAATTTTCACACAATTTCGTGCAATTTAATTGTTTCACGATCACGACAAACATTTCTTGAATATTAATAATGGGTGGGGTTTTACTCGTGGCTCTGTTTTCTATTGGTTAGGTAAGTTCATGGGCGGGGATTGGGCTTAATATCAGAGTATAAAAGGAGATGAAACTCAAACCGGTCAAATATATCGTGGGGAAGTAAAGCTGCTCAAGTGTTTGCTTTAAAACTAGTACGATGACTTGTGGTCCAGCAGAGGGCAATGGTTTCATGAAAAAGGTAAGAAGCCTTGAAATCATGATAAATCATAGTCATCATGGCTGGCTTCCTTCATGATTATATACTAAATAATTGGAAAGTCACAAATGAGGTTCTCTTTGGGAGTAACGAGGATGGATAGGATCAGGAATGAGTACATCAGAGGGACAGCACATGTAAGATGTTTTGGAGACAATGTCAGAGAGGCTAGATTGAGATGGTTTGGACATGTACAGAGGAGGGATAGTGAGTATATTGGTCGTAAGATGCTGAGGTTGGAACTACCAGGCAGAAGGCCTAGAGGAAGACCAAAGAGGACATTTATGGATGTGGTGAAGGAGGACATGAAGGTAGTTGGAGGCGGATGGTTTGCTGTGGCGACCCCTGAAGGGAACAGCCGAAAGGAAAAGAAGAATTGTAAAGTCGCACACAGATTTTTAGCCATTTTCTAATATTTTCAACAATTGTTTTGTCTTTGGATAAACCATTACTTTCTAGCTCTCCAAATCTGAAAAGGAGAAGAGGAGGAGAGACGGCATCAACGACCATTTGGAAACACTGAGACTTCTGTTGGTGGAGGACACTTGTCATAAGGCAAGTTCTGATGTCCATGGAAAAATGCCTGCAGAGAAGTTCCCAGTCGTTTCTAATGACATTCCATTTTATAACATCCCATTCTTTTTACAGAAACTGAAGAATCCCAGAGTGAAGAAGGTTGAAATCTTAGAGGGCGTTGTTGAATTCCTAAAGTTTGAGCAGCGAGCCACAAACTCCTCGGGTCCAGCCAACAGAGGGATTCGAAATCATGAGGGAGCAGGTGAGCTGGAAGGTCCTTACAAATGTGCAATGAACTATAACGGAGGCATGAGAATGAGTTATGTTCAGAGCCAGCAATAGTGTTGCAAACAAGCGTCACTACTTTTCCTTTCGGCTGTTCCTTTCAGGGGTCACCACAGCAAATCATTCTCCTCCATCTCACCCTGTCCTCTGCATCTTCTCTTACTCCAACGACCTTCATGTCTTCCTTCACCACATCCATCAATCTCTTCTTTGTTCTTCCTCTAGGCCTTCTGCCTGGTAGTTTCAACCTCAGCATCCTACTGCCAATATATTCACTATCCCTCCTCTGCACATGTCCAAACCATCTCAATCTAGTCTCTCTGACTTTGTCTCCAAAACATCTTACATGGGCTGTCCCTCTGATATACTCATTCCTGATCTTATCCATCCTCGTTTCTCCCAAAGAAAACCTCAGCATTTTCATCTCTGCTACCTCCAGCTCTGCCTCCTGCCTTTTCCTCAGTGCCACTGTTTCTAAGCCATCTTCGTTACTGACGTTACATATTTTGATGAATTCATTGGAAATAAATTTTTGGAAAGAGTTCAAATATCTGATTCTCTGCCTTGACTTTTTTGTTTTTTGTTTTTTTTTCCTCCTGTGTCCTTCTCATCATGGAATTGACAAGGTGGGTCTCTACCAGAGCAGCAGGGGCCTGCAACCACCAGGCCTGAACAGCCCCTGATGTCAAGTAATGCTCTCTGGAGGCCTCGGCCAAAGTGAAGAAAAACACCAATCACTACAACTAATCAATCAGAGAATTTTCACGTGAAAGGTAGTGTGTAATTCGATGTTATACAGTAGATGATATTTTGATATGACCGTTGACCATCAAACGGTGTACATCACATATCCATTTGGATGGTGTTTTTAATTTTTATTTTTGAATTTTTCTCTTGAGCAGCATACACCAAAATTGTAAAATTTGTGTAAAAAAAAAGATTTAAAGCTCAAGAGGCATTTATTTTAATAACTTTTGTCTTTTTTTTTTTAGGTACACTACTTTTTTCCTCCATTTTCATGTTTGTTTTTTCTTTTCATGTTGTCTTTTGTCTTTTTTCATGGGTTATGTTTAAGAGCATAATCTTTCACTTTAAGTGAAGCCCATGAAAACAATTGGAGTGTACGACTGAACCTGCCAATACAATCTTTTCCTTTCGGCTTTTTCCCTTTTTCAGGGGTCGGCACAGCGACTCGTTTGATTTGGCGTAGGTTTTTACATCGAATGCCCTTCCCGACACAACCCTTTCGCGAGGGACCGAAACACGCCGAATAATTGTAAAATTCTGGAGTTCTTTTGCTTTTTTTTCTTTTGAAATGACAATCATTTTACACTTAATACTATGTGCACTTTTTCACAATATTTAAACTTTCATTCCTTCATTAATTTTCTGAAGTGGAATTTTGATATGACCAATTTTTATTATTTATTTTTTTGAGCTGCATTCAGTAAAATTATTAAATTGATGGGGAAAAAAATCTCGAAGCTCAAGAAGCATTTGCTCTTTCTTTTAATCTTTATTTCATCAAATTGACTTTTGTTAAGGTACGCTTTTATTAATTTTTTTTTTTCCCCCTTCGTGCTTTTTTTTTTTTTTTTTTTTTTCTCGTTTTTCATGGGTTAAGAGCACAATCTTTCACTAAGTGAAGCCCATGTAAACAATTGGTGTTTTCATGTAGACAATGAAAGAACAAATCTGTCAATACAGTAGGTATTAAAATCTTTATTTTGATGAGGTGATTGACAGTGTCGGATGCATTTATATAGTGGGAGGGTTTTATTTATTTTTGAGCTGCTTGCAAAATTTTTTTTTTTTTTTTTTTGCTTAGAGTAAATGCTTCTTGAGCTTTTTCTTGCATTATTTATTCAAGTTTTAAATTGTTTTAGGGACACTCTCTTTTCTTCATGTGTAAGCTCAGTCCTCAATTGAACTTTAAGTGAAGTCCATGTAAACAGAGTGTAACTGCATACAATGAGGGAATAAAGCTGCCTGTGTGTGTATTCATGTTTTGCATGTCTGTTTTAGATATTTGAAAACCATTACTCCTCATTCCATCTGAAACTTTTTATCTTACGAGGTGCAAACGGCCCATTTCTACCCTTTCTAATTCAGGTGATTGTTCTCTCAGTGATGTGCGAAATGCTGCAGTTGCTCGCAAAACCTGCTGCATTCACATGCAATGACGACATTTAGGTTTTGTAAGACGATTCTAACCGTTGTTTGTTTTTGTACCTTTCTCACACCATTAATCATCGATCCTCAATAAACTATATACCATTTCTACGACTACACAAGCTCGATCTCATGGTTTGTTTGTTTTTTTCCGATAAACAATGAACTAATTGATTTTTATTTGCTTTCAACATTTGCAAATAATACTCATACATATTGTGTAATATATCAGTCAATAATAATTTATACCATACAATAGTTTGTAATTTTGGGTTTCTGAAATGGCTTAAAAAGCAAATTATTTGTACAAAGCTTACACCGATATAATACTAATAAATAAACTGATAAATTATTTGCATTACTGATATAAAATGAGGTATACAAAATATAAAGTATATAAAAATAACCTAAGGCAATTATTTTTATACAACAGCAATTCAGGGTTAAGTGCCTTAACAAAACTAGATAAGAACAAGTACGTATATATAAAATAAAAAATTGGTATCAACTAGTTATATAAATGTAGAATAAAAAATATAATATATAAAATAATACAAAATACTCTGGGTAAGTGTACAGTAGTTGAAATCAAAAATAGCCCATAAAGTTTGGTAAAAACATACTTCCAATGGGGTCCTAAAAATGTCTGTTCATTGAGGGGCAATCAATGTAGATTGTAGATAAACTGTTTTATTTATATATAAAATTTAAAAAAAAAATAGTTGGCGAGTCTTTTCACCACTATCTCTTCTGGCCCACTTTATTTGATTGACAGCTCTGGAAACAACAGGTGACAAAGGACAGCAGGAGCAAATAGTTTGTGGTACAGTAAGTGTCTTTTAAAAGAAAAATTAGTTATTGGCTGGTCGACACAACTATATTTGTAAATTTTAAAAAAAGACACTGGATCGCTGATCCTAGGGTTGGGGGTTCGAGTCCCACACTCCACAAGGTTGTCACCCCCCCCCATACACACACACACACACACATATATATATATATATATATATATATATATGGCTTCCTTTCGGCTTTTTCCCTTTCTCGGGAGTTGCCACAGCGAATCATCTGATTCGCACGTTTGATTTGGCAGAGGTTTTTACGTCGGATGCCCTTCCTGTCACAACCCTTTTTAGCAAGGGACAGAAACATGCTGACGACTTTGCAGCCTACTCTTTACGAAAGTCAGCAATGGTTCTTTTACATGCCTCTCACCATAGACAGTGAGAGACATGGCCCGCCTTTGATAACCCAGTTAGCTGCACTGGGGGGACAGTGACAACCCTGTGGAGAGTGGGACTTGAACCCCCAACCTTTGGATCAGCGATCCAGCACCCTATACCACTAGACCACCACTGCCCCGTATATATATATATATATATATATATATATATATATATATATAGTGTATGAGTATATATATGTGTGTGTGTGTATATATATATATATATATATATATATATATATACACAGAGAGAGAGGACCCCCCCTTGCTGACGTATACGTACATATCCAATGTTATAAATGCTTATAATAACAAACATTCAAAAATAATGCATAAGATGTAAATAAAATATAAATACAGTACACATATAGATCACACATACAGAAAATGTACGTAGTTTTGTTGGCGGTGGTGGATTGTGTTTTTCAGGGGGGAGTTGCGTAATTGGTCTTGTTTTGCGACATTTTCTTTAACCTGTCCTTATTTTTCCTTAATTTTTCGGTGAATATTTTTGAACAGCGCACTGAAGCCGCAGAAACTGAAGCACGAAGGAACGAGGGATCCCTGTATATAATAGAAGCAAATAATGACTGCTTATTAAAAAATAAAATCGAATCACCGCTGGCTATCAATCCTGATGTTAGATCGCCTTATTTTGTCTTCTAACAACATGGGTTTAATGTCAAAGAGGCACTTGGACACACTTTCATACTGTGATGTATGATTTGCACACCTAAACTTTCAGTTATGGTACGTTTTGCATTCTAAAAATTATTCAATCATTTTCTAAGCTGATTAATCCTAATTAGGGTTGCGGGGAGGCTGGCGCCCATCTCGGCCGACTCTGGGCGAGGGCAGGGTACACTCTGGACAGCTCACCAGATCATCGCAGGGCTAAAATAAGCTGACGTCTGGCAGCCCCGATCGATTCTTTAACATGAATCTCTCACCATAGACAGTGAGAGACATGGCCGGCCTTTGATAACCCAATTAGCTGCACTGGGGGGACAGCAGTGACAACCTGTTGAGAGTGGGGCTTGAACCCCCAACTTTGGGATCAGTGATCCTGCACCTTTTGCCACCACTGCCCGTTCCAAAAATCAAATTAAAATAAATTACTTTCATGTATCACTTTTTGAACCTCACCTGGTATGTTTACTGCAATTCTCAAAAGTGTCGTGAAGCTCTGACTGCAGAATAAAATCAGAAATGTTGACTGTGAGAAGTGGTAAATGTAGAAGTATTTTGCAGAACACGAAATGGTCTTTTGTTGACGTAATTACAAAGCTCAGTAAATGAACTCGGATGTTACAATACTTTGTTTAATCCAATGCAACTCTCTCATTTCTTATTTCTTTTGGATCAAAGAAAATGGCTTAACCCAGATAAAAAGGAATATGAACAATCCCAGCTTCTCTGCGCTCCTGTGCCTCTCTTTGTCCCCCAAGGATAATCACGAAAAACGAGTCTCAGAGGGAATCACTTCAGAGAATAAACAGAACCGGTTTAGGATGCCATTACTGGGGATCATTCTTCCAAATGCAATTGTTACTTTTGGGTGTAAATGAGATTAGATCTGCAGAGAACTTCTTTTCAGCAGCGGATGTTTCTCCTTACATTGCCAATCCGGGTATGGAACAATAGACTGGCTTTACTGCCTGCTGTCAGAAATGTGAAATGTGAAAGAAATAACTCATTGCTTGTTGCAATGTTGTGGCGTAGCTGTTCGGGTATTGCTCATGATCGGGAGGTTGTGAGTTCGAATCCCACTGAGCCCCTCACTGTGCTAAGACCCCTGGGTAAGGTCTCAACCAAATGTGTGCCTCTATTCACCCACCAGTATAAATGGGTACCAGTAAAAATATACTGGAAGGGAACCTGCGATGGTGATGGACTTGGTGTCCTGATGGACTGGCGTCCTGATCACTTCACGCTATGGGAACCGGGGATAAGCACCGGCATGATGAGGCTCGGGTGGAAATGTTGGCAGTTAAAATACTGCAAAATATATCTAATACACAGTCAGAAATAGTGGAACACAAGAAATCCATGAATGTACCCCGAAGCATTGGTGTCTCCTTTTTATTGGTGCACGAATAAAAATACAATGAGCAGGTCCAAATATAAATGCTCTAAAAGTCCATTTTACCAACTGCTACATTTTCCAGATTCTCTTTAAGGACAATAAAGCCAATGTGTTTTTCATTCAGATAAGAAAACGATGTGTGCTTATAATTAAGGCATATCGACAGAAGAAATCTGCCACACAACAAGAAGTTCCTGGGTTCAAGTCCCAATCCAAGGTGTTTGCATGTTCTCAATGTGTTTGTTCGGGTTTTTTCTGGGCACTACGGTTTACTCCGACAGTCCAAAAAGATACACATTCGGATAATTGGTTTGTTCCAAATAGAATGGTTGTGTATGTTTGACCATCAATAAATTGGCAAGCTGTTCAGGGTGTACCCCGTCTTCACCCACAGACAGCTGAGATTAAGACCCTCGTGGAATTAAGCGCTTCGGCAAATGGAGCGAAAAAGAGAGACGAATTTCTACTCAAACTTAACATGATTTACTGCAGCAATCAGTTTCATGTTTTAATGAAACCAAATGACATTATACTGGAGATGGATATCTGAAAATTCCTCCCATGACCTTTATTATTTGGATGACGTATGCTTTTCTGCATAGAACAGTAATTCGGTCTTTCATTAAGATGCTTCATCCTAACAAGGGTCGCAGGGAGGCTGGCGTCCATCTCAGCCAACTTTAGGTACACCCTAAACAGCTCGCCAGACCATCATAGGGCCAACACTCACACTCATATACGACACGTATATGAACAGCCTACGATGGATGTTTTTGGATTTGTTGCAGGAAACCGGAGTTGCAGGAAAAACCTGTCCAAGCTCGGGGAGAACATGAAGAGTTCAAACAGAAAAGCCTGAATCCGGGAATCGAACCCAGACCTTCCTGCTGTGAGGTGGACGTGCTAATAACGTATATGCCACCATGCTGCCCTGCTAACAAAATAGTCATACAGTTTACATTCATATATCTACAGTTTACTTTTACACGTGGTAGTTTTTTAGGAGTGTGTAAAGCTGCTTTTCTCTATCCAAAATAAAAGTCATTTCAATTGAATTTTGGCAGTGGGGTGAGGCCGTGTGTGTGTGTGTGTGTTGGAGAATTAGTGATGAGAGGGCTCTGCTCCTACACCTTAAAATAGTATAAAAACTTACATAATGTGACAGGTAATAAATACCTCCAAAGGCTGTGCTGAAAGGCTGTTGAAAAAAAATTTAAATTGAAAGAGTAAACACAATTAGCCTTACATTACTGAATCTATATCCATTCATCATCCATTCCATTCATTTTCTGAATAGCTTAATCCTAATTAGGGTCGCGATGAGGCTGGCGCCTATCTCAGCTGACTCTGAGGGAGGGCGGGTTAGACAGCTTGCCAGGCCATCGCAGGGCTAGTGAATCTATAGATTATTATAAATGTTAGAATGAGAAGAAATATTGAAAATAGTCTATATTTGGGGGAGGCTGGCACCCATCCTAGCCAAGCGAGGGCAGAGTACACCCTGGACTAATCACCAGGCCATCTCAGGGTGGAAACAAGCTGACAGCTTACCCTTGTCAAGGATCAGCTACATGAACCTCTCACCATAGACAGAGACACGGCCGGCCTTTTGATAACCCAGTTAGCTGCAGGGGGGACAACGACACACGACACAGTGACGACCTTGTAGAGTGGGACGTGAACCCCCAACCTTGGGCTCAGCAATCCAGCACCCTATAACACTAGGCCACTGCCCGTCGTAAAAATTAAGTTTACAATTAAAACTTAAAGCTGGTATGGAACAGTTTCCAATATGCCATATTATAAACAAATGATGTTTCAGAGCATGACACAACAATAAAGGGATTAGAAAACAAACAAAAGTAACCACTGTCTGTCTTCCTTTCGGCTTTTACTCGGGAGTCGCCACAGCAAATCATCTGATTCGCACGTTTGATTTGGCAGAGGTTTTTACGTCGGATGCCCTTCCTGTCACAACCCTTTTAGCAAGGGACAGAAACACGCTGACGACTTTGCAGCCTACTCTTTACAAATGTCAGCAATGGTTCTTTTACATGCCTCACACCATAGACAGTGAGAGACATGGCCTGCCTTTGATAACCCAGTTAGCTGCACTGGGGGGGGGGGCAGTGACAACCTTGTGGAGAGTGGGACTCGAACCCCCAACCTTTGGATCAGCGATCCAGCACCCTATACCACTAGACCACCACTGCCCCAAACAAAAGTAACCACTAGTTGATCAGATTCCTGGAAAATCCCATTAGAGATAGAAACTTCTAAAACCCAATCCGATCTGATTTATCATCTAATTTTCCATCTTAAATAAACTACTCAAGAAATGTGACTACAACGTTACAGACAGACGGATAGATGGATCGATAGATAGATAGATTGATCGATGGATTTGATAATATTCTTCAAAAGATTAATTTTAAATTATTCCATTAGATCCACTCTGTAGAAACATTTTGGGAAGTCGTGCAGTCTATTTACATTATTTGTGTTCTATTAACAGATATATGGGACTACCACCTTCAAGGAAATTCCCCCACAAAGAATGCAAAATTGTAGGTTCTGTCTCCTGTGTGTACTAATATAGGCTAAATCTGCCATTCTAAGAAAACTGAATCGAGATCATATTTAACCGGTGGCTTGTGGACTCTAATGAGTAGCCTAACATGACTGGGTAACCAGCTAAAGGAGCAACAGAGAGTGAAGGTTCTCATGAATGTTAATCCTTTTATGGGCTTTCCGCTGCAGCTGAGGGCACACAGTACGGTAGTTTCGGTTATTTAAAAAGCCACTGCGTCTCTTCCTTTGAAACAGCCAGCGCAGTTCTTTTAAATGTCTATTATTCACGTCCTTAAAGCCCCTGCGGGTGGGAAATGGAGGGGGACCAGCTTGGCCTCGGTGGGATAGTAATTGGAGGTGAGGATTCACAATGAGCGTGTGTGCGCATCATCGCCTCTGTATTCTTTGTCTGGCGACCCGTTGCTATGTGGGCGGGGCTCAAATTCTTTTGACCAAGCTCCATACCTGAGCGGACTGAATGGCGTCGTGGGGAGAACAGCTGGCCTCGCATGCCTGTCGTCTACCCACATAATTAATTTGCCTAAAACTCTCGTGCTTCGACCCCGGGCTGGAAATCGTGCACACCAGGGTCACTTTCTCTGCAGCGGATAAATCACACTCAGAGCAGATCAAAAGGATTTAGGCAATGACGTGTTCTATTGTAATAAGAAAGTGGGATCAGTGGTCATACTGCAGTGTTTCTCAATTATTTTCTATGACGCCCCCACCAGGAAAAAAAAATTCACGCCCCTCCCACCGTGATTATAAATACTGTAGTGTTATTTGTCTATAAAATTGTTGTTAGTACAACTCTGCATAATACTGTATTCTTTATTAACATTATAGTCGTAGTGAAGCCGATGGCTACACAGACTTTGCAAATTGGGTTTCGGTGACTTTCTTTTGTCTCAACAGCTGTCTCTCTCCACCTTTCTCTTCATTACTGTTGAAAATTTTTCCATGTTGTTTCCTGAGGAGTTGTTTAATGCACTTCATATCGTTTGCTTGCTAGGGCAGTGGTGGCCTGATTGTAAAGGGCACTGGATTGCTGATCCTAAGATTTGGGGTTTGAGTCTCACTCTCAACAATGTTGTCACGGTCCCCCAGTGCAGCTAACTGGGTTATCAAAGGCCGGCCATGTCTCTCCCTGTCTATGGTGAGAGGCATGTAAAAGAACCATTGCTGTATTTTGTAAAAAACGTATGCTGCATAGCTGTCAGTGTGTTTCTGTCCCTTGCTAAAGAGGGTTGTATAAGAAAGGGTATCCGATATAAAAACCTATGCCAAATCAAACATGATTCACTGTGGTGACCCCTGGAAAAAGGAAAAGAGATATTGTTTGCTCAATGTGAAAATCCCCTACACCATAGTGTGACAATGAGAGCACTACTGGAGTGGATGTGCAATTAAACTTAATTCTACTACAGTATGGCAAAAAAACAAAAAAAAAAAACAGCTCCCCTGGCATCACACCCCACTCTTTGAGAAGCACCTTCATATAGAGGCTGGACATTGACCCGAGTAATTCATTCATTTTCTGAACCGCTTAACCCTAATTAGGGTTGTAGGGAAGCTGGCACCCACCCGAGCCGACCCTGAACAGCGCGCCAGGCCATCGCATGCTGACAGCTATGCAGCCTACTCTTGTCAAAAGTCATCAGTGGTTCTTTTACATGCCTCACACCATAGACAGTGAGAGACATGGCTGGCTTTTGATAACCCAGTTAGCTGCACTGGGGGACAGTGACAATCTGTTGAGAGTGGGACAACCTTAGGATCAGTGATCTAGCTCCTTTACCACCAGGACACCACTTCCCAGTCTGAGTCAATAGAAACCCAAATTTTCAGAATGAATATTTGCTATATTTGGGAAGAAGCTGCTTGTCCATATAGGCCATTTGATGAAGTTAACAGCTTTTGAGCTGGTTTGGATGCCTTCTGTAATGTGTATGGCCTTGAAACGGGGGATTTTCTCCATTGCTCTCTTCACAGAACGCACTGATCTTTTTAATGGTCCACGTCAACCTGGTTATGGATCCATAGTGGTCTTATCTTCAGTTGACCTTTTATCCATTGACAAAGGAATATTCAAGTTGTTGTCTGCTTGTCACTGGCTGATGCCACCCTCTGACCCACAACTCAACCGTCCTGAAAATCTGACCATTCTTAAGCTCGTGGAGTGTGAGACTTGCTTGCACAACTATAGCACAACTTTGGGCACCTTTATACTGCAATCAAACTTGTGAACATAATATTTAAGTAATTAAACTGTAAGATTTTCAGAGGTCGTATCTGTGATTCAGTTAGAGGGAAGAACAGATTTAATTCATCTGCTTACACATGTTCAGAGTTGACTTGCACCTGTCATAAAAAAAAAAAAAAAAAAGATAAACTGGACAGCTCACCAGACCATCCCACAGTCATGGTCAAAGTTTTGGCAGTGAGGCAAATTTTATGTTTTCGCAAATTGTATTGCTTGGTTTTGTGAGAATCCTACACACACACACACTTAAGTTATTCCCTGGAACAATTACACACATTTTACATCTTTTAGAGACTTTTATTGGCAAATACATCTATTTTTTGTCAATAGTTTTTTTTTTTCAATCTATTTTTTGAGTCAATAGTTACCGTGTTGACCCTTCTTCCAAACTTCAGCAATTCGTTTTGGCATGCTAGATATCAGATTCTGGACTACATCCTGACTTATTGTGGCTCATTGTAGTCTTATCAGTGCTCGAAGTTGCTCACAATATGTGGGCTTCTGCTTGCTCACCCGTTTTTGAGGATGGACCACAGGTTCTCGATTGGATTAAGGGGGAGTTTCCCAGCCATGGATCCAAAACATTAATGCCACTTCATGATCACTTTTGCCTTATGACATGGTGTTCCATCATGATGAAAAATGCACAAATCCTCACCAGAGTTCTCCTGGATCGTTGGGAGGAGTTGCTCTTGGAGGGTTTTCTGATACGATTCTTTATTCATGGCAGTGTTTTTGGGCAGGATTGTGAGTGAGCCCACTCCCTTGGATGAGAAGTAACTCCAAATGCGGATGGTCAGATGTGTTTCACTGTTGGCACATCACAGGACTTGTGGTAACATTCACCTTTTCGTCTCCTGACAGCTGCTTTTCCAGATGTCCCAAATATTTGAAAGGGGGCTTCATCAGAGAAAATAGCCTTCCACCAGTCCTGCAGTTAATGCTAGCCAATGGGAGGCCAGCGAGGCGGGATGTTGGACGATAGCAATGGGAGAGCAGCTTGTGCGTTGTTTGTATGTTTGAATGGCACGTTTTGTAAGAACTTGTTTCATATACAGAGACAAAAAATTTTGCAAAATGTTTTTCGTAACCTGGATATTTTGTTTGCTGGGACTATCGTAAGGTGAGGTACCACTGTACCTATAAACATGTAGAACTCTTACCTCGACGAGCTTCAATAATATGGCTAGCGATGCTAGAATGCAGGAACAATTTTAACTAAAAAGGAATTACCTGTATCTGAAGTGTGATTTCTGTGAGTGGCACAAAACAACACACAAATATATTAATTCTCAATTATTTTGTTGACAGATGGTGCAAATGTGCAGAAACCCTCAATTCTGAATTAATGTGATTGTATTCCAAACACTTCTTAAATTAACAATTTATTGAAAATAAAAGGGTGTAAAGTGAGCTAATTATGCACAACAATGAGGATCACAGTCCCACACACCAACATGTATTAAGTACGTATTGGCAATTTTTAAACTTCATTTAAAGAAAAAAAAAAAAACCTTAACTTTGCCTCAACTTCCTGTTTGGTAATTACCCCAAACCTTATGGAACACGTATTAGTTTCTAATGAGTCCATATCCAAACGCTAACAAGTTGAACTGTGTCGTATCTCATTCGCTGAATGATTAATAAACAATTATAGCCAGACTACAATAGAAGGTGGAGTGAAGCCACAAACAGGACCAGGGACGTCTAAATAATAGGGTTGATTTACAATCAGGCTTTGCCAACAGCAAGGCCTTGAGCACGTTGGTACTCTTGCTGCAGGCTGGAGAGGACCTCTCGATGCTGCTCAGACTTTCGCTCCATCTCTTTCAACAGGGTCTCATATCGTTTGCTACACAGGAAAGACATTGATTACGTTTTCTGTCGGGAAGACTGCACTACTGATGTTCATTCTTGACTGAAAGCTGTTATTATGCTGAACAATGTACAACCAAATAATATTTTTTGTTAATGTACAACCAATTTACAATATTATTAGAATAACTGTCACTTTGTTGTTGGTTAGATATTTTTATACAAATTGCAGCACTTTAAAAACATTAAACAACTTTGAATGGACTTACATTTCTCCGTTGATATATTCAAGCCTCTTGGCCACTGTTGCCTTTGCTTCATCTACATCTTGTTTCACCAGGACAGGTCCAATTAACTTGTAAACTGTATTCTGGCTGTCCAACAAGTCTAGCTCCTGAAAGGCACATTAAATACAATAGATGTTTATAACTGAAGCCATTAAAAAAGAGAGAGCACAGTCTACCAATGTATAAACAAATAAAAATATTTTTAAAAATGTCTAAAGCACACAAAATGCAGCTAACCCAAAATTCAGGAAATATTTGTGCAACGTTATTCCTTACCTCTTTAACTATGTTATTCTCGGTAAGCTGTGCTTCAAGCTTCTGTCGGGCTGACATGCTTTTACTGACATCTGTAATTGCATTATAAACACACACACACACACACACACACATACACACACCCAGTGACTTTTGCATACATGAAGGTACTTCAGAAAATTCAGTCTCCCACAGGTGAAACATTGTTCTTGCACTAGTTTTCAACATAGTCTACTGTACACTTGGTCCCCCAATTCTTCCCAAAACTCCCACAAAGTCATTGCATCTTGAACTTTCAGACTCTTAAAATGATGACCACACACATGGTGACTAAGGGGCAACAGTTCAAAGTCACATATGCTGATTCTGCCACATTTCCTATGTGGATGGATACATTGCCCCAAAGCTACACTATACCAGACAGAAGCTTCATTTACATTCACATATACCAGGGTCGGCAACACGCAGCTCTGTAGCCGCATGCAGCTAGTTCACCTCTCTGATGCGACTCTGTGGCTTTTCAAAATTATGAATGTGTACTTTACGGTGGCTGACGGTGCTTTATATACAAAGACCACTGCATCACCAAAAACAACTGCAAAAAGAAAATGATGCTGATTTACTCATAATGGAAGCACTCCGGGCTCCCAGGGTTAGAGAGTTAAACCAGCTTTCACCAGAATAACGGGAGAATCTGCCTAAGGCAGAGTCCTGCAACGGTCGGGTACCCAGAGGGTAACCTCGCAAAAAAAAAAAAAATGCTCTTTTAGGGTTGAAAATGTGGGCGGGGTGATTTTGTGTGTGTGTTCTTGTAGACATGGCTATCGTTATATTAATTAGCTACATTGAGAGTCTCAGTGTTTTTGATCTGCTGCATTGATAGAGGGAGCGAGCCACTAAACCCTTGTGCTCATGGCAAGAAGTGTTCTCGCCATCAGAGAGAGAGATTTTCCACCACCGGGGTTTGTAATCCAGGAACGGAAATCACAGCTGAAGTAAGAGGCAGTGGATGAGATTTGGTTTATGCACAGCAATCTCTGAATTAAAAAACTCTCCTCCCAGTGACAAAATAAAAGACTGGGTGTGGTTCAGTCTCCACTCTGAGAATGGGTCAGTCAGTGCAGTGTTAAATTAAGTATTTAAAAGAATGTCGAGCAGACTCCTTAAAATAAGTCTTCATATAGTTTTCTGTGTTGCCGTCGTTCCTGTAAATGAAAACTATGAAAAAACAACATTAATATAAGGAATAAAGAAAAAGAAGATCACACGAAGGGAGTGATGGTGAGGTCGGCTACCCAACCCGTTACATCTGGCTGCACCCTGTCTCTCGCTTCATGGGATAGATATTCTTTTTCTTCATAAAAATACAGTAGGCCCTTGACTATTCACGGTTTTGCACTCACGGTTTTCATTTTTGAGGACTGCCGAGCAACTGTCACGTCGTTCAAATTCAGCCAATGGCTGTCCTCCTTCCTGCTGATCCCTATACCACTAGACCACCACATGCAAAATCAAACATATGAATCATTAAGATGACTTCCATGAAGATGGAGGCAGATGATTCGCTCTATCTATCTATATATATATATATATATACACACACACACACACACACACACACACACACACACAGGGGGCAGTGGTGGTCTAGTAGTTTCGGGCGCTGGATCGCTGATCCAAAGGTTGGGGGTTCAAGTCCCACTCTCCATAAGATTGTCACTGTCCCCCCCCAGTGCAGCTAACTGGGTTATCAAAGGCGGGCCATGTCTGTCACTGTCTATGGTGTGAGGCATGTAAAAGAACCATTGCTGACTTTCGTAAAGAGTTGCTGCAAAGTCATCAGCGTGTTTCTGTCCCTTGCTAAAAGGGTTGTGACAGGAAGGGCATCCGACGTAAAAACCTCTGCCAAATCAAACGTGCGAATCAGATGATTCACTGTGGCAACTCCTGAGTAAAAGGGAAAAAGCCGAAAGGACGACATGAGCAAAAATATATATATTTTAAAGCCGAAAGGAAGACAGACAGACATATATATATATATACACATGTGCATATATATATATATATATATATATATATATATATATATACATATAGATAGATAGATATAGACATATCTATAGATATACATACAAAATTTGAGGGGAAATAGTGTACATCATTGCACAATTAAACAAAAAATGTCATAACACGGAATAAAAAAGGTATTCGAGAAATGCAGAATGCGACTGGATTATTAATTCGGATTATAATGAGTCATTATCAGGGGATTAGTACCAAACTCCATGACGGGGTCTAAGCTTTCATGAAAGTAAGCAGCAGATAAAGCGTTTAAAAGTAAAAAGTAAACACAGGTGAGTTTATAATAGTAACACAACTACACATTTCACGATCTATATCGCTGTATTAGGTGAATTATAAATGTAATGAATGTTCCTGGAGTTATATTAACAACACATCTGGACGGCGCAGAGGAACGGCGTGCTGCCATGCACAAGTATGAGCTCGCAGCAGCAGGGCTCGGTTGGTCGCTTCTTTCAGAACCATACCTTTTTGAATTTGTTGGTATTTTTCCACCTCGGACTGGAGCTTCTTCTGTATTGCGTCCGCCATTCCGGTATTGGTTATAAATTAAATAAACATTCGTTTTTTTAACGGGTAAAATAACACAATCTGCTCATTTAGGAAGTCGCAGTGCAAGTGACGCAATTATTCTGCGACAGACTTGGGTGTAGAATCAATATCGCCGCCTAGTGTCCATGTACCGTAATTGCAATATGCTTCACCCGTTCACAGTCAGAAAGTTCCAAAAACATATCTTGACAACTATCTGTTATATATTTCAAATAATATTTATACAGATATTCGAATTTGTTTTTTAGAAATGATCTTATGATTATTAATAATTGGCTAAAATAGGTTATATTAATTTATAGGGAACACAGCATGGCAATTGCTCCATTAAGACAAACTAAATAGAAAAAACACAATATTAAAAATTTAATAAGTTATAAAATATTTGTTGCCAACTTTCAAATAGGTGATAATCAAATAATAAACAGGGAGGCCTTAGACTATCCCTGAGCATTTCATTTGACCACCACAAGGCAAACACACACACACACACACACACACACACACACCAATTCAGCTTCACACCTTGGGGAAGATTTTTTTATTTATTTATTTTATTTATTTATTTATTTTTTTACCTAGCGGAAACTGCAAATTTCAGCTTTGCCTAAAGTGCATGGCTTTGCTTACTGTGGGAGAAAAGCAGAATACCAAAAGAAACCCCACACAAGCACAGGGAGAACATGGTGTATAAATCGAATCATTGGCCTTCTTGTTATGAGTGCTGGCTCACTGATCCGAGGGTTGGGCATTCGAGTACCACTCTCCACGGGTTGCCACTGTCCTCCAGTGCAGCTAACTGGGTTATCAAAGGCCGGTCATGTATCTCACTGTCTATGGTGAGAGGTTCATGGAAAAGAACCATTGCTGACTTTCGTCAAGAGTAGCTGCAAAGCCGTCAGCATGTTTCCACCCTGTGATGACCTCACGAGTTGTCCAGGGCGTACTCTGCCCTTGCCCGGAGTCGGCTGGGAAGGGCGCCAGCCTCCCTGTGACCATAATTAGGATTACGTGGTTACAGAAAATGAATGAACAAAACACTAAACTCTCTGTAACTTTAACTTTTATACCAAAGGGACACGCGGGGATTTAGGATGGCGCCGGCAGATCAGTATATCATGTCAGATTTATTGCCTCATTAAGCAGAGAAAAGCTGTGACTTTCAAATCTTGTCCAAATCATCACACAAGTTAGTGTTCTGGTGAAGGACGGATCAAGTTTATGGGTCAATAGATAAAAGTATGGAAAGTGATTTCACGCTCCTTTGAATATTTATCGCGGTTTATAGTTGCCAAGCAAGTCTTTGTTTACTTCACTTTGTGCCCAGGAGACATTGCCATGCAGATACCAGTTCCAATAAAGAGAAATTCTCACACTATGATATATCAATACAGTGCACCCTGTACACATGTGTGCTTTCATTACTGGAGGAAAAAAGTTGAGGGAAACCGCAGACATGTTGGTGTGATACTCATGTGCCCACTTACATTCGAGGAGGGATCACATGTGAATGTGATAGCAGTGTGTCTCAATATTTTTGGCTATACAGTACACTAAATATTCAGTATACAGTTCTGTATTACTGGAGATCCTCATGGCTTCGAGATCCTGAGTGTCCAGCGTCCTGCCTGGTACTTGTAAGTTCCTCCTCCTGCACACTAGGGGGCAGTTTCTAAAAGTTTATTGTAGTTTTATTGCTGCAAGATGGCAGCGCACATGCTTCTGTGTTAATGTGAAGGTCTTGCCGGGGTTTGTGTGTGCACATCTTCCAACCTGCCAGGTCAGTTCAAGTTATTTGAATATTCCTATAAAATGTACACCGTGTCTTATTGTGTTTTGTCTGTAATGTTTCATCATCTGAGAATAATAATCTGATCATAAATAAATGACTGCAGAGTTGTCATGTGCTGCCGAGTTGATCTCTCTCTCTCTCTCTCTCTCTCTCTCTCTATATATATATATATATATATATATATATATATATATATATATATATATATTAGTCTTTCTCGCTCTCTCTGTCTCTCTCTCTCTCTCTCTCTCTCTCTCTCTCTCTATATATATATATATATATATATATATATATATATATATATATATATATATTAGTCTTTCTTGCGCTCTCTGTGTCCCTGTCTCTCTCTCTCTCTCTCTCTCTCTCTCTCTCTCTCTCTCATATATATTTATATATGTCTTTCTCGCTCTCTCTGTGTGTCTCTCTCTCACTCTCTCTGTGTGTGTGTCTCTCTCTCTCTCTCTCTCTCTCTGTGTGTGTGTGTATATATATATATATATATATATAGAGAGAGAGAGAGAGAGAGAGAGAGAGAGAGAGCGATAGATAGATAGATACAGCTTTATTAATCTCACAATGGAGAAATTCACTGTTACAGGCTCTTGAGGTACTACCATCAGTAGGGGGTGCAAAATAGAGACAGACAATAAGACATATACATACACACATACATATATATTATATGTAAATAAATAGATACATAAATAGTATAAAGTAATATACAATAAAAAAGAAAAGAACAACTTTGTAGACTGGCCTATATTCAAGTGTACATTATATATTAGTATACATTAGTCTTTCTCTCTCTCTCTCTCTATCTATCTATCTATCTATCTTTTCTCTCTCTCATTTTGTATATATATATATATATATATATGTATATATATATATTCGAGACTGTTCGTGTAAACGAAGCATGTTCTGTGGTGTATCTAGCTCTGCATATGTAGAAATACTGTTTGTTACCTTTGCTCATTAAGGTATTAGCAATGACTGTGTTATTTCCCTTTTAATATCACATATTGTGTATAAAACACTTGGTTATTCTGCACAAGTGCACTACTGAACCGCTTTCACTCTTATTGGGCTTTTAGATTATTTATTAGAATAATAAAATATATTATTATTTTATTATTGCTTGTGTTTAAGGTGCACTGCTATATTGTAGTTGATCAAACTATGAAATCCACCGCCCTGTCAGTTCTTGAAGTTGGATATCCGGGTACTTGTCATGTGACCAGTGACACAACAATAGAGGAGTGTTTGTGTATTGCATACCTGTATTAATGATTTTTACATGTGTCCAGGGCTCTAAATCTAAGTTACAGACATTGTATTAATTGCAGATTTTTGTAACCGATCATCTAAGGTTATCTCAATGATATGACATTCTGACATGTAGAAGCCATTGTTTTCACAATATAAAGACTAGACATTTCTGTTGGATAACTAGAACTGCTGGGAGAGAACCCCTCTTTCCCTCCCTCCCTTTCACCTTTCACCTGTTCAAATATGACGCCGGTGATGTCACATGGGTGTGATGTCACACGCTCACACGTACTTACCGCGGTTATTTGGGACCGAGACCCCCCCCCCTCGCGACCACTGAAATCCGTGAAGTATGATCACCCCCCTGACTGACGTATACATACATGTATATGTGTATATAACATCAATAAATACATATTCAATGCTGTAAATCAGGGGTCGGGAACCTGTGGCTCGTGAGCCACATGTGGCTTTTTTGATGACTGTATCTGGCTCTATCAGGTGGCCTTTCTTAACAGAATAGCAAATACATAATTTCACTGTCATTTAAATAAAAATCTAAAAAAGTAATCAAATAAAACAAAAACAGATGAATAAATCTCACGTATTTAAATTTATACATCTATTTTTAATGCCACATCACTGTGGCACGCAGCGGAGAGCCAAATCCTTTCTGTACGCCAGTATGCGGGCGGGTCCGAGACCTTCAAACTGTAATTTTATTGGATTATAACAACAGCCACAGACTGCGCATGTTGTTTTTGAGTAAAGAAGTAAATTTCCTTGTTTTGATCAGCTCGTTTGCAAGAAGCCAAGCACAGCTGGAAAGCAAACACAAATGGACAGACATGGAAAAACTTCAACCCGCAGACCAGCTGATTGCCAAAACTTGTGATGCGCTTCCTGTCACATACCAAACCCTGCAGTGTGAGTCCTGTCGTATTGACCATGTTTGGCTACACATGCGCACGCAAGCAGTCCTTCTCACCTGAAAAACATCAAGACCAACCTGCGGTCACGTTTAATAGATGGAAGCCTAAACACCTGCATGAAGCTGAACCTCACCACGTATCAACCAGACCACAAAGCAATCAGCAAATCCATGCAGCACCAGAAGTCGCATTAATAGTAAGAAGTACTTTTCTTATTAATAAATAACTTTATGACAATGTCGTTTAAAATAAATTCAGAGTCGTATTATACTCTAAAATTGTTGGTCAGACGCTCCCCGACTTACGTTTTAGTTAGGTTCCGAATGGCCGACGTAAGGTGAAAAAAAACGTAAGTTGTTACTGTATCTTCCAGTGACGTTCATAATGCACTATATATCCATAAATACCATTACCGTAGCTCATAAAACACCCCTAAATCAATTATTATAAACATAACATTGTAAAATAATATCAGATATATCAAATAATTTCATTAATATTAATAATAATTATTAAATAATATTAAATAAATTAAATTCAAGCAAAATAATTTCAAATAGATAAATTTTATTCAAGATCACTCATCAAATATCAAATACAGTATCAAATATAACCTTTAGCATGCTCTGTGATGCGATCTTTCTGCTTGTAAATGGTTCCGATGGTCGATGGGGCCATTTGGAAGAAACGAGCAACGTTCACATGTTTTTCACCAGCATCAATTTTCTTGATAATAGCTATCTTCATTTCTAACGAGATGGCTTGCCGCTTTTTTCTGATTACCGCTATCACTAGTAGGCTTGCGCTTCTGACCAACCAGATTTGCTCAGGGTTACAAAAGTACGCAAAACGGTGTTAACACAAAGATCACAGAGATGATGTGTTAACACAAGGGTAACAAGCGGTGAACTGGGAAGAAGCAGGCCACGTTCAGTCTGTCGTTTGTAAACAATAGACGCAGCGTCATGCGTAAATAGCGTACTACGTCAGAGTACTACATAGGTACGTCTCGTACTACAGAGAGCACGCTAAACTCAAAATTTGACTTATAAAAAATTTTTAAAATACGTAAAATCGAAAAATACGTAAAACGAATGAACGTAAAGCGGGGAGTGTACGTATGTACATATGTGTGTGTGTGTGTGTGTGTGTGTGTATGTGTATATATCTATATCTATATCTATATATATATATATATATATATATATATACATACATACATACATATGGGGGGCAGTGGTGGTCTAGTGGTATAGGGCGCTGGATCGCTAATCCAAAGGTTGGGGGTTTGAGTCCCACTCTCCACAAGGTTGTCACTGTCCCCCCCAGTGCAGCTAACTGGGTTATCAAAGGCGGGCCATGTCTGTCACTGTCTATGGTGAGAGGCATGTAAAAGAACCATTGCTGACTTTCGTAAAGAGTAGCTGCAAAGCCGTCAGCGTGTTTCTGTCCCTTGATAAAAAAAGGGTTGTGACAGGAAGGGCATCCGACGTAAAAAACCTCTGCCAAATCAAACGCGCGAATCAGATGATTCGCTGTGGCGACTCCTGAGTGAAAGGGAAAAAGCTGAAAGGAAGACAGACAGAATATATATATATATATATATATATATATATATATGGCTCTTGGCTCTCAGAGGATTAGATTTTAAAATGTCTTTTTTTTTGGCTCTCCTAGTCAAAAAGGTTCCCGACCCCTGCTATAAATGCTTATAATAACAATTAAACATTCAAAAATAATGCATAAGATGTAAATAAAATATACATACACACAATTTAAGACGTGCACGCGCACGCACGCAGATGCTCACCTCACAACAATGTAGGTAGTTTTGATTGGAGATTTTGGGTTGTTTTTTTTTTGTGTGTGTTGGTTGTTTTTTTTGCATAATTGGCCTTGTTTTTGTGCCATTTTCCTAAACTTTTCCCCCCATTCTTCCTTAATTTCCTTGTTTTTTTTAATTCGATGAATAATTAAAAAAAAAACAAAAAACAATGCACTGAAACTGCATGAATTGAAGCGCGAAGTAGCAAGGGATCCCTGTATATATATTCCCTTCAGAACTGAGTAAATTTATGATTCTGTAGTCACTTATCCTGTGTTCAACACATTTTCGGGTACGATGGAGATTAAAATGCTCCCAAACTTTTGAAGATTTCGGTCGAACACTTTATTCCATCCCAGTGCCACTGGTAGTTGACTGAGCCGTGCTTTGTAATGTTTATGAAGATGAAAAAATGCGAGGCACACGTATGACACGTCCATTCAACTCCGTACTGAGTGATACTCCTCTGTAGTGGCTGACGACGAGATTTGTTGCCAACACTTTTAATAATCGATTTTTATCGATATGTTGTTGCTGCACTAATATAGAATGAAGAGAAACTTATTGTTTACACTTACAAATACAGAATAATGTTTTTGGACGCTTATATTGAGGTTAAGCTTTGTCAAAGTTAAGCATCCTTAACATTTTTAACAGGTTATCGTGGGGCATCCCAGACCCTGTAGTGTCACTGTAGTTTTATTTCATTATTTTCCAAGGTTTGTTCATTATCCCAGTATTCATATTTGGGGCCAAGGCTGTGCCATGTCAGAATTAATGTAGTCTCATGTGACCATCAAATTTGTGCTTATTGAGCCATGAGAGCATTAGTAAGATCAGGCTCTGATGTCATCAACCCAGTTGTGTTCAGTGGGGTCGAGAGCGTTGTTCTTTCACACCAACTTTGACAAAGCTTAACCTCATGGATTTTGCTTTGTGCTCAGCAGTATTGTTTTGCTGCAGCAGCTTTGAGCCTCTTCGGCCCCATAAAGCAAACTTATAATACTGCAGAATACTGTATAAAGATATCTTGTAGAATGATGGGCTTCCTACTTTTGTAGGAATATTGTGAGAGGAATATCAATCAGGGTATTGTTTAAATCTATGTAATCTACCCAACATGTGGCCACAATAAAAGTCTAATTGAGCCGTTCCATGAAAAAATGGTACATGACCAGCTGAATAATTATTTTCAGTCATAGCTACTGAAAAAGGAATTCAACCTATTCATAAAACCCCAACTTCACAATCCAAGTTAAATTAATTCAGAAGCGTTCTTTCCACATGAATTTTTGACTTACTTTTGGCAGATGCCTCTCCATCATCCATGGACTTCAGTGATGTTGTTTGTCTGATTTTTCGGATTGCTCTTTGGGTTTCACTTACGTTTTCAATACGTGTACCGGTAAGGTCGAGCGTGCAGTGGGGATTACTGAAAAGTTTTCTCAAATTTCCAAAAACATTTTAAAACCAGGAATACATGAAAGCATAGAACTCGATGTAAAATTGAGTAATTTTATTTTTTCTGAAGCAAATCCGTAAAATATACTTACTTTTAATCTGTAAATACTTTTATAAACTTAGAATTTTTTTACAACCCTGAAGCTTGTTCTGCTAAATGCGCCACCTCCTGTTCTGTCCTACAGTCAGTACTTGGGTCTGATTATGAAAATGGTACTGAAATGTGTGACATTGGCGTTTTACATTTTCTGCAGATTTAGGAAAAGGGTTTTCCGATTTTTAATGTATTAGGCCAATATGCATTAAGTCCTGGTATACGCAGGATTATATTTCTTGGAGAAGCAGCATCATCAAATTATCAGGAGGAAGACTCAGAAAGTCAGTGCGTAACATGGACAGACTGAACAGTATTTTATTCACGAATAATAGCTTTAGATAATAAATGTGTAATCAGTTACACTCAGCTGATTGATGCTGCTTGACATGTCCAACTTTTTTATCTTATGTCAATAAATGCCAATCCATCAGTGATGGGTGGGAGCACAACATACACCATGTAACAGGGACAGCAAAGGTTATGTGTATCTTTGATCCCATTTTAAGTCTGGTGCTTATTTACCAATTTTGCCATGCACATGTAAATTCCTTGGTTCATGCTGCGTGAACCTGTGCTGTGGTTATTGGGGCTTTGTGGAGACTTTAGCAGATGCTCAGCGAGATATGAAAATAATGAAATATTCAGTCACAAAATTGAGCATGAAAAAGATGTAAACTAGGAACTATTTGAATTGTTTCAAAAATTGTGTTCACCATATGTACATATTTTGATATGATTTTATCTCCCAGGCATGTACTGAGGATTTTGATGCATTGATTGACAAATAAAGCTGGACATGGAAATATTTATTCGTTTGAAGTTGGGTAATTGGAAAATGTGCCAGTTTTGTGATCATATCCTTAATCCTACTCACCCGTATACCCTGGGATCACAGCCATGTCACATTGTTAATTGTAAATAAAGTTTGATGAAATTTTCATTCATAATTTTCTTGGAATGGCTGTCACACTCATATTTTTATGTTCATTAAAAAAAAACCGAGAAGGATATTTAACTATGCCCATATACGTTTAACCCAGTGCTTCTCAGTTATTTTCTGTGGCGCCCCCCTTTAGGAAGAAAAAACATTTCACGACCCCCCACTGCCCCCGCAAGCTATAAATAGCATTATTTGTCTATAAAATTGTTATTAGTACACCTCTGCATAACATTGTATCTTTATTAATATTAAAAACAAACAAAAAAAGAAATAACGTTCAACTTGGAATAAAGAAAAACTTAATTCAGTGTTTTTAATCTGAAAAGATTTAAAGTGCACCAATGTGCATGGAGTTAAAAATATACATCCTTATGTAAACTAATTTAACTTACTTAAACTCATTCAACTTATTTATGTCTTTATATCTCCGTCTCCCTCCACCTTTCTCTTCATTCCTGTTAGAAATTTTTCTGTGTTGTTCCTTGAGGGGTTGTTTACTGCACTTCAAATCGTTTGCTCGTGTGAAAAACCGCTATACCATACCGCGACAATGAGAAAGCCACTGCCAACTACTGGAGTGGAGGTGCAATTACACTTCATTCTCGTACATTATTCCAGAAAAGCATGTTCCTCAGGGTCATATGCCCCCCGCCCCCCGGAATCATACCGTGCGCCCCACTATTTGAGAAGCACTGCTTTAACCATAACATTGTTAACTATGCCCAAGCACAAGATCAGGACTTCAACTTTGAGTGTGAACTTTTAGGTTGAAATGGCTCAGACCCCAAACAGGTATAATGTACGTCACACTGGAATTGAAAAAGTAAGGGTTTAAGTAGGTACCAGCACCTAAAAAATGAAAGACATCATAAATGGTTGGTTTTATGTTCTATTTGTTGAGTTTACCATTACAAATCAAATCAACAGTCCAAATTTTATGCAGTCATCTTGAATGGTTTCCGAAATGAGCCTGTTCCATTACCCCCGCTTCAAGCCCCTGGCTCGGACATCATTTGGAACACATTTGGGGAGACTATGAAACAAGAATTATTACTTTCTACAAACACTTATTGCCATTTCTCAGTCATTTCTACAACCTAGCTCCGCATTATGGAGTTTCGGGCCTCTCAGGTAATAGGTTTTGTAGTAAAAGCCATTTCAAAATGCATTTATTTTTTTTCAAATTATGGTAGCACCAAATTGGCAAAGATGGCAGTTTTAGACACCCTTATTTTCAAAATTAGACACCTGGAAAGCCCCTTTATGCTATTTTCCAAGATAATAGGATAGATTAAACCACACTATTTTTTATGGAGGCCAATTCTTCTCACTTTTGAAGTTATTGTCTCTCAAATATGCGTCAAACCGCAATTTACACTGTGGAAAAATGACCGAAAATGACCAAAGTGACCAATCTTTGAAAATCCATTCGAATGTAACCAACCAAGTCAATACCTTGATACTTTTGTTTCCAAGGGAAGTTTTAGGCTATCTACCATGGTTTTGGCTGTGAAGGAGGTCAAAACATGTTAAATAGCAAAATGTTGGAAAAGTCTAATGCATAATCTTCTTTTCCTTTCGGCTGTTCCCTTCAGGGGTCGCCACAGCAAATCATCTGCCTCAATCTCACCCCATCCTCTGCATCTTCTTCTCTTAAGCAATTGAGGGCCCAGAGGCCCACCAGTTGAGCGTGGGGATTGAACCATTAACCGTCAGCTCCGTAATCCAACGCCTTAACCACTAAACTACCTACTGCCACTGGAAAAGTCTGATACATACCGTAATAATTTTGTAGTATTGTAATAAGTAATAATTGTAATCTTTTTCAGAGTATTGTACTCTTCATTCACTGGAAAAAAGAACTGATCATATGAATAAACGATCCTATTATTGATAATGATGATCATTCTACCTTGAGTGACTGGGGGCGTGGCCTCGAGTAGACATGCAAGAGTTGATTATAGACAGGAATGTATACATGATCATATAATGTAGGTTAAGATTTCTCCATCAAAAAACTCTTAAACAGCCTCAGACAAAGTAGGAGTCTTAATTTACATCTGAGGAATATGTGCTATCTGTTGATTTTGAAATTAGAACCCATGAATTAGATAAAAATCTGCCAGAAGACGGAAGTGCCAATTTCGTTCATGTTTAACCAGCGAGCCGAGTGACCCGATCAATTCAGAGTCAAAGTCTATATTTATCGCAAGATTTCAACAAAACAGCTGCACGAGAAAATTCTATAGACAATAAAGGTTATATTCCGATCGTAGAAATAAATATTACTCACACAGGTATGGAAAAAAAATAGATTGGAAATGACGGTGTCCTGCTCAGATGCATCCATCAAGGTGGCGGCCATCTTAGCGTGTGATGGTCAATGCCACTTTTTTGAGGGGGACTCGCAGTTAAATTGTCTGGCGTGCCATGCGCGTTATTCTTGCACTTAGATTCAAATTTCTTTTTAAACCTGATAAAAATCTCTAAATTTTGGTACCTAGTTTGTGGGGTGTTATGTTCTACTGATTTTTAAAGAATCGGAAATCTTCTTGGGGATATTTATAAACACGAAGTTTTAAAAAAAAATGAAAAACAGACGCTCCTCGACTTACATTCATTTGTTTTACATATTTTTCGATTTTACGTTTTTTTTAAATTATAAGTTGAGTTTAGCGTGCTCTCTGTACGTAGTACGAGACGTACCTACGTAGTATGCTGACGTAATACGCTACGTACGCATGATGCTGTGTCCATTGTTTACAAACGACAGACTGAACGTGCCCTGCTTCTTCCCAGTTCTCCGCGTGTTTCCCTTGTGTTAAGACGTCATCTCTGTTATCTTTGTGTTTACACTGTTTTGCAGACTTTTGCAATCCTTAATAAATATGGTTGGTCAGAAGCGTAAGCATACTAGTGATATTGGAAATCCGAAAAAAGCGGCAAGCCATCACGTTAGACGCAAAGATGCTATTATCAAGAAAATTGATGCTGGTGAAAAACATGTGAATGTTGCACGTTTCTTCCAAATGGCTCCGTTGACCATCGGAACCATTTACAAGTAGAAAGATCGCATCACAGAGAATGTTAAAGGTTATATTTGATACTGAATTTGATTAAAATTTGAAATTATTTTGCGTGATTTTAAATTATTTGAAATTAATGTTGATATTATTTGATATATTTTATATTATTTTACAATGTTATAATAATTGATTTAGGGGTGTTTTATGAGATACAGGAATGGTATTTATGTATGTATAGCACAGTATGAACGTCTCTGGAATAGACAATGGAACCAAACTAAAATGTAAGTTGGGGAGCGTATGTATATACCCCTGACAAACCGCGTATGACTGGAAAGCTGGAGATTCATTGTTGAATATGCTAATGGTTTAGACACACGTTGGTCATGTGGTTGCAACGCATGAGCTGATTTCTTAGACGATACCTTACAACCGTGTCGCAATACATTTGAGATCTCATCAAAACAAAGGCGCTCTAATCAAGGCTGGTGAAAAGTCAACACAAACGCGGTTTAAAATTGAAATGTTCTTTTTCTATGAACATGGCTGAATTTCGTACCACTGGAACAGGAATGAAAACTTTTAACACAATTAAATTTATTCAACATTATTTGGTTGCAAGGGCTGCATTTGCAGATTGAAGTCTGACTATTTTTAATTCCTGAATGGATCATGCGCCAGTGCCGGTACCTAGTTTAAGAAGTTTAAATGTTTCATCATCTTTATTTTGAACTTTTATTGGATCTGTTCTGTCCTTGCTGGTCTAGTATTGGCGTTGGTTGTGCAGTTTCACGCAGTGTTATTGCCGTGTGTGTGTGTCTGTGTGTGCGCGTGCGCACGGGCATTGTTTCTTATAGCTTAGATGTAATGATACTGCAGTGTTTTCTCTCTTTTCTTCTTCTGTGTATTGCACTGACAACATTCAGATATAAGTGAATTGGGAACAGATACGGGGGCTATAGTTATCTTTTTAGGGTTGCAAAGAGGTGGGAGCCTATTTAAACCGAATCCGAGTGTAGGCAAGGTACATCCTGAATGGCTCCCCCAGAGTATCACAGGGCCAACACACACACACACACACACACACAAAGTATTCACACTCAACCTACTTGCAATTTGAAACAGTCAGTGAGGCTAATGTGCATGTGTTTGGATTGTCGAAGGAAACCGGTGTACCCGGAGGAAATCCACTCAAGCACAGCAAAAGCATGCAAATTTCATGCAGAAACACCATCTCTGAGCCCAGAACTCAAACCGAGTACAGTGCAATGAATTAACATGAATAGAAGGGATCTATCAGTACGCCGTCTCTGTTTCACAACCTGTACAACCGTTATGTTCATGGATCAATGTCTGTGGAAGATATATTAATCCCACAAGTCCTGATATTGTTTTCTATTTTTGGTCACGTCTACATTGTTGCTGAACATCCTGGCAGTTTGACTTGCATATAGGAAGATTTTTGTTTGTTTTTTGCCAAAAAAAATAAATAATTATTGAAATGAAGGCTAGACAAATGATACTGCGGCGCTGTCAATGGAATTTGATTATTATGTACGTACCGTGCAACCCTAATCAAAATGTATGTATTAAAAATTTTAAAGATCTGAGTTATTGGGCACAGTACGTATTATGAAGTGTGTGTGTGTGTGTGTGTGTGTGTGTGTGTGTGTGTGTGTGTGTGTGTAACAGAGAGAGAGAGAGAGCCAGTATGAGGGAACTACTGTACTATGACTTGTTGTACTTGCAGGACACGTGGAAATAGTTTATTTTTCTAATACATGGAAAGAAATTATAATTATTTTTATTCAATGAACGTCAAGTGTCACAAACATGTCACTGAATATCACGTGCCACCCTGTAGCCTCTTCTGCCCTGCTGTGTTTATAATCCTAATACTGTACTGCAGAACAATGTATGTGTTGATTCTGCAACTATGGAAATAGCAAGCATTTCCAAGTCGAATATTTTCTAATCTGGGTGAAGAAAGTCTATTAGAATTTGTCTATACAGGGTTTAGTCTCGGGCTTAATTTAAGAAAAGAAAATTATATTGTCATACTTTTTACTAGTACAGTAAAACCTCAGCTGACGAACGCTTAAGCTCACGAACTTTTCGCCTCAAGAACATTAAATTTGCGAGCATATAGTCTCTGCTGACGAACTAGTTTTCGGCGGACGAATCAAACCACGCGGTCAAACAGCGCCACGGTGGCGGCCACGAGAAGCTGACGCACGCTCACGGCGTCACAGTTCGTCACCCCCTTTCTTTGAGTGCGGAAGTGGTTTGTGTTTGATAGACATTTTGGACCATATTGAGTGTACTTTTGCTATTATGGGACGAAAAGACCCCACCACTGGCGGAGATCATTGAAAAACACGAACGAGGTGTGCGTTTGTGTGACTTAGCGCCCCAGTACCAGTACGCTAAGTCTACCATTGCTCCCATCCTTAAGAACAAGGAAGCTATTAAGGGTGCGTGTGTGGCTAAGGGTGTTTCCAAACAGTAGGCGTTTCCAAACTCTCCTTCCAAACAGTAAGTCCCTCCCTCCCTCCTCCTCCCACTCCATTCCATCAAGCCATCAACTACCATCACAAAGGTAAATAAAACGACTTTATTATACAGTACAGTTTATTTCTTTAATTACAATACAATAGCACATTTATTATACATAAAATAAGGTATATTTTTGTGTAGTTTTAAGGCTTATTTAGTAGAAAATTATGTTTTATGGGGACCTGGGAACGGATTATTCTCATTTTAATGGTTTCTTATGGGAAATAAATGTTCGAAAGACGAACTTTTCGCCTTACACACACTTTCTGGGAACCAATTATGTTCGTGAGCAGAGGTATCACTGTATATGAAAATGTACTAGGGATTCCTTTTTGTCAATCTGACGGTGGAAGTTTTTAACCACATGGGGGCGTAAGATACAATTCAAATGCACTTTGTTCAGTTTTGAAAAGGGCCCTGCTTCACAGGCAGGTCTAAATGGCTGTTTTATTAGGAGTCTTATTGCTGTAGTTTATTAGCTTCATTAGGAAAATGCTTCTAATTTAATCCGTGTACAATTATCTTTTTAAACTAAACATAGACGCTGGTTTTATGTTTATAGCATTAGATGTTTACTGCAAATACAGACCTCACAGTTGTGCCAAAAACCCATTGCATTGTAAATAAATCCACCTCATGGCATCTATTTAGGAACATTTTTAATAACTTAAAATCTCAGGTAGGCAGTAAACTGGGGAGAAGGCGTGCTCGTATTGCAAGTACTTCAAGTATACTGCACGGGTGATATCAAATAACACTGAAAAAGCTTAAGCACAGCCCTGTCCAAATCTGTTTATTTATTACTTTTTTGAACATTGTTGGGGGAATGGAGGTTGAAATTGTGCTCCCGTGTGATTGTGATTTCTTTGCAGTCCTAGTAATTTATAGTCTGAGCTGTCAAGTAGTATTTGGCAGGGGGTTTTCAAATCACAAATCATCAGCGTAGACGTTATCCTTCATTATACTACAATGTTTGGAATATGTCTCGCTGCATGTAGACTTGACTGCAGGAAGCCAGCGGGCGAAATTTTAGCTTGTTAACAAAACAAATCTTGTCGGATTGCAAAATGTGGAGATCAGATCTCAAATTAAACGAGTGAGAATACCCAGAGAAAACAGAATTGTTGCTTGTTAGCGACCAGACATTAGGGTTTTACTTTCACCAGTTCCAACGTCTTTTTCCCATTTTTCATTTCAAAGTACAATGATCCCTTGCTACTTCCTGCTTTAATTTCCGCAGCTTCAGTGCATTGCGGGTTTTTAAAAAATATTCATCGAAAAATAAAATGATAAGGAAATTAAGGAAAAAGCCGTAAAACAAGGTCAATGATGCAAAAAACTCGAAAATAAACAAAAACAAAAAAACAACCCAAAACCCCTCAACAAAACAATTTTTATGAGGTGCGCATTTATGTGTGTATATTTATATTTTATCTACATCCTATGCATTGTTTTTGAACGTTTAATTGTTATTATAAGCATTTATAGTGTTGAATATGTATTTATTGGTATGATATACACATATACATGTTCATTTACGTCAGTCAGGGGGTTGATCCTACTTCGTGGAAATTGGCGTTTGTGGGGGTTCTCGGTCCCCATTAACCACGGAAAGTGAGGGATCTTTGTATTGCTGCAAAATGTTTACTCTTTCAGAGACTGTTGCCTGAAAAAAAGAGAGATTGATTTTTATTTCATGTTTAAAACCAGTAAGTGAGGGTGAAGTAATATTCTGAGGTCTTAGAATGAAATAATGTTATTAGCTATGCAGTTGTAGCAGCCTGGTACATATATTTCTAAAGTGTTTCATGAATCATGAAACTCAATAAAGCCATCATAGGCCAGTGGGGCATCACAGTGTCTTTACCAAAAAAAAACAACAACAAAAAAAACAACAACAACCCACTATAATTGGTGAAAAGACTAGAAAAATCTGATCGGGGAGGATGCAAAGATATTTTAACCCAAGAAACTCCATATCAACAATGAAGTATGGTGGTGGCAGACTCATGCTGTGGGGCTACTTTTCTTCAGCTGGGAATGAAACACTCTTCAAGATCGAATGGATCATGACGAGCTCTAAATTCCAATTTATTTTGTCACAGAACAAACGGAAGGTCTCCCAGCTGAAGGTGAATGATTTCCCCTGATAGCTCGATGGCCCAAAGCTCAAATCCATGTCATGCTTTGCTCAGAGACTACAGACAATTTGGATGGCTGTAGTAAACTGGGTTATCAAAGGCAGGCCATGTCTGTCACTGTCTATGGTGAGAGGCATGTAAAAGAACCATTGCTGACTTTCGAAAAGAGGAGCTGCAAAGTCGTCAGCGTGTTTCTGTCCCTTGCTAACAGGGTTGTGACAGGAAGGGCATCCGACGTAAAAACCTCTGCCAAATCAAACGTGCGAATCAGATGATTTGCTGTGGCAAAGTACAGAACCTTACTACTGTCTTCCTTTCGGCTTTTTCCCTTTTACTCGGGTTCTGTAACAGCGATTGTAAGACCTGGGTGCTTTTAATCTACAATCCATTAAGTGTGTAAGGACTCCTGAGATTCAGATCATTTCACTAATGGAACTTCTTCTTCTTTTCCTTTCGGCTGTTCCCTTCAGGGGTCGCCACAGCAAATGATCTGCCTCCATCTCTCCCTATCCTCTGCATCTTCTACTCTTACTCCAACGACCTTCATGTCCGCCTTCACCGCATCCATAAATCTTCTCTTTGGTCTTCCTCTGGGCCTTTTGCCTGGTAGTTCCAACCTCAGCATCCTACGACCAATATACTCACTATCCCTCCTCTGTACATGTCCAAACCATCTCAATCTAGCCTCTCTGACTTTGTCTCCAAAACATCTAACATGTGCTGTCCCTCTGATGTACTCATTTCTGATCCTATCCATCCTCGTTACTCCCAAAGAGAACCTCAACATTTTCATCTCTGCTACCTCCAACTCTGACTCCTGTCTTTTCCCCAGGGCCACTGTCTCTAAACCATACAACATTGCTGGCCTCATCACCGTCTTGTACACTTTTCCCTTCATTCTTGCCGATACTCTCCTATCACACATCACACGGACACTTTTCTCCATCCATTCCAACCTGCCTGCACGCGCTTCTTCACCTCTTTTCCACACTCTCCATTGCTCTGGATTGTTGAGCCTAAGTACTTAAAATCCTCCACCTTCTTTATCTCTGCCCCCTGTAACCTCAAAGTTCCTCTTGGGTCCTTGTCGTTCACACACATGTATTCTGTCTTACTAAGACTAACCTTCAATCCCCTCCTTTCCAGGGCATACCTCCACCTCTCTAGATTTTCCTCCACTCGGTCTCTGCTCTCACTACAGATCACTATGTCATCTGCAAACATCATAGTCCATGGAGATTCTTGTCTAACCTCATCTGTTAGCCTGTCCATCACCATAGCAAACAAGAAGGGGCTGAGAGCTGACCCTTGATGCAGTCCCACCTCCACCTTGAACTCTTCTGTCACACCGACAGCACACCTCACCACTGTCTTACATCTCTCATACATGTCCTGCACCACTCTAACATACTTCTCTGCCACTCCAGACTTCCTCATACAATACCACAGTTCTTCTCTCGGCACTCTTGGAACATGCACAGTAAAAAAAAAAAAAAAAAAAAAAAAAACATAATTCAAGGATTATTTGATTCCAAAAATTTTAATAGGTAGTTTGGCAAAAATGAATGAATAAGTAAAATTACAAACATCAACACACTAAAAATAAACCTGTCTATTGGAGTGCATGAAAAAAGTAGGTGCAAGAAGGTGTAAATAGGTGTAGAAATTGTTGCTTGGCTGGGGGTATTATGTGTTCCCCAGCATCTGTTTGCTTGTCTGTTAGCAGGATTGCACAAAATACTCCAGAAGTAAACATCTATTTCTGTGTGAGAGAGCGAGACGGCGAGAGAGAGAGAGAGATAGATAGATAGGGATGTGTGTGTGTGTGTGTGTGTGTGTGTGTGTGTGTGTGTGTGTGTGTGTGTGTGTGTGTGTTAATAAAAAATGTTTACATGGTTTAATAATTAATTTTCTTCTACTTGTAACACATATTTCATACAAAAAGTGTTTATGGGGTTTATCCATTCCAAAGACTGGAGCCTTGGACCGAATCAGACGTTTAACATGTAAAATGCGACCCCTACTGATGAAATTCCCACGTTAACGAAAAAGGCGCTTGAACGGATTAATTTCGTAGGTAGTGGGCCGACTGTATATATGACTTACTGGACTTGACTTATGTTGGGTGCCAGTCCTCTTCTGCCACCCGAACCACCATGACTTCCCAGAAGCTCCTGTCCTGCATAACCTTTCCCATACCATCAATCTGTAGACCAGTGTCTCTTTGGCAGCACGTCTAGGTATGTGAAGGGTTGTCTTCCAAGCCTCCTTCTTCCATGTGCTAGAAACCATAGCACTAAGTTGGAGACTACTTCCTTGCTGTTTCTGAGAGAGTGTCCGGCGAGTCTTCGACGCCTGAGTCATATTTTGTCTGAGAGTTTTGGAAGGCCAGCGTAAACTTCTTTGTTTGTACAGTGAGGTACTACTATTGAGGTGTGTTTGTTTTGGTGTGCCAAGATCTAGTGACCTGTCGAAGACCATTAGGCTAAAAAAAAATGTCTGTATGTACTTCGGGGTCTGGCAATGGATTTATGACTCATGCCTTACAAGTCCCAGTATAAGTTGTTAGTTGTATAGACCTGATAAAATATTTGAACAATTCACGTCAATGTAAACCTGTGCTTTGTCTCGCTAATCGAAAAGTATTTAACATCTTTTGACCAAAGAGAATCGAGTTTTAAACAGTGCTACGGGTATAATGCTTTTTAAATGGAGTAATTCTAGAAGGTGCAACTATCAGAACATGAAATGGTTTCTTAATTGGAGAAATCAATCCAAGAGAAAGCAGCGGCAGTTGTGGTCTAGTGGCTCAATGTGTAGACACCTTTTTAAAAGAGCTAATATACCAACTGGGTATGGAAGCTGGTGCAGTACGGGTTGGGAATGAAGGAGGAATGTTGGGGTGATTTTTGTCTTTCGAAAAAAAGTTCTTAGAAACTTCAAATGAAAGGACAAGTTCTTCTTTGGGGAACCTTACTGACCCTCCCACACTCCTGCTACTATCAATATGCAACTTCTGGAACAGTGGACGGAATGCTAATATACTGTGGTGCTCTTCGAATTGTAATTTCTTTGTAAACTTTTGTGATCTGTGAAAGTTAGACTGCAGTATGAAGTTTTTGTTTCATTAACCTTTCAGAATCTTCAGTGTGTAATTAATACCCAGATTAACACCGCAGGGATTATTTGGACTCAAATGAGCACTCAGGGTGGTAACTGAACTCGAGGGATATTACTGTTCAGGTGCCTTTGAGGTGCACGTAGCATCTCTAGTCGTAAATTAAAGGGCACATGTCAGAAAAAAGGCTGGCCCACCTTTTCTCTGGTAAAGAGTAAAAGTTAATTGCGTGCTCATTCCTGGATGTTCCTCCAGGGTAGTTGTAGAGAAGCTACAGCAGTGTTAAATGGTTGGCTTGTTCCCTAAAGCTCTGTATAAATATACATATAATCTGTCTGCCACAGCTGTTTCTATGCCCAAGGAGTGACTTTACTGGAATGACTTATCATCCCAAACAACACAATTTTTTTGAGCAATTTAAGAAAATATGATTCTACAAAGAACTGTTTTCCAGACTGATCTCAGTTCTTCTTCTTCTTCTTCTTTTCCTTTCAGCTGTTCCCTTCAGGGGAATCATCTGCCTCCATCTCACCCTGTCCTCAGTATCTTCTTTTACACCAACTACCTTCATGCCCTCCTTCACCACATCCATAAATCTTCTCTTTGGTCTTCCTCCAGGCCTTCTGCCTGGTAGTTCCAACCTCAGCATCCTACTACCAATATACTCACTCTCCCTCCTCTGTACATGTCCAAACCATCTCAATCTAGCCTCTCTGACTTTGTCTCCAAAACCTCTTACCTGGGCTGTCCCTCTGATGTACTCATTCCTGATCCTATCCATCATCGTTACTCCTAAGGAGAACCTCAACTGATCTCAGTTATTCTTTTTTTTCTTTTTCTTTTTTAAATTGATGGTTTGAAGTGTTCCGATAAATTTTTTACATTCCAAACCAGCTGTGAAGTCATTGATATCAGATGATGAACCTTTAAAATGAGTTTTAAAGATGAGTAAAATAGGAGGGGGTGTACATGTTATTTTACAATACTTTTGTTTTCATTCGAGAAACAATCATAACTTTGGGTTTACATTAGCGGCACGATGTCCATGATCTCCATGATTCAAAAAAGCATGGAGTGTCTTGATTTATCACCATGCTTGGAGGACAACTGGGGTACAATTGGAGTCAGGTTGCAGCCAAAAGATGAAACTTGAAGCATTTATATTTCATCAAGGTTTGTTTAACTCTACCGTGCTCAACTTCAATTCCCATGTTCTGTCATGATTGACGTCAAGTTGTAATAATCATGATCAACGCGATCGTCACGAATCCACCAAGTTCCTTCAAGCTCATCACGATGGGATTCTATGACCACCCACTCTCAACACCATTCTCTCAAATTGTGGAGGACACAGACATCGTGCCTCAGTGGAAACTCAGGGTAATGTAGCGTCTTTGCAACCTGCAACTGCATTCAGCGTTGGCACGCTCGCACATTGTGTTTCCTGTATGGGGACATGACATGAGCAAAGACGTGACAAAATCGAGCTCATGGTGTTGACAGTTGTATGAGTAAGGGGTTCCACTAATACATGCCTGACTTAAAAAAAAAAAAAAAAGTTGAAATATGATTGAATATAAGTATTTTTATTTGTGCAGCCTGAAAGGTCTGTCATTATATTATCACTTCTGCAAATTGTTGAGTCGAGGGCATTTTTAAAAAGGTCTAAATATGACATTGGTTTTAAATGATTCCTCATTCAGGAAAAGAATGCCATTCAAAAACCCAATTAACTGCTAAAGTTTGCATTCGTTATCTTTCTTGTAAGCTACACTGAAGGTACTGTGACACACCGATTTTCGTTCCTCAGGAAACTCTGTGTGTTTGTCTGTCTGCTTTCCACAAGTGTGCACTCAGTCTTTGTAAGTTATCTTTGGCATGAGCTATATGTCGTTCATATTATTATTACTCGACATTTGAGAGCTTGCAGAAATTATACCAAAGTATTACGATAGTCATTACATTTACATCGACAGGAACTTTACAATAGATATAACGCAGTGATCTAATTTGATAATTACAAATTCAAGTTCATCTGCAAGTTAGACAGAGCATGTGTGTGTCCGACTATCCATAATCCACGAAAAGTTCGTGCATGCCATGTGTTCACGCTACCAGTCATTCTCATTAATGGAAATAAAATCATGAAGTTTTGTATAATTTCGTATTGTTGCAGGTGTGTTTTTGTGTATTTTCATCCAGTCATGTTTTCTTGAAAAGAGCGTTAGCGATATCTTCAAATAAAGTAAAGTAGACAGCTGAGTCAATTCCTGAATGCATAGCTAGTGACAAAGTACATTATCTAAATTTACCAGTTTCTTGCCCTGCACTATATGCAAAATAAAATTCTATTTGGAATTCAGTGACCAAAACAGAATCATTTTTTTGAGGAAGTTTGACAACTGAATTAGAAATATCATCGTTACACATTATTCATGAAACCCAACATAAAGTGATGTTTTGAAACTGTGTCAACATTGGTGGTGGTATAGCTAGTTGGACTCACATAATCTCTGTAAAAAATTGTTCTTTAGTTTTTTCGAATATGTATTTTATGAATACTATTAAAAAAAACAAAAACTTTGATATGCATACACAATGGGGCAGCACGTTGGCGTAGTGGTTAGCCCATCTGCCTTAAATCAAAAAGACCTGGGTTCGATTCCCAGCATAGGCGTTTCTTGTGTGGAGTTTGCATGTTCTCCCCGGTTTCCTCCCACAGTCCAAAAACATGCACAGTAGGTTAATTGACTGTTCCAAATCTCCTCTAAGTGGGAATGGTTATGAGTATTGTCCTTGCGATGGCCAGGCGAGCTGTTGAGGGTGTACCCCACTCTCGCCTGGAGTTGGCTGAGATGGGCTCACAGTACACCTTTAAAAATCAAACATCTTTTTACAGTTCTTATGTTTGTTGCATTGCTGATTACTGTCAATAATACCGTATTCGACAAAAAGTTGGAGTGGGTGGGCGCTTATTAAAATGATTACCAGTGGAGTGGAACTGTAAGTGCTTATTAGCATAGAGGTGGAAAACATGAATAATAACAGAACGATAAAAGAGTTTTACTGGTATTTGTGTTATTCATTTTTCGATATCAACCAAACTACTTACATGAAAGCTGAAAATAAACAGAAAACAGCATAATTTAAAAAAAAAAAAAAAAGACTTTTCCTTCCCTTACTTTTCCCTCCCGGTGCTGTTCCTTTAAACATTTCCTTTAAACATTTTCCCAAGTAAAATGAGCGAATCAACACTTTAGCACATGGGGCAAGTTGAACCAATCAACATCAACATCAACAAAAGCACATGGCCAGGAACATCTTTACATTTATGAGCGGGAGAATCTTCACCCGTTATCAATTTCTGATCGGTCCATATCTGGCTCATCGCTCCATTCATTCAGAGCATCCGATAGTTTTGCTGTAGCAGTTTCGAATGGTTCATCGGTTGTTGGACATTTACCAAGAGAACAGCAAAATATTTTCCTGTTTTTTAAAGCAAGGCAGAACAATCAAATGTGTTGAACATTATAGACATTCCCCAGTGGCAGGGGGTCTTGAAATTCTGTGTAAACTCACCTTTAAAGGCAGTGAACGCCTTATTTTACTGTTACAGAGACTGATCGAATAAAATTGGTAATCTTGATTTACAATTTTGCTCCCAGTACACATGGGCGGTTATTAAACGTAAGATAAAAAACATGGGGGGGGTTTACCTTATTGGAGCAGGGCGCTTATTACGTGGAGTACGGTATATATTGTAATCAAAAATAAAATGTTTGTATATTGACAAGCTTGAGAACATGGGTTTCACAAAGAAAACTGTAATGAAGGGCGTTTGTTTATACTTGATATGTTTGGGTTCTTCGACGGTGTAGCTATGGAAGAAAAAGTAGCCAGATCGTGATTGCTGTAAATTATATGCACCTTTTTAACCTTTGCCATTAGTAACTGCTTACTTGGTAATTTGCTGCATGATGTGATGCATGTGTAACCATTTTAAGTAGCCTTATGTGTTCCTGTAGTATTTTCTGTATTTTATAAATAAATCCAGTCTATTTTTTGAGGCCATCTTGCTCAGCAAATTGATTATTCTTGGGTCTAAACAAAGCTGTTTTCCCATATGTGCAAGTTCAATCTGTTTCAAAGTGAAAATGAATATATCAATAGTGAGAGAAACCTGACAAGCTGGTCGCTTTTGAAAAAAATGCCTGGTTATAAATCTATATATGCAAATGCTGCATAAAGCAATTTGCGGGAAGCGTCGTGTCTCTCTTTGTCATTTTTGGTCTCTAAGCAATAAATCAAATATCAAGGGCTTTCTCTTCCTTCTCAAACTGGTGCGATTGGGGCATTAGCTCTTCATCTAAACTTCATTATCTTCTTCTGAGAATTGAATAAAACAGCTGATTGGGCTGATTATTTTCTTACCGTTAACCCTCACGGACAAATATCAGTAGAAATGTTTGAAAAGCGAAATGTCTGATATTCGCCTAGATGTTCAGGGTGGCTCAGATAGATGTTTCCTCTTAAAGAGACCCCTTTACTTCCCAGGCTCATTAAATAAAGATAAAACACAGCATTCTCTCTCATGAAAATAAAACAAAATCTGCCATGATGTTTTTTGACCAAGATATCTTCCATTTGATAAACCACAGGATACACCGCAGTGAATGAGTAGCTTTAATATGCACCATCTCATCATTTGGATTGTAAAGGTATCAGCTAGATTCTGTCGAGATACTATAGATCTCCCAGAAGACACCATACATTTCTCTCTCTCTCTCTCTCTCTCTCTCTCTCTCTCTCTCTCTCTCTCTCTCACTCTCTCACACACACACACACACACACACCCCATCACCCCTCTTTCCTACCCTCTCACCTCCACACTGTCGTCCTCACGCTATCATTCTTTTACCCCCATACTCTGAACCTCTCTCTCTTTTAACTGTGCTTGCTCTCTCTCTCAGCCCTGTACTCTTTTTCCCCATTCTCTCACCCCCACAATCTCACCTGCTCCCCTCCTCACATCCACACTCTTTCCCTTTCTCCTTCTCACTTTCACCCCCACACTCTCAACTGCACCCTTCATCTCTCTCTCTCTCTCTCTCTCTCTCTCTCTCTCGCTCTCTCCCCTCCCCCACATTCTCATGCTCTATCTCTCACTCTCAGCCCTATACTCTTTTTCCCCTTTTTCTCACCCCACAATCTCATATGCTCCTTCGCTCACCCCCACACTCCCTCCCTTGCTCTCTCGCTCTCTTTCTCCTCTCCCACACTCTCAACTGCTCTCTCTCTCTCTCTTTCTCTCTCTCCCCACATTCTCATCCCCCTCCCTCTCTCTCTCTCTCTCTCTCTTCACAATGTACTTTCATCCTCTCTGTGTCTCTCTCCCCACTCTCAGCTCTCTCTCTCTCTCTCTCTCTCTCTCTCTCTCTCTCTCTGTCTCTCTCTCCCCACATTCTCACCCCCTCCCTCTCCCTCTCTCTCTCTCTCTCTCTCTCTCTTCACAATGTACTTTCATCCTCTCTGTGTCTCTCTCCCCACTCTCTCTCTCTCTCTCTCTCCACACTGTACTTTCATCCTCTCTCTG
>CM045733.1:60445000-60477500 GCA_024760905.1 Plotosus lineatus | reverse complement strand
CCATTTTATATGTTACCCTGGGTTTACACTGATGTTTGATGTCCATGATCTCCACCAATTGAGAGAATCGTCATGGCAGTGAGGGGATGTGGGATTGAATCATCATGATCTAGGATGAACTTGGTCTAAAATTTTGTCACGACCATTGTGAATCCACCATCAGAAATTTGGCTGAATTTATTCATTTATTTATTTATTTATGTATTTTGTTGTTGTTGTTGTTGTTATAGTATATTAATCCAGCAAGGGCAATTGTTGCCTCTGCATTTAACTCATCCAAAGTGAGTGCGCACACTCAGAGCAATGGACTTCCGCACATATTTGGAGCGCCCGGAGAACACTGCGGGTCCTGCTGAAGGGCACTTCTGTCAGAAATATGGAGGAAGGGAATTGAAGGGCAGCTCAATCTCCCACCACTTAACATTTTCCCTGCTGGTTCAGGAATCGAACCAGCAACCTTTCTGCCCCAAAGCCGTTTCACTAACCATTAGTTTACAGCTGCCCCATGATTACGATTCGGCGCTATAGTGATGATATGTGGGAATCGTAGCCGAGCAGTAGAGCTTAACAGACCTTATTGTCTTGATGAGCCATCGGAGGTGAGCTTGATGAACTTGAAAAGACAATTATTTCAAGTTTCATCTCTTGGATCCACCCTCACTTATACCTCAATCGTGCTCCAACTGTGGTTATAACTAAATTTTTGGAATCACAGAGATTGTGGACGTCCGAGCTCAGTGTAAATGACAGCCTTTGTTTTGCTGTCACCCCTTTTGATTCTCAGAGTAATTGTGGCTGTGTTTGATGTAACGTACCCATTGTACAACAAAAATTTCATCATTGTGAAGTTTTTTCTTGTTGGTAATTCTGAATACCCATTTTCTTGATTTATTGTTCGATGTCTCACGACAGCCTATGGCAGTGTTATGCTAGCCATACAAATCTCAGATGCATTTTATGTGATCTGGAGCATATACAGTGATCCCTTGCTAGTTTGTGCTGAAGTTTCTGCGGCTTCAGTGCATTGTGTGTTTTTCGAAAATATTCATTGAAAAATTAAAAAATTAAGGAGAAAATAGAGAAAAAGTTAAAGAAAATGCTGCAAAACAAGGCCAATTCTGGAAAAAAAAAAAAAAAAAAAACTCAACCCAAAATTCCCCAACAAAACTACTTACATTTTTATATGAGGTGCGCATCTTTGTGTGTGTGTAATCATATTTTATTTACATCTTATGTGTTAATTTTTTAATGTTTAATTGTTATTATAAGCATTTATAGCGGTGAATATGTATTTATTGATGTTATATACACATATACATGTACGTATACATCAGTCGGGGGGGGGTCGATCCTACTTCGAGGAATTCGGTGGTCGCAGGTGGGTCTCGGTCCCCATTAATCGCAGAAAGTGAGGGATTCCTGTATACATGTGTATCAACGGTATTTAGATGAGGGGTCGTTGTAGTGTCAACTGAGTGTCACATGAATATCATACAAGTTTTTCATCTTGCACCAATCATATCACATTCTCAGGAACATCATACAATTTTATTACTGTATTTTTTATTTTTTTTTTACTTGAACATAACCGCTCAGCTTTCTAAACCACCTCACACAAAGCTACATCAGTCCCTTCGGTTATAGCGCCGCTAAATTCATACAGCACAGAAAAAAGCAGGTTGTGTGTGAAAGGGATTTAACAACTCAACTCTGTGTCAGACTTGAAGAATAAGATCAGGTTAGGGCCACTTTTCCCGGCTGTGTATGAGACTCGAAAGCCAGCATGCCTGAGAGATGGTGTGTAGCACATTATTCTGCCTCTGGTCATGTATTGATTGTGGAGCACTGAATTTTTAATGACTTAAATTAGAACTCAGAAATTACCTTTGTGAACAGGGAGGCCGAGGTCCAGACTAACACAGAAAAGATGTCCAAAATCTCCAAGGCAGCAAAAGCAGTGAAGAAGGTGGATGTGGGTGGTGTGATCAGAGCTATTGTTCGGTCGGGACAGGCAGCTCCAGGACCACCACTGGGCCCCATTCTGGGACAGGTACGTCGCGAAATGTTTGTTCATCGCTTCTGTATTTCAATTGTGCGGTCTATCATAGACACTGATGGTTTGTATGGAATTATACTAACACTGCCGTATAGCTGTTTACACATAAATCACCTCGTTAAGTAAGAGTGTAATTGAAACACCAATGACGCTATTAAACTTCTGTCTCTCTTAATGACAATGTCTGAGATTTGCATCCATCTCCACAAAGGTTCTTGAGCCTGGCCTTTGAAGTGTCCTTTCCAACATATGGGAAACAGTTCAGCCTCGGAAATAAGGTGAAATGAGTAGCAGTCAAGTGAGGCAGTGCCATGTGTTTGGACTGTGTGTGTCAGAACATGTCTGGCTGTTTTGCTTGAATCCATTTTTTGACACCATGTGTGCTGGTGAGGACTCGGGCTGGTGGGTGGGATTAGTAAACAGTAAATAAATTGTACACAGCATCCTCTTAGCTTCAGGCACTGTCCCTTTAATTTCCTCTCTCTCGCTCTCTCTTTCTCTCTCTCTCTCGCTTCCTTTTTTTCCCATTTTTTGACTAATCAACCCTGACCGAGTAGACATGTAGAGGTAGGCTACATGTTGGCTGGGGAGCAAACTTAAACAAAATGGGAAAATAAAAGAAGGAGAAAGAGTGAGAAAGAAAGTGACAAATTCAGTTGATGTGAATAAATTGTAATTTAAAGTGAAATTGCTACTCCTGGAGAGAGGATAGAAACAAAGGGTAGAAGAAAAGGATTGGTAAATGGCCACTACTGGAGGTTTATATAATGTAACTTACCTTGACAGCAGTTCTCATAATGTCAGCAAAAATATACAATGCTGTGCATGCTCAAATGGAGGAAAAAGGTATTTTGTTTGATGGAGTTTCCCCAGGATTTAGTAATGGTACATTTGGCCACCAGGGAATCCTTGGCAATGTCAATATTTCCCACAGTGCAAAAATCTAAAGTGTATAAATACAACAAATCAATACGTGATTTGATAAGCTACAGAGAATAATCAGATTAAAGTATCTGCCAATGCAGTAAAATAATCACATGTGGCAAGATGCCTTAAAAGACGAAAAACATTCTAAGCTATAAATAAGTGAGAAATGGATAAAATATGCAGTAAAAACATTTATTTCAAGCACTGAATTCACTCAAAGAAGCTCGACACTAACTTCTTGCCATTTTACTTGAAATACATAAAATTTTATGATAAACTAAGTACAGTAGGCTATCGTTATTCGCAGGGGTTCGGTTCCGGCCCCTCCCACGAATGAACATAATCCGCAAGTTCTGTATCCGGAAGTAAAACCCCATGTATCATGTTACATGTGCTAAAATATGCTTCTGAAACACATTCTACAGACAGTCTTACTCATTAATGCAGTATTAATGTAGTAATGATTACGAAAAAGTTTTAACATTTACTGTGATATTTATTGATGATAAAATATAAGCATTATACAGCATATATATATATATATATATATATATATATATATATGTATTTATTATTATTATTATTAGAGGGTGCTCCCTTGAAGGCGTCGTCGCGGAATTCTCAGAGTCATGTTGTTTGTTTGTTTTGATTTGTTTTATCTATACTCGTCAATGACCGGTCAACCCTACTACAGCTATGAGAGCGCAGTCGGACGTTTAGAACTGAGCACACTCAACTCCTATCCTGAGCTAATATGTTATGGCAGCTCAATGCTAGCCGCACCCCGGATACCAATAAGCCCAGGCGGAGACGTGGCAGGCGGGGAGGGGTCTGAACGGAGTCGTCATTAGGGCCCCAGTCCCGCCTGCCACGTCTCCGCCTGGGCTTATTGTTATCTGGGGTGCAGTTAGCACTGAGCTACCATAGCATATTAGCTCAGGATAGGAGTTGAGTGTGCTCAGTTCTGAATTTCCGAAAAGACTCCGCTCTCAAAGCTGTAGTAGGGTCGCTCAGTCATAGACGAGCATAGTGCAAAAAACAAAGAAACAACAACGTACAAAACAAATTAAAATGAACAAAGAAACAATTTGACTGAGAACTCCACGATATCGCCCTCTAGGCAGCTTCATCTTGGAGACGTCACGTTCAATGTAAAAGGACATGAAGCGTAATCATTCAAGTTTATCCTTTTGGTATCGTTTGTTAAACATGCTACAGAATATAAAATCAGACACATACAAACATTCTAAACATTAACTTAGGTACTGTACTGGAATAATAATTGAAAAAGACTTTAATAGCAGTGCTTTACAACAGTTCAGATGATTATTCCTCTTCAGGCACTTCAGAGGAAACTGTCATTTCTTCAGGAGAAAGTCTTATTTCTTCAGAAGAGACCTCCAACACCATTACCTTTTCTAGCGCTTAGCGAGAGAAGACACAGCGTTTGAGTGGCATTCCCAGAGCTTAACTGGGAATTAAAACACACTAAAAAAAAAAGGCTCATTGACAACTTGTGCGCGAATGAGGGGAAAAAAAGGGCGTAACATCATCTCAACCAATCAGCAGGAAGGAGGACAGCCATTGGCTGAATTTGAATCACGTGACAGTTGGGCCACACCGGTATAAAATGTGGTCACAAATAGTGAAAGAGTAGCTCAGGGATGGGTCAGTGGTGACTCAGTTGTCAGATGCTGGATTACTGATCCCAAGGTTGAGGGTTCAGTCCCCACTCTCAACAGGTTGTCACTGCTGTCCCCCCCATTGCAGCTAACTGGGTTATCAAAGTCCACCCATGTCTCTCACTGTCTATGGTAAAAGCACTATTGCTGATTTTCGTAAAAAGTAGGCTTGTCAGCATGCTTCTGCCCTGTGATCGGCTGGCGAGCTGTCCAGGGTGCACTCTGCCCTTGATCAGAGTCGGCTGAGATGGGTCGCAGCCTCCCTGCGACCCTCACTCTATTGATGGTCTTTGGGATGTGCTGGTGATTACTTTTATGTAGTACAATTTTTCCCTAATCAATTCAAGACGTTTGTGAAAAATGAACCCAACACTAAATGGTAATAAATATTGTGTGTCAGTTCATTGAAACTGTGCCATGATGATTAGGTGCTGCAATCAAAGCTAAAGGTGCTCCAGCAAAATGTCAGTGAGTGTCGTTTTATTGTTGGCTGGGTACTATGTACGAATAAACTATGAAAATCAAACTTTGCTTGACAGTTATGTGAAAAGGAGTCCACTTAATTCAGCAACATCCACCAAGCCTGAGGTGCATAACTGTTTTAGTACTACAGAGGAACTGCTGCAAAACCGTGTTTTCAGTTTTTAAATCATGATGGAGACAGGTGAGCTCTGAGCACAAATGCGTACAGGTCCTTTTTAACCATGTCCCTTTAACTCTCTTCAGGAGTTTAAATATACACTATTCATTAACAAAAGAAATTCAAACTAAATCCAATTTTTAATAATTTCTATTTGTATGTTTTAGCCATGAAAGTGGAAGGTCAGGTGACCTCTGCCCTTTGATTTGAGCTGAGCCCTGTAAGGCTCAGGGCGTCTTTTAAGCATACACATTTAGTATACAGACGCTCCCCGACTTGCGTTCATCCGTTTTATGTTTTTTCGAATTTACGCCCCCAAAAAAAAAAAAAAAAAAAGTCAACTTTTGAGTTTAGACATACCTACGTAGTACGCTGACATAATGACGCATTGACGCTGCGTCCATTGTTTTACAAAGGACAGACTGAGTGCCCCTCCTTCCCAGTTCAGTTTTATATATATATATATATATATATATATATATATATAAAATCAGTTATATAGCGTGTTACCCTTGTGTTAAGACGTTGTCTTTGTGATCTGTGTTTACACTGTTTTGTGGACTTTTGTAACTCTAAGCAAATATGGTTGGTCAGAAGCGTAAGCCTTCTAGCATGGGTGCAAATCTCATACACCGAGATGAATTAACTATCTGCTCGGATCAGCACAATCTATCATGCATACTCAGTTTAAGCAAAGAGAGTTGTAAAATGAATGAAAATCCAAATCCAGGAAAGAGCTCCCCGCTCTGTTGGCTCCACATTAGTGCAGGTTGTGTTCTAAACGAGTTCAACGGCACCCTTGTACACTTGAAAGACCGGAAGTCCGTATAACCCACAACAAGTACACTACTTTCGCAATTACACTACTTTCGGTATTGAACACCTCACATATTGTAAGTGTTGATTGGCTGTTTTAAGGTTCATGTAAACTGATTCGGTATAAATAAGTGACTTATTTGAAATTAATATTGATATTATTTAATATATTTGATATTCTTTTACAAAGTTATGTTTATAATAATTGATTTAGGGGTGTTTTATGAGATATGGTAATGGTATTTATGGATGTATAGTACAGTATGAGCTTCATACGTCATACATCACTGTAACAACTTGCGTTCACTTTCAACTCACGTTCGGCCGTCCAGAACCAGTTAAAAACGTAAGTCGGGGAGCGTCTGTATACTCCACAGAAACCAGGCTTCATAATGGTGTTTTAGAGTGTACAGGGATCCCTCACTTCCCACGGTTAATTGGGACTGAGACCCCCCCCCGCCCCCGCGACTGTCGAATTCCGCGAAGTACGAGCAAACCCCCCCGACTGACATATACATATGTGTATATAATATCAATAAATACATATTCAATGCTATAAATGCTTAGAATAACAATTAAACATTCAAAAATAATGCGTAAGATGTAAATAAAATATAAATACACACACACATTTTTATGTGAGGTGTGCATCTGAGTGTGTGCACGCACATCTGCTTTGATGGGGGGTTTGGGGTTGTTTCTTGTTTTTGTTTATTTGGGTTTTTTGGGTTTTTTTTTTTTGCATAATTGACCTTATTTTTGTGGCATTTTATTTAACTTTTTCCCTATTCTTCCTTATTTTTTAAATTTGATGAATATTTAAAAAAAACGCGATGCACTGAAGCTTCATGAATTGAAGCGCGAAGTAGCGAGGGATCCTTATATTGCATTGCACCACAAGAAAAATAAACAAACAAGATTTTAATGATGTATTTGTCAATTTTAAAGTGTAATAAAGATGCTACAAATGTCTATGATGAACTGGGAGCGTTTATGGTTTTCATTCAAGGATTAGCTACTTGGGGGATATTCTTTTTAATGTTGATATAGTGAGCTAATTAAAGCACACAAGTCCTGCATAGCAATTGTTAAATGTGCAAAAATCACATTAGCTCATAGATAAAGTCGCATGTAAGCACATAGCTCATCGAGAATAATACAGTTTTAATTAATTAGTTTAAAACTGGTTATAGTTGGAGTACTGAAAAGTACAGAGTGCATTAATGGTGACTGATAAAGCCTGAGTAAAATCTGTCAGTTTCCCTCGTCATGCCATACTTGTTTTTCTTGGCATTTCAGTCAGGCATGCATGAGTGGTGTGCCGTAATTAAACAAGCAATCGGTCTGCTCCTCGTACTGATTATGATAATAGCTCTGATAAATCGGGGATTTGAAGTCAATCAGCATTTACTGTAATTTTCTCTGCATACATTTGTTGCATTGCCATTTCAAATTAACTTCAATAATCTTCTATGGATGATGACCATGATGACGACGATGATGATGGGCATACTTTAACAATGTGGTGAAGCTGCGTTAATCCAAACAGAGATGATGCATCTGTCTTGGAAAATAAACTAAAATGTCAATGCAGATCCTTCAGACAGCATCCTGAGAGTCACTGGAGTGTTTATAAAAGTGAGAGGAGAGAGGTGATCAGATTTCGTAGAGCTGTCTCATCAGTCTATAAACGCTAATGGGGAAATTATTTAGTGTCTAACTGTAATGATTTATTGCAGTACAGTACTAATGCTTGTGCTTCAAAGTTATGCTGCACACTAAAACAAAATCTATGCTGATAAGAATCAATAAGCTTAGGTTTAGTTTGTTACTCATAAGAAAGCACTGGGTTAATCTATTGCATCTCTAAACTGTTTTATTTTCGCTCGGATCATTCCATGGGATGAACATAAAAAAAAAACCTAAAAAAAAAAAAAAAGCCCTGATCATCTTTTCAAAAATTGCATGTGATATGTCCATTGTTCAGAAACACAATAACATGTGAAGGCTGTATCCAGAGCTACCAACTTGTTTCTCTGTCTTTTGTACTCCCTTTTCACACAAAGGACTAAAAATAAAACAGGAAAAACAGAATTTAAATGAGAAAGAAGATGGGATGCACTGATACAGATGTCTAACAGGAGCACATTTCTGCCTGATTACTCCGAATTGTAATTACTATATTGATCATTGCAAATTTTGGTTTAATTTAACATTATGACTGTTATCTCCTTTATTTGGCAGCTTATAAAACAGCACTTTCTCCAATATGTGCTTTAATATTGTTTTTTGTTTAATATAATTCGGTTATTCTGAATTACTGTATACTGCAGTTAAGCCATGAAATCTTAATGTGTCTGCGTAAACTATTTAATTGCATTTTAAATTTACCATTCGTGCGGCCGGTGGCGTAGTGGTTAGGGTGCTGGGCTCATGATCAGGAGGTTGTGTGTTCAAATCCGTTAGATCCCCCCACTGTGCTAAGACCCCTGGGCAAGGTTTTAACCACAAGTGTGCCTCTGTTCACCCAGCAGTATAAATGCGTACCAGTAAAAATATACTGGGAAGGTAACCTGCGATGGACTAGCGTCCCATCCAGGAGGAGTTGAACTCCTGCTCGCTTCACGCTATGGAACCTGGGAATAAGCACCAGCCTGATGAGTCAATAGGCTCTGGTGTAAAAAGCCCAACAGACTTTACCTTTTTTTTTTTTTTTTTTCTTTTGAATTTACCATTTAAACTAAATTCAACTAAAATAATAACAGTGGATTTAAAGAACGTGTGCACCCAGATTTAAAGATAAACTCACTGAGCCCTTATCCATTACAAAATATCAATTCAAATACTCACTTTTATTTTTTAAGTGCGTCATGGCATTTTAGATCTTGTGATTGGCTCCCCCCGCCGCCCATATATCACCACCCATCCAGATCTGCCTCCGTGTACACTGAACCTCCCAAATACATTGAAAGGTATGGTGGCCCACTTCAGAAAGGCAACCAATGAGAACCAGATAGGCATAGAAAGACGAAAGGACCATAAACTGGAGGAGGAAGCCAAACAGGCCTTAAAGCATGTGCACTCAAAATCAATGTTTCAAGAGAAGGTAAGGAAGCTGCTTCCTGAATTAAATGTGGAGGTGTTTTTTTTTTTGTTTGTTTGTTTGTTTGCTTTAATTATTTTTATTGGCAATCCTCTCTTGGTGCTTGAATGGTGTCTGAAATGGAAAAATAAAGCTCTGAAAATGGGCATGAGAGCCACGACAACCTCCTAGCAAGATGGTCCTGGTTGGTTTCGAGTCTAAGGCTCGGTGAGGAAGTTTGAGTTTGCCTTTTTTTCCTCGTGCTTGCATGGTTTTCTCCAGGTCCTCCAGTTTTCTCTCACAGTATAAAGACATGAAGATTTAGACTGATTGGTTGTTTTAATCTGCCCATCAGTGTGTGTGAGTGTGTGTGTGAGCGTGTGTGAGTGTGTGAGCGTGTGTGAGCGTGTGTGAGCGTGTGTGAGCGTGTGAGCGTGTGTGAGCGTGTGTGAGCGTGTGTGTGTGTGTGTGTGTGTGTGTGTGTGTGTGTGTGTGTGTTAGCCCTGCAGTGGACTAGCGAGTCAGGGTTTATATCTCCTTCACCCAGAATCAGTTGAGATAGGATCCAGCTATCCCATAACTCAAGTAGGATTCAGTGGTTTGTTTTATGGTTCATAACTTTTTTTACTCGGTTTCTTTAGCAATGTTTTATAAGTTGAACACAGAAGCTTAAACATGTCTTTATGTAAGTTATTTAATATTAGAAAAGTGTATGAAAATGCGTAATATTTACAGTAACATTTTTAAAACAAAGTGAGTTAAATCAAGTTATTATTGTGTATGATCCTCACTGTTAGGAAACACAAACCTAACTGTGGAAATATGAAGACAACTTATGGCTACGATTTGTGGAAGATTCATCATTGGGGTGTAATGACTCACCTTGAAAATGTTTAAATATCACCACCAGTAGGCTCACATCGTTCAGTATATGAAATATACAGTAATTGATTCTGTGTCTTTTGGTCTAATAGTGTAATCTGTACTGTGAGAACTTGCAGACAGTAATGATAAAAGCACTGCAACATTAAACATGAACAGAAGTATTGATACTGAACCACCATAGAAAATTAAACAGTCACTGAATAACATTTTTTTAAGCCACAAACAATTCAAAGTAACATGTTTGAGATGATGGTTGAGAACAGACAGATATCATGTGCATTATACACCACAAAAGTGGAAAAGTGTTTTTTGTTGTTGTTTTTTTTTCTCCTCCCCCCCTTTCCTCTCCCCCCTTCTTGGTCTATAAACATGGAAAGCGGTCTCTGTTCTTTCAGGGAATGAAAAGGCACTGGCTAGCAGACATGACCTTTTACATGGTGGTAAAGTAAAAACAGGATAAGAATTCAACCCTCACTTGTAGAACCTGTGCTCATTATTTGTCTTTGGCCAAAATCCAGACCGAAAGAATGACTGCTGATCCAGTCATGACTGGCTGCTTACCCACAGTGGCAGAGCTGTCCATCTAGAGCTCCTGTGAAATGTAGGCCGATCCCAGTGAGCTGTCGGAATGATCCAGCCGTATATGGCTTTGACCATGAGTGCGTAAGAGTGTGTGGTCCTGAGTGGACGGGGCTGTGCTGCCTTGCCCCTGCTCCACTTGCTCTGCATCCATTCTCAGGCTCTGGGTTCTCCCTTCTCTCTCACTCCCTTCTCTGTGCTCCCCACTGCGACCATTCCTGTGCGTATCCCAAGCTGATCTAAGCTTGACAACCAGTGCCAGCACATTCTTCCCCACAAACACTGTGGATATCCTCGGGTCCCTGTACCAGAGCACACCCACAGCCCTGAGCCCCAGTGTCATAACGTTGATAGCAAACAGACTTAGCCACGGGTACACAGCTTCTCTGCGTGCTCGCCTCAGACTTGGAAGTGCCAGCTCGGTGAGTGAGACACAGGGTAAGAGAAGCAGTAGCACATAGCAGTAGAAGAAAACAACACCATCAACCCATAATGGGACCACTGCACCACTCTGTGCTTCCTCCCATAGACCAGCCTGAAGGTCCAGCACGTCTAGCAGATCTAGGGCCACCCAAAGGAGTTTGGCACGCACTTCCTGCTTCCTGTGTGCTGGTGTTACATGCTCAGCTCCAGTCAATACCAGAAACAGCGATGGCAGCCCCACAGACAACAGGAGCGTGAGGGTCTTGCGCGCCAGTGGGTCAGCTGGACGCCGTTCATGCCTGTAGTTCTGGCACACAAAGAATAGCTTGAGCTCTAGCAAGGACAGGAACAGGAACCAGAGAGCACTAGCAAAGGCACGCCGTGGTGAACGGGCCTCTGACGCAACACCCGCAGACACAAAACGAAGCGCCAGCAGGAATCCCAGGTCACCAAGCGCCACAGCTGTACATGCCCATGCAGCCGGCCACGCCCTACTCCCACGCCCGAGCATGCTCTGTTCCAGGAGATAGAGGTCAAGCACAGCCATCGTGCTCACCGTAACCAAGGTGGACAAACACACCTGGGGTGAAGGTAACATGCCTGGAGTAAAAGGAGATATGAAGACAGTGTTAGACTGCAGTGCTACATCAGATATCAGGGGATACTCTTAGAGGTTGAAGGGTTTATTCCGTTTTAGTGTGGCTTAGCATGCTAATAAGAATAAAATTAGAATTTGCTGAAGTCAGAGAATATTTGCATGATGGACTTGCCATGCATTTCCTATACCATGACTCCTTTACACTTTGGTTGTACGGTAGACCAGATACGCCTGAAGAAACAATCATTTATTATTTGAGCACAGCGAATGTTTTCACTATAAATTCACATCAATCATTTTCTCTAACAGGAAGTAGTATCATTCTACTTTTGGCTATGTTTGTAATCTTGACTGTATTTGAATAGAAGTGCAATAGTGCAATTTCCCTATTGATGTTCAAAATGAACATACATGTAATGTGTCCTAAACGCTGAATTGTATAACTGTGTACTTTTAATTTACTGTATATTACATGGAAATCATGTGACCTGATGTCGCTGCATAGTCTTCGAGACAGAACTTGCAATTCAGCGGCATTCACCAAGCCTGAGGCACGTTATTGTGTTAATATCAGGAGTCCCAGACACCTGCTATTTAGCAGAATTCTGCTATTTTTACTCGCCAAAGTGATAATTATTTTCATTCTTGTATAATTTCGCTAAATAAATTGCGTGGACAGTTAATAGATTAGCGGAATGTGTGCCAATCGAGTTGGTTTGCTTTAGATATGTTTTGGTCAATGTCGGTTGTTTCCGTTGACATTCGATAACACTCGGAAATAAAGTACCACGAGAATGTATGCAAAATAATGAGAAAACGTATATGGCGGCTTCCTTGCTGGATTTCTGGTTGATTTCTTGCCGGATTTCTCGATTTCATCATGTCGCGGAAGAGAGACATTCTCCATAAGAGCAATAGCGGAACGGTTATCGGGGTTAGATGCTGGGATCAAAAATTCATGGAACTGGTCGTCGCTGGAAAAAGTAGTAGACCGATGCGCGCTATCGGAATTCATTTACAAACATAAAGATACGGGGAAAGCTCTGTCCCTGTACCCCGCAAGGAGCCCTGTGGCCCCCATGACCCCCAGTTGAAATATTTAATTTCCTCTATTTCTAAATCCATTTCCTCTATTTTTTCTAAACTTCACTGGCATCCCTGTAACATATACTATATATAAACAATAACTCACACTTAAAATTAATTTTTCTAGTTTTCTTATTTATTTATTTGCTTTAATCCCAATGGACACAATTAAGCTCCATGTGCACAGGAAAGCAGGTACAGAGAGCTCCTTTAAATAACTTTAAGAGTTTAATGTGTATATACTATTCAGATAAAATGGTTTTAGTACAACCAATACAAAGGCAAGTCAGTTTTCAAACACTAATTCATGCTTTTATAAATGTATCAAAAGTCCCCCCCATCTTTACAAATTCTTAGAACAGCAAAATTCAAGAGCTCTATCCACCTTTCACATATTGCTTTTGCATGCTCTTTCTTCTAAATGACTAAAAAATAGGGACAGTGTGTTGGCTTTTTTTTCTTTCTCATGAGTATATTTTATACCCCAAATACCATGAACAAATTTGTGTCAAAGCTCAAGTGTCCAAAAATATAATTATTTTGCATTTATAAATGTGAACAATAAGTTTCTTTTGACTTTATATACAATGGTACCTCACCTTACGAAAGTCCCAACAAATGAAAAATCCAGGTTATGAAACGCATTTACCTAAAATTTCCGTCTCTGGATACAAAACAAATTCATGTTACGAAAGCGCCATCTCAAAAATTCAAACAATGCGCGAGTTGCTGACCCATTTGCAATCTCCCAACTTCCTGCTCCGCTGGCCTCCCATTGGCTAGGAGGGATGATGCAGCTCCCTCCCATTGGCTATTATGGAGCTGCATCTCCATAATATCCATGCTGCTTTTCGTGGAAAGGACAGAGTTACTGTTGTTTTATGAGTTTTTTGAGTGTGCTCATTGCAACTATATGTTTTGGCTCAGGCTTTTAACCTTGCATAAACATTTGTAAGATTATAACGCCGCTAAGAAGACATGGTCAACACACATGCACGCGCGCACATGCACGTGTGTGATTCCCGGTGCGAGTGAAAAGAAGAAGCGGGCTCGTGGCATGCGGTTGAGTGATATCGCAAAGGAATATGGCCAAACCCGTCCACCATCGGTACAATATTGAAGCAGAAGGAGGCCTTAAAAGGTATACTTTTAGAATATTTAAAGGGTTTAGGGGGTAGTATTGGGGGCCTTGGAACGAATCACATGTTTTACATGTAAAATGCGGTTCAACTAACGAAAAATCCAGGTTACAAAACTACTTCTGCAACGGATTAATTTCGTAAGGTGAGGTACCACTGTATAAGGAAACATCATTCAACTTAAATCTTCTTAAATAAGCACCTCCTACTACGGGCACAATCACGGCAGGATCTTTTAAAGTGACCCAAATCCTCAGACAGCTTCTTCTGCTCTGTAGGTCTTGTAGAATCTTGTCAGTACACACCTTGGCTCGCTTCTTCCTGCACTATGTGCCATGCAGACCAGTCTGCGCCCCCTTCAGCCGGCTGTATTCTATGGTATTAAGTGCCTGTCTCTGGAACACTGTGCATTTATCCATAAATATCAGCATGACTCTGGTTTCACAAAGAATAAAAGACACTTGGTGCTGACAAGATGTTTCTTTGTAACAGCCTGCATGGTTTTCATGGCAAACAGCACAAAAATGTTTGGTTTTGTGAGTTTTAGTCCCATGACCAGACGTTGAAGCCAGCTATCCACAATGGCGGGGCTGGGGGAGGGGTTGTCTCTACACACAGTCTAGGTTATTCTAAACGTCATTGGTCCAAGTTAAGGTAGCACATAGAATATAGTGTTGAAACTGGCTGCATACTAAAGCGTCCTTTAATTGGCTAATTCTGCAAGTCACTAATGAAATTAAAAGCCTTCACGCTGACTCCGTAGGTGAAATGTCATGTAAACAAAATAACAAGCAGGCAGGTGTGCCAATGCATTAAAAATTCCAATCCATCCCAAAACCGAGCAGTTTGTGTTTTTTTTTTGTTTTTTTTCCCCCCCCTCCCAGATACCAAAAATATTTTGGACTGTGCATAATTTTGCCAGGTCATGTTGATCTTTTTTCTTTACTTTTTTTTTTTTTTTTTTTTTTTTTTTTAAAACACACCCAAGGACTGAACTTGCTTCTTAAAATAAGTATTTCTGCCAAGGATACTGTTGTGTAGGAAAATGATCACAATCTTTATGGTTCAATCAAACGTGTGCGTCCTCAGACAATTGCCCCCTATGGCTAGTTGCTTTGAGGTGTCCCGTCGGGAGCTCCCATGATCAATGGCATCCTAATGTGAAAATCGTTCGTGTTTAAGAAATGGGGTAAAGCCATTGTTGTGAATACATGAGCCATAGATAAGGTTAACTAAATCCGTTCTAACGAGGAGACTTGCACTAAATTACAATATTACATATTTTATTTCGGACCATTCAGATTGTGCGTTTTCTGAACGAAACAGTGAGAGCCCTTTTGGAGAAGAGAGGGAGAGAATGATTCATTCCATTGGCTTTTTACAGACCCAATAAAAAGTTAGTGCATGATGGTGATGGTTCATAAATACGTCTGGGGGAAATGAGTGAGGTGGTTAGTGACATGGTAAGGATTGAGAGACAATAGGCACACGAGCCCGCTGAGGGTAAGAACACGGCATATCAATGCACAGGACCAGACAGATTTATTCAGTCCTGGGGAACTGTAGATATTAAATGCATTAATACGTAGCATGGAGGAGACGATGGGATGGGAACGTATTTGATAAATAGTCTAGGATTATTAGTCTTATCTGTCCTCTGTGTAATGAAAAGAGTCTGCATTGCTGATATCAGATTAGAACTAGAGATTTCCAGCCCTGAAATAAAATGGGGTTTCAGAGTGCCTGTCTCTTAGAGTTGAAAAATACAATATCTGATAATCATCGTGTTATCAAATCCATGCACTCTTTGGTGGGGTAGAGCGCCCCCCCCCCCCCCTCCCACCACCCACCCCCGTCCGATGCAACTTTCAACCTGTAATTCACTTTAATTTTCACACAGACTACATTTGGTTATAAAATTTCTAAGCACATCAATAGTGTTTACACTGTGATACAACACACCGTGTCCTGTTTTAGCCGTGAGGAGGCGTAATGGCCTGGAAAGTACACAGGTGAAATGTGGGTCGACCAGTGTGAGCTTACATGTATTATTCAATACCTGTTGGCTGTCCAGTCAATACAAAAGACTTGTCTCAAATGGACTGTTTAATATTAAGAGACTGCGGCGTTGCACGGTTGATAGACAGAGCAAGGTGTCGATTTCGCAACCATGAGCGATTTCCTTTCGGCTTTTTCCCCCCTTTTATCAGGGGCCGCCACAGCGAATGAATCGCACGAGCGAATGATTCGCATATTTGATTTGGCAGAGGTTTTTTACGTCGGATGCCCTTCCTGACACAACCCTTTAGCAAGGGACAGAAACACACTGACGACTTTGCAGCTACTCTTTACGAAAGTCAGCAATTGTTCTTTGACATGCCTCACACCATAGACCGTGAGAAACATGGCCCCGCCTTTGAGAATCCAGTTAGCTGCACTGTGGGGGACAGTGACAACCTTGTGGAGAGTGGAGAGTGGGAATCGAACCCCCAACCTTAGGATCAGCGATCCAGCGCCCGATACCACTGCCCCTCATTTCGCAACCATCTTGCATGCTTTTAAATGCTGATTTGGTTGATCTGAAATCAACTGTACCAAGTCATATTCTCCAGGTACGCACTGGCATGGGCCGGTGCTGGACTCATTATCGAGAGGTCGTGGGTTTCGATCCCCATGAGACCCCTGGGCAAAGCCTTAACCACAAGTTTCCCTCTGTCCACCTAGAGTAAATGTATATGGGTACCAGTACATTACAAAATATACTGGAAAGGTAACCAGGGATGGACTCGCCTCCCATCCAGGAGGAGTTGAACTCCTAGTCGCTTCATGCTGCAGACACCGTGGATAAACTCCAGCTGTGATGAACCAGTGGGATCGGGTGTAAAAAGCTCAACAGGCTTACTCCTTATCTTACTAAACACGAGCTTAAATAAACTTGATCTCATAAAATGAGCAATATAATCAAGCTTGGTTACTGCCGTTATAATGTCAGTGTGTGGCCTGGATGAACGTCCACCATGGTGATGGAAGGTAAAAGCTAGGTAAAGTCTCTTGGGTTTTTACACCCGAGCCTCATGGCTCATCAGGCCGGTGCTTATCCCCGGTTTCAATAGCGTGAAGCGACCAGGAGTTCAACTCCCCCTGGATGGGACTCTAGTCCACCGCAGGTTACCTTCCCAGTATATTTTACTGGTACCCATTTATACTGCTGGGTGAACAGAGGCACACTTGTGGTTGAGACCTTGCCCAGGGGTCTTAGCACAGTGAGGGTCTCCGTGGGATTCGAACTCACAACCTCCTGATCATGAGCGCAGCACCCTAACCACTCTGCCACCGGCCCCACATGGTGATAGAAGGGTGCTTGGTTTTAACACGTGATTTTAGGTATTTCAAGGTTTTCTCCGTGATTCACGCATATTTCCAGGTTCAGATATTTCAATGTAAACTTTAACACTTAAGGTTTGTGTTGAAGATGGCGCAGTGATAAACCGCACAAGCGGGAGTTTGCTGCATTATTACACCGCCTTTATTACACTTGTGCTTCTGTAGGAATATTTGCACACTTTCATTTAGTACACTTTTTATTCATCTTGTATTAAAGATGATAGGGCAGTGGTGGTCTAGTGGATAGGGCGTAGGATCGCTGATCCAAAGGTTGGGGGTTCGAGTCCCACTCTCCACAAGGTTGTCACTGCCCCCCCCCCAGTGCAGCTAACTTGGGTTATCAAAGGCGGGCCATGTCTCTCACTGTCTATGGTGAGAGACATGTAAAAGAACCATTGCTGACTTTCATAAAGAGTCGCTGCAAAGCCGTCAGCGTGTTTCTGTCCCTTGCTAAAAGGGATGTGACAGGAAGGGCATCCGACGTAAAAACCTCTGCCAAATCAGATAGGTTCATCAGATGCCCGCTCATCAGATGATTCGCTGTGGCGACTCCCGAGAAAGGGAAAAAGCCGAAAGGAAGAAAGAAAGTATTAAAGATGATCATCCGCCAAATGGTGGCTGTCTTCGTGGATACAGGCTTGAAGGCGATTTCTGAAGGCATGCCATGACTTGACCGGTCATGTTGGCGGGAATCTCCTGCTAAATAGAAACCTGAAGGACGTCCAATCAGTGGGTGTGCATACTCGTGATTTAAGGGAATCCTACAAGGGGAATTCCAAGGGTCAAGGTCAGGGGGACCTGGCCCTGATCTTGGAGCTGTGTGTGCCCGAGCTCCCAAGCTTCATCTTACAGAAACCACACATGGAGTCCTTCAAACTTTCAAGTTGTGGTGGGGATACCAATAGACCTGAGTCCCACCCGTCCTGTAGATTGTAATATGAAATCCACTGTGTGTAAATAATGATATATCAAAAAAAAAAAAACCATACTGAATGAATATTCAGGAGTACTAATAATAATTTGATCATCTTTAATTTTTTTTTACCTTTGAAAAGTTGGAGGATTTTATGGGTTACCGTGTGTGTGTAAATAAAATATTGTCATCATCATCATCATCTTCCACTAAGTCCAGGGTCGGGTCGTAGGGGCAGCAACCTAAGCAAAGACGTCCAGATGTCCCTCTTCCCAGCCACTTCCTCCAACTCTCCCGGGGACACACCAAGGCGGTCCCAGACAAGCCGTGAGACATAGTCCCTCCAACATATTCTAGGTAGACCCCAGGGCCTCTTCCTGGTCGGACATGCCCGAAACACCACACCAGGGAGGCGTCCGGGAGGCATTCTAACCAGATGCCCGAGCCACCTCAACTGGACCCTCTCAATGTGGAGGAGCAGCGGATCTACTCCGAGCTCTCCACGGATGGTAGAGCTTCTTACCTTCTCACTAAGGGAGAACCCCGCCACCCAACGATGGAAGCTCATTTCAGCCGCTTGTATCCGTGATCTTGTTCTTTCGGTCACCACCCAAAGCTCATGACCATAGGTGAGGCTTGGAACGTAGATCGACGGATCTTCACCGCGACAGACCGGTACAGGCTCCGCTTAACAGCAGAGGCTGCAGCGATCCATCTGTCCATCTCTCGCTCCATCCTTCCCTCACTCGTGAACAGAACAAGACCCCAAGATACTTAAACTCCTCCACTTTCAAAAAGAAAGGAGATTTATTCTACCTTTATGGTACCATCGATCAGCAGTGGGGCAAATACTCTCGAACCTGACTATATAGCTACCTGTACAATATTTGATTATTATTTAGGAATGAGGTCCTCATTCCTAGGACCTCATTCCTAAATAATAATCAAATATTGTACAGGTAGCTATATAGTCAGGTTCGAGAGTATTTGCCCCACTGCTGATCGATGGTACCCTAAAGGTAGAATAAATCTCCTTTCTTTTTGATCTGTGCATGACCATGAGCCAGTTTATGAACTTGTGCACCCTGAGCCTGTCTGTGTGAGAGTAGAATTTATTTATTATTTATTTTTTTTATTTATTTTTTTGGAGTTACCTTATATTGAAGTAATAGGCGTTGATGCTTTGAGTCGAATTGCTCCAGAATAGTTCAGTTGTTTGTTTGTTAAACGGTCGCGGTCGCTGCGCCTCGATCTCTCCACATCCCGGAACATCCAGCCGAGCCATCGAAGCAGTGCGCGAGCTCAATAGCTACATTGTCAGAGCTCAACTCGCGTCCTGTAGCGGTCAGGGCTGGAGGATTCCTTCTCCAGTGTTCGATCACAGCCCGCGGTCCTCTTCCATCAACCGGAGCCCGAGTCCAGCGCTCCGCGCGAGCGTCTGCCGATTCGCAGGGAAGTGTCGCACGCGCTCTTCCGCCGCTCCGTGCAGGGCTCGATGTGGACGAAAAGTCGGCGGGCGGTGCTGTAGAACGGAACCGTGGACCGATCCGCGGGGTAAAAGTTGAATTCCCACTATAAGCCACCGGGATGTGTTTCCTGGCGGGAGAAAAATCTTATCACGAAGCGAGCGCATGGCGCGAGTTTATGATTGCGGCGTGTGATTTGTAGGCAGCCGACGTGCACTGCCTGCTCCACACCTCCCTCCTCACCCATCAGCCATTCCACTATTGAGCTCCCTCACTCTCTCTCTCTCTCTCTCTCTCTCTCTCTCTCTCCCTCACTCTCTCTCTCCCCTCACTCTCTCTCTCTCTCTCTCTCTCTCTCTCTCTCTCTCTCTCTCTCACTCTCTCTCTCCCTCACTCCCCCTCTCTCCCTCACTCTCTCTCTCTCTCTCTCTCTCTCTCTCCCTCACTCTCTCTCTCCTCACTCTCACTCACTCTCTCTCTCTCACTCCCTCACTCACTCTCTCTCCCTCTCTCTCTCCCTCACTCTCTCCCCTCCCCCTCCCTCCCTCACTCTCTCCCCTCCCCCACCCTCCCTCACTCTCTCTCTCTCTCCCTCACTCTTTCTCTCCCTCTCTTTCTCTCCCTCACTCTCTCTCTCCCTCTCTCTCTGTCTTTCCCTTCCTCACTCTCTCTCTCTCCCCCCCTCTATCTCTCTCTCCCTCACTCTCTCACCCTCTCTCTCTCCCTCAGTCTTTCTCTCTCTCTATCTCACTCTCTCTCTTTTTCTGTTTGTGTCTCTCTGTCTCTCTATCTCCCTCTTTCTTTCGCTCTCTCTCTCTCTCTCTCTCTTTCTGTCCGTGTCTCTTTCTATCTCCCTCTCTCTCTGTGTGTCTCTCTCACTCTTTGTCTCTCTCTCTCTCTCTCTCTCTCTCTCTCTCTCTTTCTGTTTGTGTCTTTCTGTCTCTCTCTATCTATCTCCCTCTCTCTCTGTGTGTGTGTCTCTCTCTCTCTCTTTCTGTTTGTGTCTCTCTGTGTCTTTCTATCTCCCTCTCACGCTCTGTTTGTGTCTCTCTGTCTCTCTGTCTCGCTATCTCCCTCTTCTCTTTCTTTCTCTCTCTCTCTCTTTCTGTTTGTGTCTTTGTCTCTTTCTGTCTCTCTCTGTCTCTCTTTCTCTTTCTCTCTTTCTCTCGCTCTTTCTCACTCTCTCTCTCTCTCTCTCTCATGCTTTCTCTTTCTGTCTGTGTCTCGCTCTTGCTCTCTTTCTGTCTCTCTTTGTCTCACTTTTTGTCTCTTTCTGTCTGTGTCTCGCTCTTGCTCTCTTTCTGTCTCTCTCTCACTCTTTCTTTCTCTTTCTGCTCTCTCTCTCCTTCTCTCATTCTCTCTTTCACTCACTCTCTTTCTGTCTCTTTCTCTCACTCTTTCTTTCTGTCTCTCTCTCCCTTTCTCTCTTTCTCTCACTCTCTCTTGCTCTGTCTCTCTCTTTTTCTTTCTGTCTCTTTCTCACTCTCTCTTTGTCTCTTTTGCTCACTCTCTTTCTCGCTCCCTCTCTGTCTCTTTCTTTCTCTTTCTTTCTGCTCTCTCTTTCCCTTTCTCTCTCCCTTTCGCTCTCTCACACACTCTCTTTCTGTCTCTCTTTTGCTCACTCTCTTTCTCGCTCCCTCTCTGTCTCTCTTTCTCGTTCTTTCTGCTCTCTCTTTCCCTTTGTCTCTCCCTTTCGCTCTCTCTCACACTCTCTTTCTCAGTCTCTCTTTCTTTCTCTTTCTTTCTCTCTCTTTCTCCCACTCTCTCTCCCTCTCTCTCTCTCTCTCTCTCTCCCTCTTTCTCTCTTTCAGTCTCTCTTTTACCCCCATTTCACTGGCGCACGGCAGACTTACAGAAGCAAAAATGTTGTCATCCTCAAACGTTCTGCAATTATTCCCTCATCTTCCATGTGATTCCGTAGTTATTCCTCAAGTCTTCCTCCACTTCCGTATGCTTCCAGCAGGCCAAAATATTCCATGAACATGCTTTTGAACATGTTCAAAAGCACGTTCTTGGAAAAACATTCCGTGAGTGTTCCGTGGGGTCACTTTGCCGTACCTGTTTTGCGCATGCTGTGAATGTTCCGAGAGTGTAAGAACTTCCACTTTTCCGTAGGATTTTCACCCATTTTCCGTTTAAAAATGCCAAAGCTCTTCCGTAGACTGTGTGCTACGATCCTTGCATGCTGTAGTCCAGTGAAATGGGGGTATTTCTCTCTTTCTGTCTCTCTCTCTCTCTCTCTCTCTCTCTCTCTCTCTCTCGCTCTCTCTCGCTCTCGCTCTCTCTTGCTGGTGGGTATGTTTGAACAGTCCCTGTACTCTGGAACAGCTGCCATCGTTTGTGTATTTCTTTTGGCAGACTCCTCATTCAGCCATACAGACTGTAACTGCACAGGGAGAAGTGATCTGTTTGTCTGCCAGCGCTCATAGATTAATGCACATCTTTTTTTAAAAAAAAGCTAATTTTGCTTCCCCACATTTTGCCACAGTACAGCTTTTATTTATTTTTCTACCGGAGCCTAATCTTCACATAGGTCTGTTGGGAATCTTGCACCAGGCACCAGAGCCTTCTGACTCACCAGGCCGGAGCTTATCCCATGTTCCGTAGTGTGACATGACCCTCGTCCAAAGTATCCATAATGTTTTATTGCTGGGTGGACAGAGTCACCCTTGTGGTTAGGATGTTGCCCAAGAGTCTTTGCACATTGGAGGATAATGAGGATTTGAACCCATGACCTCATGATCATAAGCCCAGGACCCTAACTGCTCCGTCTCTAGACCCACAATAGCCCAATCTTCATGCTCATTCTTCAATACTGTTCTAAATAGTTAAAGTATGTATTTTAAATTATATCTTTTTTGTTTTTATATAATTTAAAAAAGTATATCTTTGGGTTCTATATTTATTCATTCATTCATTTTTCTGAACCAGTTAATCCTAATTTTAGAGCTGATACCCATCTGTCTCTGAGCTGACTGGGCGAGGGCAGACTGTACCCTGGACAGCTTGCCAGGCCATGACAGGTATAATAATTATTTATGAGATACATATTCAAAAAATGAAAATTATTATTGGAGGCATAGTGGTGTAATGGTTCGCATATCTGCCTCAGAGCAAGAAGGTATGGGTTCGATTCTCAGCTCGGGCATTTCTGTGAGGAATTTGCATATTCTCTCCCTGCTCGTGTGTGTTTCCTCTGGGGACTCCGATTTCCCCTTCACAGTCCAAAAACATGCACAGTCGGCTAATTAGCTGTCCCAACCGTGCCCAGGTGTGAATGTGAATGGTTGTATCAGTGATGGCCTGGCGAGTGTACTCCACCCTTGCCCATAGTTGGCTAAGATGGGCACAAGCCTCCCTATGACCCTAATTATATTAAGCATCTTAGAGAACGAGTAATTATTATAATGTTCTAAAAAATCTAAATTACCAACAAAAACCTGCAAATACAACTCAGACATAGCTTTCATTACTTATGAGCAGAAAAGAGCATCATCCAAGTAACAATTTACCCTCCATATCTCTCCATCAGTCATGTGCTATAACAGCCGGTAAAACGTTACCCTAGGAATGTCCGAGGCCATGTCTGTTTTTCTAACATTATCCAAGACCAAAATGAAGTGTCAATCCTGTAACTACTAACTTCTTTCTCTAGGCTGTTGGGTTTTTACACCTGAGCCTCGTGGCTCATCAGGCCGGTGCTTATCCCCCGTTTCCATAGCGGAAAGCGACCAGGAGTTCAACTCCCCCTGGAGTCCATCGCAGGTTACCTTCCCAGTATATTTTTACTGGTACCCATTTACAGTGCTGGGTGAACAGAGGCACACTTGTGGTTGAGACCTTGCCCAGGGGTCTTAGCACAGTGAGGCTCTCAGTGGGATTCGAACTCACAACCTCCGGATCATGAGCGCAGTACGCTAACCACTACACCACCGGCCCCACAAAGTTCTTTCAGCTTGCTATATACTAGTCCTTCTCAAAAAATTAGCATATTGTGATAAAGTTCATTATTTTCTGTAATGTGCTGATAAAAATTAAACTTTCAAATATTTTAGATTCATTGCACACCAACTGAAATATTTCAGGTCTTTTATTGATTTAATACTGATGATTTTGGCATACAGCTCATGAAAACCCAAAATTCCTATCTCAAAAAATTAGCATATTTCATCTGACCAATAAAAAAAGTGTTTTTAATACAAAAAAAAGTCAACCTTCAAATAATTATGTTCAGTTATGCACTCAATACTTGGTCAGGAATCCTTTTGCAGAAATGACTGCTTCAATGTGGCGTGGCATGGAGGCAATCAGCCTGTGGCACTGCTGAGGTGTTACGGAGGCCCAGGATGCTTCGATAGCGGCCTTAAGCTCATCCACAGTGTTGGGTCTGGTGTCTCTCAACTTTCTCTTCACAATATCCCACAGATTCTCTATGGGCTTCAGGTCAGGAGAGTTGGCAGACCAATTGAGCACAGTAATACCATGGTCAGTAAACCATTTAGCAGTGGTTTTGGCACTGTGAGCAGGTGCCAGGTCGTGCTGAAAAATTAAAATCTTCATCTCCATAAAGCTTTTCAGCAGATGGAAGCATGAAGTGCTCCAAAATCTCCTGATAGCTAGCTGCATTGACCCTGCTCTTGATAAAACACAGTGGACCAACACCAGCAGCTGACATGGCACCCCAGACCATCACTGACTGTGGGTACTTGACACTGGACTTCAGGCATTTTGGCATTTCCTTCTCCCCAGTCTTCCTCCAGACTCTGGCACCTTGATTTCCGAATGACATGCAAAATTCGCTTTCATCCGATAAAAGTACTTTGGACCACTGAGCAACAGTCCAGTGCTGCTTCTCTGTAGCCCAGGTCAGCCGCTTCTGCCGCTGTTTCTGCTTCAAAAGTGGCTTGACCTGGGGAATGCGGCACCTGTAGCCCAGTCCACTGCTTCCACAGGTCTCCCAAGGTCTGGAATCGGCCCTTCTCCACAATCTTCCTCAGGGTCCGGTCACCTCTTCTGGTTGTGCAGCGTTTTCTGCCACACTTTTTCCTTCCCACAGACGAAGGCCTAGAGGAAGACCAAAGAGACGATTCATGGATGTGGTGAAGGAGGACATGAAGGTCGTTGGTGTAAGAGAAGAAGATGCAAAGGATAGGGTGAGATGGAGGCAGATGATTCGCTGTGGCGACCCCTGAAGGGAAAAACCGAAAGGAAAAGAAGAAGAAGAAGAAGACGTCCCACTGAGGTGGCTTGATAGAGCACTCTGGGAACAGCCTATTCACTCAGAGATTTCTTTCTGTGTCTTACCCTCTTGCTTGAGGGTGTCAATGATGGCCTTCTGGACAGCAGTCAGGTCGGCAGTCTTACCCATGATTGCGGTTTTGAGTAATGAACCAGGCTGGGAGTTTTTAAAAGCCTCAGGAATCTTTTGCAGGTGTTTAGAGTTAATTGGTTGATTCAGATGATTAGGTTAATAGCTCGTTTAGACTACCTGAACATGATATGCTAATTTTTTGAGATAGGAATTTTGGGTTTTCATGAGCTGTATGCCAAAATCATCAGTATTAAAACAATAAAAGACCTGAAATATTTCAGTTAGTGTGCAATGAATCTAAAATATATGAAAGTTTAATTTTGATCAGTACATTACAGAAAATAATGAACTTCATCACAATATGCTAATTTTTTGAGAAGGACTAGTATAATAGCAAGTCAATTACAGGTGTTCCGGGTCTGACCTCTTGCCGCGTGACATTAGGCTGCACTGCTAGCAAACCCCGAGTTTACACTGGAGCACAATGTCTGCAGTCTCCAGGATTTGAGAGAATTATGATGAGGTTTTGGGGGTCATGGTATTGAATCATGATGATCTTAAGGAAACGTGGTGGAATCGGGACGATTGCAATGATGGTGACAATTTTTGGGGCGGCAGGTTGGCGTACTGATTAGCACGTCCGCCTCACAGCAAGAAGGCCTGGGTTCGATTCCAGACCTGGGTGTTTCTGTGTGGAGTTTGCAAGTTCTCCCCGTGCTTGCGTGGGTTTCCTCCAGGTACTCTGGTTTCCTCCCACAGTCCAAAAACATGCACAGTAGGTTAACTGGCTGTTCCAAATTGCCCGTAGGTATGAGTGAGTCCGTATGTGGCCTGGTGAACCATACGGTAGATCACTGTGATCACAGCCATGACAATCCCTGTATGAGCATCATTCAAGCTTCAGGGATCAACGTCCATTCCACGTGATTGGATGTAGACTTAGAGAGAGACAATTTTTTGCTGTCAAAGATTTTTCAGTCGTTATGATGTACTCCGATTTGATGCCAGTTGTGATCAAGCTGGAGAATCGTAGCGCTCAGTTGAGTTTAACATAGCTGAACAGAGCACAACAGACCCTGACGTGCCATCCTAGGGAATCCTGATGAATTTTCGCAACATGATTTGCGACCTCCATGGGTTTTTTTGAAACGTGAAAATCACTGACATCGTGCCCCAGTGTAAATCCAGGGTTAGATAACCAATTCATTTCAATTAAATTCTCTGGGATTCTGGAGCCTATCTCAGCCGACTCTGGGTAAATCAGTTTATACCCTGAACAGCTCGCAAGTCCATTGAAGGGCCAACACACAAACATGCACAACCTTTAAAACTCGCACCCGGGCCAATTTGGAGCAGAAAATTAGCCTAATGTGCATGTCTTTGAACTGTGGAAAGAAACTGGAGTACCAAGAGGAAACCCATGAAAGCCTGTGGAGAACATGCTTCTTTCACGCAGAAGTGCCCTCAAACCCAGGACCTTTTTTTTTTTCCCTGTGAGTTGCTACAAGTTAACTAATGATAACCATTCAAGTAAACAAAAGAAGTAATGCGATGCTAGTGGACGTTACATTTTTGAAGTTTCTCTCCGCCCACATTTAAGGTCAGACTTGTAGTAGTTAATTATTTAAGTTTATATTTAATCATTATTATCAGATCCACTTTCCACTGCCTTGCTCTTTCTCTTCTTCCTCTTTTTCTTCGTTCTTTTTGTCACTTCCAGAGGGCTAAATGCTCTTTCCTTGTTGTCACTGGGTTTTGAGTCATCCCTTTGGGAGGTCGAGTCTCTCCTACTGTCACTGCGAGTTTTGCACACTGCCGTTGCCGTAGTTGAAAGTTAGTCTGACCAGGGGCCCCAAGCAGTTGCCCATTTGCAGGCGGTACCTCTGTTCATGCTTCTCAGTTTTGGGGCCTCATTTGAACACTTGTTACTTTCTTCGTGAGGATATCTGGCGCTGACTATTTAATTTATTAATTCTAATTTTGCGATATCTAACTGAACTAATGCTTTAACGTATTGCCTTTCCACAGTGTTGAATTTATGAGAGGAGGTGATTTAATTTGCGCAGCATCATTGAAAGAAATTGAGCATGATCTTGTTATCCCTTTACTGCGCTCTTTAAGTGCTCTGACATTCCACTTTTCGTCGTCTTAACATAAATACTCACAAGGATCCTCTGGCACAAGTTTGCTCTCTCTGTTTTTCGCTCGTCGGTTCCCTCTTTCTTGAAATTGCTCGCCTGGTCTCTCTCGCTCACCCGGTCTCTCTCGCTCGCTCACTTATTCACCCGGTTATTCTTTCTCTTTCTTTTTCTCACTTGCTCGCCCGGTCACGCTTGCTCACCCAGTCTCTTTGTCTATCTCTCATTCACTTGCTCGACTAGTCTTTCTCTCTCTCTCTCATTCACTTGCTCGACTAGTCTCTCTCTCTCTCGCTCTCTCTCTCTCTCTCTCTCTCTCTCTCTCTCTCTCTCTCTCTCGGGCTTTCTCTCACCTGGTCTCTCTCTGTCTCTCTCTCGCTCGCCTGCTCTCTTTCTCCTTCACTTTCTTGTTCAACCTCTCTCGCTCCTCCGGGCTCTCTTCTGTTCTTGCTCCTTCAGTCTCTCTCTCTCTCTCTCTCTCTCTCTCTCTCTCTCTCTCGCGCGCTTGCCCGGGCTCTCTCTCGCCTGGTCTCTCTCTCTCCTGGTCTCTCTCTCTCTCTCTCTCTCTCTCTCTCTCTCTCTCTCTCTCTCTCTCTCTCTCGCCTGGTCTCTCTCTCTGTCTCTGTCTCTCTCACTTGCTCGCCTGCTCTCTTTCTCCCTCACTTTCTTGGTCGAGTTCTCTCCCTTGCTTGCTCCTCCAGTCTCTCTTCCTTTCTTGCTCCTTCAGTCACTCTCACCTGACCGGTCTCGCTTGCTCTCTCTCACTCTCGCTCGTCCATTCTCTCCCTCTCTCTCACTCCACCGTTCTCTCTCTCTATCTCTCTCTCTCTCTCTCTCTCTCTCTCTCTCTCTCTCTCTCTCTCGCCTGCCCGGGCTCACTCGCCTGGTCTCACTTTCTTGTTCGAGCTCTCTCCCTCGCTCGCTCCTCTGGTCTCTCTTCCGTTCTTGCTCCTTCAGTCACTCACTCGCTCGACTGCTCTCTCTCTCTCTCTCTCTCTGTCACCCGGTCTCTCTCTCGTCCGGGCTCTCTCTCGCCTGCTCTGTCTCTGTCTCTCTCTCGCTTGCTCTCCTGTTCTCTTTCTCCCTCACTTTCTTGGTCGAGTTTTCTCCCTCGCTCGCTCCTTCAGTCTCTCTTCCGTTCTTGCTCCTTCAGTCACTTTCACGCGACCCTTCTCTCGCTCTCTCTCACTCCCCCTTTCTCTCTCTCGCTCCCTCTCTCTCTCCCAGTCTCTCTCTCTCCCAGTCTCCCTCTTTCTCACTTGTCCGGTCTCTCTCCTTCTCTCTCTCTCTCTCTTGCTCACTTGCTCATCTGGTCTGTCTCTCTCTATCCATCTCTCTCTATCTCTCTCTCGCTCTCTCTCCCAGTCTCTCTCTCGTCCGGTCTCTCTCTTGCTCATTTGTCCGGTCTCTCTATCTCCTTCTCTCTCTCTTGCTTGCTCACTCGTCAGGATCTCTCTCTCGCTCTCGCTCACTTGCTCATCTGGTCTGTCTCTCTCTATCCATCTCTCTCTCTCTCTCTCTCTCTTGCTCACTTGCTCATCTGTTTTGTCTCTCTCTATCCATCTCTCTTTATCTCTCTCTCGGTCTCTCTCCCAGTCTCGCTCTCATCCGGTCTCTCTCTTGCTCATTTGTCCGGTCTCTCTCTCTCCTTCTCTCTCTCTTGCTTGCTCACTCGTCAGGATCTCTCTCTCTCTCGTTCTCTCTCTCTCTCTCTCTCTCTCTCTCTCTCTCTCTCTCTCTCTCTCTCTTTCGCTTGCCCGGTCTCTCTCTTGCTCTCTCGTTCACTTGCTCAGTCTCTCTATGTGTCTTCCTTTTTCTCTGTATGTGTGCATGTGTGTGTGTGCGTACGCCATTTTCTTTATAACCTTCCACCTCATCTTCTTGTGGTTGCAGGGGGCATTTGAGTGTGTGGTTTAATCAGATCCATGGAGAGAAAAGGAGGAGGCCAAGTCATCTTTCTTGTCACAATCATCTGTGTGCTTCACTGATTTTCACGAAGAGATTTTCTATTACCCAGCTTCAATTTTTTTGGCCTGCCCCCTCTGTTGCACTCAAGCTTTCTGTCTTTAGTCCCAATGGGTGTCTTTGAAGGTCAGTGAGCTCTTTCCCTTTTTCTCTGTCTCAGCATAGGAAGAGAGAGAAAGAGAAAATGAGGGTATGTAGAAGTGGGAAGGAGGGAGTTACAAATGCCCAGCATTGCCCCATTACCCAGCCCAATCCCCCACCCCCCACCCACCCCCGACTAGAGAAGCACAGTTTGGAGGGACGTGAAGGATAACTCTGGAGTGCTGAGGATCAGATTGTTGCCCAAATGTCCTCTAGCTCAAACAAGTTTCAATCCCGCCACATACTCGCATACCCCACGGCCATCTGTCACACACAGGAGCATTGAGCTGTCACCATGCACTCCTCATTTACACACAGATGGTATGCTTACGAAAATAAGGGAAACCCAACATTCTTGCAGCTTTAATGTGTTGCAAAAGGAGTTTGAGATCAAGCCTATGCCATGTCCAAATAATTTCGTTTTAGCAGTTACACAGCCAAGTATTGATCAGATCAAACAGTTGATCAACACCATTTTATCTCCAGTTGATAATATTTTTAGCACAGATATCAATTGTGTAGATGGTTTGCAGTCTTGCATCATACCCTAGCTCATGCAGAGCATTTTTTTTTTTTTATCAATTTGATCCTTTTTCTTTGGAGTCGACACCAAAGTTGAAGTCTTGAGTTGTAGTCAGGGAATTTAATATTGTGAAGTGCATCAACTGCATTCCATCCTTGTAGGGAAGCATGTGATAAGTCGAGTGACACTACAGCAAATGAAATTAGGAAAACAGGAATCAGGCTAATTAACCAGAGTGCCATACACTCCAATACTTTAATTAACCCTGTCTCTGTTTAAACCCTGCCACTCTGTGTCAGGGTGGTGCTTTCCCCACATTCACACATACACAGTGCAAGGAATCATATTTACTGCCACACTCATGTAGATGTTCTGTACTACACCTGGTTCCTCACTCTTTTTAAACTTGCCTATTGAGGTTTTGCACGTGACATCACAGGGTCACGTGACTTCTGTCAATATGCCATATTGGACGGCATGATCCGGACGGCGCTTGCTCATTCAACCCCCCATTGCTAAACATTTTAAAATAAGTAATTGTGGTTCAACATTACCCAACTGGATGTTGTTTGTCGGTTACTAACTTCCCCGGAGTGATACAAAATAACCAGTGAGTATGGTTATATCGTGTTGCGCTGTTGGCTGTGCAAATAGATGGCGGAGTAAGCCTGCATTGTCATTTTATCGTTTTCCATCTGACCCGGAGAGAAAAGCCAAGTGAATCGCAGCGGTAAATAGGAAAGACTGGAATCCTACAGAATACAGGAGAGTATGCAGCGAACACTTTGTATCAGGTAAATATACATTATTAGGCTTATATATATATATATATATATATATATATATAAAATATGTGAATTTATACAACCATTATAAGCAGTGATAATTGTAATGTATTATTGCATAAGCGCTTGTTTGTGTAGCTCTATTTGGGGATAGAACCTGCGCCTTAGCTGTTATGAGGTGGTACTGTAGTCTCTCTTCCCAGTTCCTGGCTCCCATTGTTGCATACAGCTTACAAATCCGGCAACAAAATACTTGTAAGCTTCCATTGATTTGCAAGCTTTTAACTGTTCGCCAGTAAATGGAGACGGGCCGTGGACAAGATATGTACACAGATCCAAGTAGGCAAAAGCAGGAAGGGAAGAATGGTCGCATTCTAACACATTCCTAAACATTGACTTCGGCGGTAGATATGGATCGGCAATCCCCAGCTGCTTTATTTTACTCAGATACCCCGCCCTCTGGTCACCTGTCAGATGATTGACAACGTCTGACAATATTATAGTGTCATCGCTTTTGCCTTCGACATTCTCGCATATTTTGCTTTCGCTGTCATTATCGGTTGCTTTTGAAGCCATGCTTAGTGAATCGTGTTTGTGTGTGTGTTCTGGATCACGCTTTCCGTCCAAGATGGCGCATGAAGGTATTGGGGTCACGTGACTGCAAAACCTCAATAACAAGTCTTCCTGTACCTTTTAAACTAGCAAATTTTCTTTCAGTTTCACACATTACTCAGCTGTCAAATTTGGCCTTAAATCCCATTCTTTTCTTTGCTAATATTTAGGCTCTAAACACTGCTCTGTGCTTCTAAAAATTATTAACTGTGACCTCTCTTTGGGGAACATAATTACAAAGCCAGTGTAGCTTAAAAGGACTTTTAAAATTGTTCTTCAGCTGAAGTTTAAAAAAGTGATATTTTTTGAATACACCATCTCTGAGCATGTCGACTGTATAGCTATTGTATTGTATATGCTCACCTCTCGACCTTCCATTACGTGGCCTTGTTAAAACGATCCACTCTATGAGTAAAGAGTGCATTTGAATTACAATAGCTAAATGCAATAGTAATAAAAGGCTGCAATGGTATATATTGCATTTAATACTCTGAATCAGCTTCTACTCCCATTCTTCTGTTTCCCTTTGTGAAAGTCGTAACCCATTAATATAAGCGCTGTGGCTTTCTGAAGGAGCAGGCATTGAAAAAAAAAACTACAAAGCTGTCTCTTATGAAGATATATGATCTGGCCAAGAATATCTCCTTCCAGGTAGTCATATTCAGAACTCCACTGCACTGTTTACATTGCAAATCAAATTTTAATGTTTGTTTTTATTCTTGTTTCATATTCTAGCAAATTGACAGACCAATTTTAGCTGGAAGTTCTTAATCACTTGGGCTCAGGAACGAAAGATCGTGTGATCAAATACCCTTTAAACCATCACCGTGCTTGGACCCCTGGGAACAATCTTAACCACAAGTATGCCTCTGTCCTCAGAGCAGTATAAATAGGTACCAGTAAAAATACTGGCAAGGAAAAAAGTAATGGACTAGTTTCTTAACCAGGAGTTGACAGATCGCTATGGAAACCAGGGATAAGCTCCAGCTGATGAGCCTGGAGATTCAAGTGGAGAAAAAAACAACAGACTCTACCTCACCTCTCTATTAAATTAAATACAGTGGTACTTCACTTAACGAAAGTCTCACCGAACGAAAAATTCAGGTTACGAAACACATTTTCCTACAATTTTTGTCATTGGATACGAAACAAGTTCACGTTACGAAAGCGCCATCTTAAAAATTCAAATGCACCATTCAGACATTCAAACAATGCACGAGCTGCTCTCCCATCAATGACATTCAAACGTCCCGCTCCGCTGGCCTCCCATTGGCTAAGAGGGATGATGCAGCTTCCTCCCATTGACTATTATGGAGCTGCATCTACCATGATGCTTTTCGTGTAAAGGA